>JBAMBO010000620.1:0-92228 GCA_037044535.1 Lordiphosa magnipectinata | reverse complement strand
TATGTGCTGAAAGTAGAAATGGAGATTTCTCAATTATATTTCGTGTTTGTTTATCGTTGGCTAGAGACGAGAATCGTAAATACCGCCAAATAGATCGTTACACGAAATGCGAGCCAGGGCTGCGGACTGGTAGTTCTGAAGCGGAACTAGTTCAGGAGTTGAGCGGGTTCAAATTAGGATTTGAACTGTTCTCAAGTTGTGGGTGAATGGTGGCCTAGGAAGAAGAAAAGAAAAGGTCATTATTTCAAAGTCATTGTAGCCTGTAGACCGAGAAAAATTGTTGGAGTTGTTGTAATAAATTTTGTCAAAGTGAAAGTCAGCGGCATCACTCGGTAAGCCTCAGGAACTTGTGATATATGTGTATGAGGTCGCTCACTACATAAAGTAATTTTGATAGGCCTATTTCGAAGAAATCATCCCCGAGTACGGAAGCGACTTGAGGAGAAGAAGAGTGGCCACCAGAGGACCCAATTTTCGCCAGGAGTAAAATTGGCCACCCACCTCTGGGTGGCCCCAGGTTTTTATACCACCATCTCCCAAATAATAATAAACAACTGGCTGACCTTAGTTTTAATTAGTAATTTATTTATATTTATGTGTTAACTTAATCTCAATTTTTATATATATATATATTAATGTTAGTTGTCATGTATTCGTCCCAGAGGTACCCTGGTTAGGGAACATAATGAATATGTCTATAGTTGTTAGTGGATCGATAAGGAATATATGTAAATGAGAGAGAAAAAAAATATGTTAGTGTAAATTTGTTCTAGGGGGTGAGGTGGCGTCCTAAAGATCAGCGTCTGAAAAGATTAGGGGGTTGTCCGAAGTCTGAGAAGTCAACCTATGGCAGGGCGGGTTATGTTCTGGCAAAATAGCCCATCTTTTTTTGCCATGTTTTTTTTACCTTTGTTCAATATTTGAGCCGAGACTGGCGATCGTAAATATAAATTTTTTGTTGTTAGCCGACCAGTCCAGCTATCGAGGTCGTACTCATCCCTGAGTCAGCCGTAAGCTAGCCGGCGATCGATAGTGGGACCCGGGAAAGAAGGTCGGATCATAACAAATGGCGCCCAAGCGAAAACAAATCGGATAGCTAGTAGTCATAGACACTAAAGGATAGGAAAGTAATAAACTGATTGTGGGACGGAACGCCAGAGAGCACTTCTCCAAGTTCAGTCGTCTGGACCGCGGGTAAGATTCATTGTCTAAACCTGTCGCTGCCACGATTGGTACGGAAGAGAAAGTAGTTTTCTGGAGAACCGAACCAAACCGAACAAGATCCGAAGAAGCCCACAGTAAGAGAATAAGAGCTGGTCCCAGAGTGGAAATATATGATCTGCTGCTGCGTTGCCGTTCAGATCGAAGCCTGTAGGGTATAAACGGATGTCCTTTTTTTTATTGAGCATACGGAATATAAATTTATTTAACACTTATCTGAACTTCAAAGTCTTCTATTAAAGCCGTGGTCCGTGCACGATCCATTTAGAATCGAAGCATTGTTGTCCGGCAGAAGGCTGTACTACAAATATGTAATAGCCCAAATCCAGTTGTTGTTCTAGGCGGGAATCACTGTGAACAAAATAAAAGGAAGGAACATAAGTTATATAGAGGCTGATTAAAAAGGTTTGTCATCTCACCCTAGATTAGTATGAAAGTAAAAGTAGAAACGAAAGGAAATACGGAAAAATATAGTTAATAAGCAAGAAATATAAAGAGTGATGTCCGAGAAGGAAAGGAATAGGCAGACATTCAATAGAAAAATAAGAAGAAGCTTGGATTATATCAAAAATCGAGGAACTGAATTCATGTCTCCAGTAACCACACGGTCGCAGTCACTTAGGGCGAACGCGCAAGTAGATCTAGAGTCTGTAGACACCTCTCCTTCAGAACACATCAACATGACCAATGACTCAAATGAAAGGTCGGACTGGAGACCACCGAAAGAGACAGAAGGTGCCATAGGAGGTACCGGGGCAATTCCCAAGCGAAATTTGTCTTTATCGCTAAACTCCCAGAATGATCAGCAGAGACAACGCGACGAGAATTTCGACAATCAAGCCATTCCTTCGGAGATTGCCTCAGCCATAAATGTTGCACTGTTCCAAGCACAAGAGACGTATCGGATGGGTATGTCCAAAGAGTTGAACGCTTTCCACGCACAAATTCGCCAGGAAATGCTTAATTTTATGCATGAAATTAGCGGAACGATCCACGCGGCTAGGGGAATGGGAACAGCACATAACCAAACGGAGTTTGGGCCACGACAGCAGGTAACGCGTGGAAATGAGCGACGCGAAGATGTGGAACTATTGCATCCATCGGGGAGAATCGATAGTCGAGTACTGGAAGAGCTACAACGAGCACAGGCGGAGGCTACACAACGAGCACAGGCGGAGGCTACACAGGCGGGTCGAGCAGATCCATCCGGGCAAACTGGGGGAAGACGAACAGGAAACTTTCAGGTCAGAGGAAGCGAGCAGAGACCCGAAATGGTAAATCCTCGAAGATGGGGCCTAATCTTTGATGGAGGGCCGAAAGGAATGCCGGTAGGCGAATTCGTCTTCAGGTTGGAGCACCTCCAGAAAGCATATCAGGTGACATGGGACGATGTTTTGCGCGATTTTCATTGTCTCGTAGAAGGCCAAGCCAAAGATTGGTTTTGGATGCACGTGCGCACTACAGGAATGAGGGATTGGACGAATCTGAAGAACTCATTGCAGCAGCGTTTCCAAACGCAACGATCCAACTTTGATAAGGAGCGAGAGCTGCGGGAAAGGAGGCAGAGATCAGGCGAGAGCGTCGATGAGTATCTCCAGGTGATGCTGGGCCTTCGGTCTCGGTTGGAGATAAACTTCTCGGACTACGACCTGATTAAGGTGATAAAGGTGAATATTAGAGATAGTATCTCGAAAATTATTTACCCTATATGGATCACCAACCTGGAGCAGCTGCGGGACGAATGCCATGACGCCGAGAGGTTGCTAGCAACTCGTTGGACACGCACGTCGGGCAGCATGGATCAGCCAAGAGGGATGAGAGATCGTCACCAAGTCCATGAGGCCTGCCTGGAAGAATCTCCGGATGGAAACGAAGCAGCGCCAGAGGAGATGATTGAGGCGCTTTACAGGCCGCGAGAAGGAGGAGGAGAGCGATCACATTTGACCTGTTGGAACTGTACTCAACGTGGTCACACTTTTTGGGATTGCGAGTCACCGATTCGCAACATTTTTTGCTACAAGTGTGGTCTGCCCGGAGTCGTTCTACCAAAGTGTCCCAAATGTCAAGCGGGAAACTCGAAGAGGAGCATGACACAGGCGGAGGAGTTGCGCTCCCAAACAACTCAGAACAGAGCATAAGTCCCTCCGATATTTGCATGGTAGAACTAGAAAATAACAAAAAAAAAAAAATATTTATTGCCCGGCTAGCGTTAAGATGCATAGTTTCTCACCCATATTACTGACATATTCTTCTATGTACAACCGGCTAAGATCTCAGGGCGTGGGCGATGGCCTCCGTTGGGCAGCAAGCTAAAGATTCCTCCGAACACTTTGGAACTCACAGCACATTTTTCACTCCTGTTCCCTCGGACTCAGCAACCGGAGTGTGCTGTTATGTGCTGAAAGTAGAAATGGAGATTTCTCAATTATATTTCGTGTTTGTTTATCGTTGGCTAGAGACGAGAATCGTAAATACCGCCAAATAGATCGTTACACGAAATGCGAGCCAGGGCTGCGGACTGGTAGTTCTGAAGCGGAACTAGTTCAGGAGTTGAGCGGGTTCAAATTAGGATTTGAACTGTTCTCAAGTTGTGGGTGAATGGTGGCCTAGGAAGAAGAAAAGAAAAGGTCATTATTTCAAAGTCATTGTAGCCTGTAGACCGAGAAAAATTGTTGGAGTTGTTGTAATAAATTTTGTCAAAGTGAAAGTCAGCGGCATCACTCGGTAAGCCTCAAGAACTTGTGATATATGTGTATAAGGTCGCTCACTACATAAAGTAATTTTGATAGGCCTATTTCGAAGAAATCATCCCCGAGTACGGAAGCGACTTGAGGAGAAGAAGAGTGGCCACCAGAGGACCCAATTTTCGCCAGGAGTAAAATTGGCCACCCACCTCTGGGTGGCCCCAGGTTTTTATACCACCATCTCCCAAATAATAATAAACAACTGGCTGACCTTAGTTTTAATTAGTAATTTATTTATATTTATGTGTTAACTTAATCTCAATTTTTATATATATATATATTAATGTTAGTTGTCGTGTATTCGTCCCAGAGGTACCCTGGTTAGGGAACATAATGAATATGTCTATAGTTGTTAGTGGATCGATAAGGAATATATGTATTTGAGAGAGAAAAAAATATGTTAGTGTAAATTTGTTCTAGGGGGTGAGGTGGCGTCCTAAAGATCAGCGTCTGAAAAGAGTTGGGGGTTGTCCGAAGTCTGAGAAGTCAACCTATGGCAGGGCGGGTTATGTTCTGGCAAAATAGCCCATCTTTTTTTGCCATGTTTTTTTACCTTTGTTCAATATTTGAGCCGAGACTGGCGATCGTAAATATAAATTTTTTGTTGTTAGCCGACCAGTCCAGCTATCGAGGTCGTACTCATCCCTGAGTCAGCCGTAAGCTAGCCGGCGATCGATAGTGGGACCCGAGAAAGAAGGTCGGATCATAACAGATGTTGGATGTTAGATGTGCTATTAATCTCTGCTTTAAATTTCCAACTGTTTTAGAACCCTTGTATGAGCAGGGAAAATTTATAATTTAGTCAGATTTAGTTTCAACTTTGAAATTAGAGAAATTAGAAAAATCTCACGAGAGAGGCAAACAGCTTATCAGTCGCTAGACAGCGGTCGATTAAGTAGGTCTGAGTAGGTTTGCAACGTTTTATTTTCGCACACCAATACACTCTACTTTTTGGCCTTTGTAAAACGTATCTCAGTCTTTCGAAAGAGCATTTCAAAGTCAGCCTGTAAGAAATTGTGTGTATACAGCAAACGTCTACACATTTTGCGGTGATCTACCCGCTGGGGAATCACAGAGATAACAGCACAACAGGTCGAAGAATCATTTTTTGTTATATATTTACAAAACCAACAAAATATTTCGCATATAAGTACAAATATATTTAAACTACTCCTCGATAGCCTTGCGTTTTTTGGCCAATTGTTGTTTCTTTGTCTCCTTGGTTATCTGCTGCTTGGGCCACTTTGACTTGGGTACGACTTGGGACGTTTCCTTTTTCTCTGTAGCGGCCCCATTAGCAATTGCCTTTTGCTGTAGTTTCTCCATCAGAGTCAATGGTCGATCTGGTTGAGGTTTATGCAAAGTGGCCTGACGCGCCACTTTAACTTTCTTCACCATTTTATGACGCTTCTGTTTCTCTTGTCTTTCCCTCAAGGCATTCAGTGCTGATTTATAAATGTCTGCATGTTGTACTTCCATATCGGGTGAGACTGTCAACTCTTCTCCCAATGATTTGCCCACCTCTCTGAGCATTTTCTTAAATACATCCTGATCCTGGTCGGTTAGTAGAGTAATGGCTAGGCCAGGCTTACCCGCTCTGGCCGTACGACCCACACGATGTATATAGGTTTTAATGTGACGTGCAGCCTCATAGGATAAAACCATATCCACATCGGGTACATCTATGCCACGAGCCAGCGCATCGGAACAAATTAAACCATTAATTTTTCCTCTACCAAAGTCGGCCAAGGTATTGGTGCGAGCCAAGGCTGAAAGTTTGCTGGACAATTCGGCGATTTTGGTAGAGGATTTCTTAAAAAGTTCACCCAAAACAAAAGCCAAACGATTGGCTGTATCTGCCGAATTGGTAAAGCAAAGGAAACGTTTCCATTTGTGCTCCTCCACTAGGGTGAACAGAGTCAGGGGTTTCAGGCGCATGTCCGTAAAGCAGTATTTCTCTGTAAGTTCAGCTGGAGTGGTGTATTTGCCCACAAATTGACTTTGATCCGTTGGGGTTAAAGTTTCCTCTGAGCCCAGGGTTAACGCAGGTAAATTCATGACAGTGGTAAATAATTTAGGTTGAAATAGTCTCAAATTTTGCAACTTTTCGGGATCCTGGGACAAAGTGGCAGAGAAAAGTAATTTATGAGGTTGTCGACCAAAACTAGCCAAAAGTTCGGCATAACAAAGAGGAGTCTGACCACCGGCTAGCAATTTATCTGTAGTCTCCTTAACATGTGTATCCAGGTGGTACAGCCAATTCTGAAAGACGGCATCCATAATACGATCGGCTTCGTCTATAATTAGAAATTTAAGAGATTTAAGACAAAATCCCTTGGTGGCATGCAAATGCTCCACGAGGCGACCTGTGGAAGAAATGTCAATTTTAGTAAAATGAAAAACTTGACACTATTTCGGTTTAGCTCACCTGGTGTGGTCACCACTATATCCACCTTGGAGTAATATTTCCCTTTATACAGCTCTACCAGTTTTTCCTGCTCATCCTCCAAACGATGCTGCTTAGAGAGCAGACAAACCTCCAGTTCGGTTTTGTTACACAAAGCACTGATGACCTTGTACACCTGTAGAGCCAACTCGGCTACGGGTAACACCACCAAAGCACGTACTTTACACTCCACACGCTGGCTAAGCAGCTGTACAATGGGTATGGCAAAGGCTAAAGTTTTGCCACTGCCCGTGGGAGCGGAAACACATAAATCGCGTGGACGAAATGGCTCGGGCTTGGCATGTGCCTCCAGTACCCAGGGTATTACAGCACGTTGTACGGGAAAGAGTTGCTTAATCTTCATTTGCTTCAAAGCCTGACGTGTGTAGGGTTCTAGAAAGCTTTCCAAAGCGGAGTCTGCGGCTGCATTCTCTTCAATTAGTTTACCCTCTATAAGTGTGGGATGGGCCAGCCAGTTGGGTAAAATCATTTCCACTTTGGGGCGTTTGGCTAAGGCGGCATGGGTAGAGCCCAGCACCTGAAATTGTTCCTCCAAGGCGGGTTGGGCTTCGGGTTCTGGCTCTGGTGGTGGCACAGCCTGCAGTGGGGTGGCATCTTCCAACTGTTCCTGCTCGTTTATAGTGGGCTCTTCTTCTTTCTTTTCACTTAATTTATGTTTTCTTTTACGTTTTTCTGCTTTTTGTAACAATTTTTGCAGTATCTCATTTTCCTCAACTTTAGGGCCAAGTTTTTCCTCATTATAACTGAAAAATTGTTCAAGTTAAAATTTTTGGTATAAACTTGAGGCTTTGTTCTTACCGATTTACAGTAAATAATTCCATTTTATTTAAAATGTAATTAAATAAAAAATTAAAACAAAACACGCACGTGTTTTTGTTTATGTTTTGAATTTAAAGTGACCGTTTTTACATTTGACCGAAAATGTCTAAACTCAAGAGTTGCCACCTAGTTTTGCTAGTTTTGAATTTGAATTTAAGCAGAACACGAAATATTGGTCATAGTCAACAAAGTTAATTAACAACGGAAATAACAATCTAAATTCCTTTAAGCGGGGGATTTAAATTTTCCCCTTCGCATGCGTTGTTAAGTATTCTAGTAGTTGCCCTTACTAAACTTGACACTTTTGTTGTTGTTGTTGTTGTCACTTCTGATTCAGACTTCGAACACTTTAAGCAAAACGTTAACCACAGCATATTGTTTTTATTGCTGTTTAAACCGGTTAAGTGCCTTGTTTTTCTTTCGCTCTTTTTTATCTCTAATGTCGTGTCTATGCAAATTAAGTGAAATTTTTGATAAGAACTTTTTGTTTAAGTAACCTAATTCTGTCTAAAATAAATTTTTTTGGGTTTATGGAAAATTTTTTGCCTACGTTTCTGTTAAAATAATTTTGTTTTATGTAAAATTTTGAGTACTGACTTATTTTTGGTTATCTGTTAAGTTTATATTCACTTCCGTCGTGACAAAGTTGTAAATTAATTTTATTGCCTGTCCCATAAATCAGAAACAACTTTCAGTTCAGGAGCAGCAGAACACCTGTGACTGTGACTGTGCCTGTGTATATGTGGACACACACCCTTTTTGTTACGGATAATCTTACACATATTTAGCGTTTTGCAGCATGCAAATGCGGATATATACAAATGAAAATTAATCATTTCGAACTTCCGTTTCTTTTAAGAAGAGGAGTTTAAATTGAAAATGAAAAGATTTCTTGTTTCAGCATTCGAATAAAGTTGGCCAAATTGATCACTTTTTGTAATTTTTAAAAATTTTCAATGAGGTTAACGTTCTCTAATGTTCTGTATATTAGAGAGAACCTTTACAATGCAGAGCTTGTAGAGAGGATGGCATAAATGGTTGATTTAGAAAGAGCTTAAGAACACAAAATTTACATATTCTTGTCAACTGATGCTACTAAAGGTTCAGTAAGGATTTCACGACGAATACATTTCACAATCAGCCATGCTCCCATTTTCGCTTTCGCAAAATTTTTACGATTTCAAACCGGTTTTTGGACCAAATTGGGACTTAAAATCGTAAAATTTTGGCGAAAGCAAAAATGGAAGCATGGCTGAATAGTCTTATGAGAATTACGGAAATACATATAGATTTGTAATTTATTTGGCGACCTTTCTAATGTTTAATTAGAGCTGTTAGCTAGTTTAGTTTAGTTAGTTTAATTAGAGCCAAATTAGCTGGTTGCAACCAGCTCTTTTTGGTGGTACAATGCATAAGTTGTTTACAAGTTGTGAACAAACGCAACTTTTTCGGACCTAGAGCCAGCCAACTCACACTAAGGAAATACATATATTAATTCCGCTCCGCTCAAGATCTACGATTCAACTAAAACAATGTTCATTAAACATCAAACAGTATGGCTTTAAAAGCACAGGCTTCTACATCTCTCCCTTATTGTTAGGCCGAGTGATTTCATCTTGCCTTCTACCGGTACTTCTCATTTCCGTTTTCTAACTCTTCTAGGACTTGTTGCTTATAGTTCAACATTTGTTGCATGAATTGGGGAAACTCAGATAAAACCCTAACAAACCATATTCCGCCTTCTTCTTAATTGTCCAGATCTGCGGTTTCAGAGACTGGGACCCTTATCGGTATCTTTTTAGACGTTTGGTGTCATCCCTTTCCGTGACCTCATATTTAGTTGTTTTCTTGTTGTTGTTAAATTTCCTAGCACGACAAGAATTATTATTTTATGTTATTGTCACGACGCTAGTCACGACGGTAAAAGTTTAACGATAAATATTTTAGCGTTTAAGTAACAAAGGAATTGAATTTTGAAATTAAATTAAGTTACATTTCACAGACAAAGTTATAAATAAAGAGATAAAGACTTTGTTTTAAATAATGATTAAATTAAAAGCTATAGTACACAAAAAATAAAGAAAAAAATTGTAAATCCGGCATCTTTCGTTTTTGGCTAAAAATTTTTGATTTAATAATTTTTCTTGTTGATTTTACCAATTTCAACGTAAAAACAAGATAAAAGTCATTTGAAATCAACTGAGCGTCCCTTTGATTTCAAATCGCCAACAATTTGGCGCTATTTTTATTGGTAGATGTTGGAATTCGTTCTTGAGAATTACAAGAAAGCAAACATTCGTGAATGTTTTCAATACAAGTGCATCTTATTCAATTCAAGTAACCAATTTGATGCGTTACATTAATTGCGCGGCGTGGCTCAGTCGTCTAACGCGACGTTCCAACTGTGTGAAATGCCGTGAGCCGTGAGTTCGAATCCCCCCGCCGCAGCCCGCAGAGTAAGTAAAAGTTTTTCACTTAATAAAAAATATAAGTTTGTTTAATTCGTTGTTTTTCGATCATTTAAAAAATAATTATAATTGCAGAGCGCAATAATTTGAATTTTGTACCTTTATCTTTATAAACAAAAATCAAAAGTGCAGAAATTTTTGATTTTAAATGGAAAAACTAAAGGGCGAAAATCAAAGACAAAAATTGGTGAATTTACCAATGAAAAATGTTGCATTTACAAACGTTTTTTTTGTGTGTATATATGGGCATTTCCACAGAAAAGTCCACCGAGACCAAAAAATGATAAGTACTTAAAAAACACTATTTTTTTTATCATTTTTTCATGGGGAAATAATCAAACTGAACTAATATGAGCCAAATTTAAATATATTCATAACCCATTTCGAGATTTCGAATGCAAAGTTGCGCAAGCGCAATTTTTCTCATATGGAAACGATTTGTTGTCATAAAAATGCCTTTAGATTGCATTGATTTTTGGTCTCTAAACTATTTCTAAGGGTACAAAGAGTTAAAAAAAAATGCAGAAGACACCATAAGAAACTATATGATTGCAATTAACTGTAAGTTTCTGCTTTATATTATAACAAAAACAACATAAATATAATGAGGAAATTTAAGTAACGTAACGTCAGGTAACGTCACGTCAGATACTTATGCAAATCAAAAAAAGTTGGGCAAACATTTTTGTATAAGATAACCTGGAAAATAAGCTTGTATTATTTCAAATCAGACCAAAAAAATTTGTATACAAAAAGCTTTGTCCAATTCGCAGAATTTTGCATTTTTCTAAAACAAGTCAAAACCCACTTCCGTTTTATGTAACGTTACGCCAGCATATATGATTGCTTATATCTTTAACTCCTTATGATCGATTGATGTCATTGTTTTTGCTGATTATAGTGCTTCTTAATTGCTACCCAAATATAGAACAATCTTTTTAAAAATCAAAGATTTTCATATTTTTCAAAAAGATCTTTTCGTACGAACGTAACGTCACGTCAGTTGGGAAATGCCCAAATATATACATATATATTTCGTCGTTGTGTCGAAGTTCGGAGTGAGCGACGTTCCTTTGCCCCTCGCCTTTTATGCGTGACCAGCTTCCCTCTTTTTTCATTGCTCAAATCTTGATCCCTTTCTGCTAACTACGAATACTCTCCCACCACGTCCTGAATTCCGGAAATCTTATGCCGAATCATTCGGTTGAGTATTAATGCTGTTGGCGGGCTACCAGTTGTGCTGTGTAGTTTCACGTTGTACATCAAGACAAACTTTTGAAGTGCTTTATTAGTAGTAGTAGTATGTTGTTTTTATTGTGTAAAGATAAAATATTGACAACATAGTGATTACAGATTATAGATGGCATTACAATAATAAAAACTGTAAGTGTTATACAACAATGGTTTATTTAAAACCGTCAGTTGATGCTATTTATGCCTTTCATTTGACTACTTCACCCACCTTCCCCGTTCGTCACGAGATAGTGGATCTTCCGTCAATGAATGGCTCTACAGACTGTTTTAGAAAAAAAAAAGAAAACAAAATAGAACAAAATAAATAAATAAAAAAAAAACTTAAAAATCTTCGTTTATAATTTGTCGCCGATATTTGGTGGCTTCTGCTAATAAATTCTGATAGGATGCGCCAATTTTCTCCGTTTAAAATGCTTTGGAGTTCAAACTCGTTTAAAGTGATGCGACGGAAGTGGAGATATCGCACCTCTCTAAGGATGGGACAAGTGCCGATAAAGTGTTCCACATTTTCCGTCTCACGCATATTACAAAGGCTGCAGGTTTCATCTAAGTCCCTTCTGTGTGGCCTAAAGTTTAATGCAATCATTTCGCACCTCGCCTTAAAAATATTGCTAATGCAGTTTGTTCCTAGGCTATCTTGAAAATAGTTTGATTGACCCAGGTTGTGAGTCAGCTTTTTATAAGTGGACCTTTCAGTGCTCTGTCTAGCTCGGTTTTTAAAGATTTGACGCTCGTCTTCGCAAAGCATTCTATATATTATATATGCTATATTGTCCCAAATAGTGGACCAGTCGTCAAAAAACTGAGTTTTCCCAAGAAGCAGTTGACTCATTATTTGCTTAGGCAGTCTTTTCTCCGTCATGTTCATGACCTTGGCTACATAGTTGAAATGCAGTTGCAGTGTATACGTATACAGAGTTGGAAGGCCAGTTTCTATATAAATCGCGTAATTTGGCGTATTCTGCGGTAACTTGAAACCTTTTTTGATGAAAAACGTCAACAAGCGTTCAACATCGTCGAATCTAAGAAATCCCCAAATTTCAGCAGCATAACAAATTATGATTCTTACAGTTGCCTGGAACACCTTATATTTGCAACTTGGCTTCACGTTGTCTCTACTCAGCAATGTCCTCCATGTAGCGTTTATAGCAATTTTTGCTTCTCCAAGTTTCCCTTTAATATGATCTGAGAAATTCTTGTTATCGGACACTGTGACGCCTAAATATTTGTAGGTCCGCACATTCTCTAGCGTTCTTCCATTTATTTGCAGACACTCCCCATCTCTTAGCCTGCTTCTTCGTGCTTCAATGGACATAACGTTCGATTTTTCAGTATTTATTTGCAGACCCCACTGCTCACAATAGCTTCCTAGATGATTTAGCATATTTTGCAGCATTTGCGAGCTTTCCGCTAGGATGCACATATCGTCAGCATACATCAACATTCTGACGGTTTGGCCGCCAAAGGTAACACCGCCTGGTAGGATTTCTGCAATATCTACGATATATAGCGAGAAAAGTAGTGGACTTATAAGACAGCCTTGCTTAACTCCAGTATTCGTTTCAAACCAGTCCGATAATTTTGGTCCATCCCACACGGTTGCAATGTTGTCGGCATATAGATTCTGTAAGGCGTTAAGAATTTTGGAGGATACACCTAGGTTGCTCAGTTTGTAGAAGATGCTTCGTCTATTGACCGTATCAAAAGCAGCCTTAAAGTCTATAAAGCATATGAACATTTTTCTTTTAGTTTGGATGTAAGACTTCGCAATTGTGGTGAGTTAAAATATGCTATCGACCGTAGAGTAGCCTTTCCTGAATCCAAGTCGTGATCCTCTCCAGTAGTATTCCTGCAAAAATTTTCATAATTGCGTTCAGACACGAGATACCTCGATAATTGCTGGCTTCCGTTTGTGTTCCTTTTTTTGAAAATTGGGAATATCAAGCTCTTTTTAAATGAAGTTGGAATCGCACCGGTTTGTGCTTTATTATAATTTCTCTTTTTGGAGTTTTCGATTTTCAGCCCACTTCCCCGATCATTTGAAGTAAAAAAAAATGCATCAGATTTATTATAAAAAACCTACTTTTGGGAAAACTACAAATATTTATAGCATTTTTTGTATGTTTTTTAGTTTAGTGGATGAAATATTTTTTCAATTGTTTTTTTTTTTAGCAAAATTACAGATCTGTTTAAAAATAAAAAAGAAAAATCGAGAAAAAATTTGTCCAGCAGTAAAAACAACACTCAAAAAACAACTCACCATAAAAAGCCCCAAATTTGCTCTGAAAATGTAAAATTATCCTTTAAAATCCGTCCGCCTTAGGATCACCAATCATTTTAGAAAAATTGTTTTCTACAGAAATTTTTTCTAAATTAAAGGGCTATGTCAATTCTATGGATATTTTATTATAAATAGAAAAACCATTTTCTGAAACGTAAGAACTTGAATTATAATAAATTTTCTTTAATTAGTCCAGCGTCTGCTGGGCATGTTTCGTTCTCATGCTGTTCCGCTTAAACGAGGTATGAGGTATAATTGCGTCCACCACCAAATAATTGGCATTCACAACGAAACTATAAGCTGTCAACGTAAATTGAATGTCAAAATTAAAATTCCTGGCAGTGGAAGTGAAGGTTTAATTTGAATATTTTTGGCAAAACTGCACAGTGTACGAATTCGCCAAATCTAGCAAGATCTAACGGGAAGTTCTAAGGGACAAAATTAAACTTAATAGAGAACTGTTATGATTCATATCTTATGTACATAATTGAAATTGATTAGAAACAAGTTGTAATGCACGTTTCCGGACCATGAATAAGTAAAGGGTGATTCAAAGAGGTTTTTTTTTTATATGGCAAATAAAACACAAAAAATGGAATTTGATGGTGGAATCTTTATTATGGGCTGAAAGAACTCTACTACGCCGGATGGCTCTAACATAGCAGCAAAAAAATGCATGTGTGGCAGAAACGCACGTATTAGCACACGAATTTAGTTTTTTTTTTTAACTTGAGCCTTAAATAGTTGGAAAAAAAACATTTGATTGCAGACAAAGGTAAACAAAACTTTTGCCAGACCATAGAAGCCGCTATTTACAATGCCATTTTCGCCTAGTAACATGTATTCTTACCTTGTGTTGCAGAAATTGTAAAACAATCAAATAGTTGTAAGTCAGTCGGTAATGCCCGAGTGTAATATACTCTGTACCCTGCAGTAGCAGCGCTGTGACAGTGAATTATCTTTTGGTCATAACTTGATCAATAGATGGCGCCACTACTTGATTTTCAAAACTGACAAATAGATGGCGCCACTACTGTAACCACTAGAACTGACTTTTGTTCCTAACTTGAGTAAAGTCCGATCCGATCTTTGTCATTTCCTCTTCAAATCGTTAAATAATCTTAATTCTATCTACAAACTGTGGGAGATATAACGTTTTTTCTAAATTGAATTGATTGAAGAATTGATTGTCTCACAGCCTCGACGTTTTCTGGTGATCTGAAGGGCCAGGCGCCAACAGGTTTTTTTTTTCACCACACTACCGGTTTCACGATAGCTGTTGACCCAACCAACAATTGATTTCCCGTCTGGAACAGAGGCCAAGGGATGAAAATCTTGTAAATGAGATGAAAATGATTTCGGAAGGCCCGCTGCGTTGCGATCACTGAGCGACCGTTGGATAAATAGGCCTCTACGGCAAATGCTCTTTGCACGTTGCTCCACGCCTGACTGGAATTGCAGGCTCCAGTTTTCGAGCTTACAAAATAGCTATGTCTGGTGGGAAAAATAGCTAAATTGGCAATTCTGGTATGTACATACATATATACATATGTATATATGCAAGTGAATTCATACATACAAATAAAAAATATCTAAATTCTCACTGCTGATACATATGTATGTACATATGCCGAAAATCGACGTACATATTTATGCATTCATGTGTATGTATATATTTTTGCGGGTGTGATGTACTCGTGATATATATGTACATATGTAGTATTTGAAAGCCAATAAATGAATTGACAATCAATAAAGCATAATATTTTCTGTGTTATTTCAGTTTGAAATCCATCAAAGCCGATTGTGTTAGTCGTTTAGACCGGTCGATAATTGGCATAAATGTGCAAATTATTTTAGAGGGCGAACTGAACATCTATACTCTAGCAATGAAAGAAGTCCATAACCAGCGCCAATCTCACATCAATTATAGTCGACGTCTTACAGTCCTACAATGTATCTATGCGTCAGGTGTACACCTATACAGTTGACAACGGAGCCAACATGGTTCGTTTGGGCGATATAATGGAAAACATTTGCAAAGCTGAACTGGATGATGCTGAGGGTGAATGCAGTTGCGACGCACTCAGTATGGTAGATATGGATTTACAGGATAATCAGTTAACTACAATACGTTGCGCTTAATTAAGTTGCCTTGGATTTCTTTAAAGAATTACATACTGATATGTCCAGAATTAGATTAGTTTGCAAAAAACTACGAACTCCCACATGCCTTAATTTGTTGCTTGCAAGCAATTTAAAGAAACCAATTCTCGACTGTCTTATAAGATGGAACTCTACATTAAAAATGTGCGAACGCCTACTCGATCTCAAAGATTTTTGCATTGAGCATTCGAGCGATATAAAATCGTTACATTTAAGCCAAGCAGAATGGCAAAAAGTAGATGCCGTTTTTTCAGTACTACGTCCACTGTATGACGCTTCCTTAAAACTTCAGAAATCTGATCTCCTGCCTAGCGACTTTTTTGTTATCTGGTCGATGTTGTCCGACAGAGTCTCAAAATCAACAGGCAGGTTTAATGCCATTTTGTTAAAAATTCCAGAAAGACGTTCCGAATTTGTCATAAAATCTCCACCCATACTAGCCTCTGTGTTTCTAGATCCTCGATTCCCAAAGTCTATTAAGTGATTCGCAAAAGCTAGAAGCCAAACAACACATTGGTAATATTTTTCATAGACTTCAAAGCTTAAACAGTGTTGAGGTTCCGAATTTGGCTTTGTCATTATCTATTTCAGAAGATGACGATGTAGAAAGTTATCTCCGCAATGTTAACGAACAGCAAAGTGTTTCAAAAAATAAAACGATTAATGACATAATTAGAGCCTTCGATGGCATTGATAGAGAACCGTCTAAGTCCAACATTTTAAAGTTTTGGGCATCTCATTAGTGTAATCAGCTTAAAGCTGTTGCGCTAACTGTCTTATCAGTGCCATCCACTCAAGTCTCAGTAGAAAGAAATTTTTCCACCTTAAAATTTATTTTGTCTGATCAAAGAAGTAGCGTAGACAGTCAACTACTCGAAGACATACTACTCATAAATTTAAACTAAAGATTAATATTACACTTAAGTAAACAAAAATAAAACGAGAAGGCCAAGCTAACTTCGTCTGTGCCGAAGTTTTTATACCCTTGCAAATGCTGTTATTGAAATGTCAGAGTTTAAGAACGCTTACATAAAAATCTAAAAATTTGTTAAAGAAAATCGACCAAATTTTGGGAATCTTTTTGAAAACATATCAAATTAACAATCGCGGAGTTTAAGAAAGATAAAATTTAAAACAGAAAAGTTTTTTCTCACTAAGACTCATTTTCAGACCAATCGGTCCTATGGGAACCATAAGATATAGCCACCCGATGTCGATCAACTTTTTCAAATTAGTTTGAAAGCGTTTAATATTAAGAATCACCGACTTTAAGAACGATTTACTTGAAAACAAAAAAGTTTTTTTCACTAAGACCCATTTTCCGACCGATCGGTCCTATGGCAGCTATAAGATATAGTCATCCGATTTTGACCAAAATTTGAAAATCTGTTTAATAGCATATAATATTAATTATGGCAGAGTTTTATGACGCTAGCATTGAAAACAAAAAAGTTTTTTTCACTAAGACCTATTTTCCGACCGTTGGTTCCTATGACAGCTATAAGATATGGTCATCCGATCTTGACCAAAATTTGCAAATCTGTTTGAAAGCATATAATATTAATAATGACCGAGTTTAAGGCCGCGGACATTGAAAACAAAAAAGTTTTTCTCACTAAAACCCATTTTTTGACCGATGGTTCCTATGGCAGCTATAAGATATAGTCATCCGATCCGGTCGGTTCCGACATATTAGCAGCGTGCAGTAAAAAGAAGACTCTGTGCAAAATCGATAGCTTTAAAACTGAGAGACTAGTTTGCGTAGAAACAGACGGACAGACAGACAGACGGACAGACGGACAGACAGACGGACAGACAGATGGACAGACAGACGGACAGACAGACGGACGGACAAAGCTCAATCGACTCAGCTCGTCGCCCTGATCAAGAATATATATAGTTTATGGGGTCGGAAATGAATATTTCTATGCGTTGCAAACTTCTGGGCAAAATTATAATACCCTTTGCAAGGGTATAAAAACTGAATATTTTTTTGTATATTAATAAAATTTATTGTTATTTTAAACATATTGGGTAAAACGTGCAACGAACCAAGTTTCGAACAAAAACCAAAGCCCGAAAACCTCGAACCTCAAATTTCCGAATCTTAACCGTTGGTAAATTTTGGTTCGAACCTGCAAACCGGAGGCTTCGAAAATTTTTTTGGGTTTGCAGCCCTGCTTAAAAGCAAGTCTGACTTAAGACTGATTTGGCGAGCGCTTTTTACAGCGAACTGCGTGCTGTTTCTTTTAAAATTTTTTGTTTTTGTACTATGAGGTTTTATTTTAAAAGCTTTTTTGGGGTTTTGTCCCGCTAGATTTGCGAATTCTTACACTGTGTACTTTGGGGACCATAACAATTTCGCTTAAGTTCGTATCGTCTATATAGTCTGTATATTCTTCCTTCCTTCTTCCTGCTTCCCATCTCCTTTCCTAACATATTTAGATTTTGTGAAAATGTAATCTGGGCCTAAAAGTCAAAAAAATTTCATGTCAAGTTCAAGGTTTGAGATTTTCTCAAGGCAAAATTTTTGCTCAAAATTTGTGCTTTAATTGACAAAACTTTTAAATTAGTCCATTCAGTCTGTGCGATAATTCCAAGACACACTAAACTAAAACGGAAACTGTTCAATTGACAAAATGATAACTCTTACTTTTCAAGCAGGTTTCAACCTTGAGGCCAAGGTTATTATAAAGAATTTCCCAAAATCCCATCTTAGTGTTCACTTTTACCACAAAATGAGACTACTAGCTTTCTATCTCTTTCTGTTTAGGCTGTGCGTTGTTGGTCAATCAGTCATTGAAGCCGTAATTGAATGAAACAGTGAATCAGTCAGTGAATCAATCTGTCAGGTCAAAAGTACGATATACATGTATACAGACGTATTAAAAGTTTAGGATTTGAGTCAGGTTCGCTGTAATCTACTTAAAATTTCATTACCCCTTTTTTTTTTGTATCACTTATAATTAAACGATTGCGGATATGAAAAGGTTTTCAAGTTACAAAAAAAAAAAAACAACATCAACCAGCAAAGGTTTCCGTTTTCGTACGTCATTGTGATATAAATATTTTCATCTTGTGTTTATTTTTAACACAAACATGTCTTAAGTTGCCCTCAATACAAAAAAGTATTGGAAATTATTTAATAAATAATTGCTAAAGTATTGAGATTTATTTATTTATTTGTTTTTTAAGCCATTGATTAATGTTCGGGTGTTATCACTCTATTTGAAATGAATTCAGTCAAATGTTAAAGACTTTCTTTTTATTGTTATCTGCTGCTTGTTTTCCGACAGAGAGAGAGAGAGAGAGTGTGTATGCCTATCTGACTGTCTGTACGTACATGCACTTGCTGAAATAGCAAATTAAATTTTTCTTAATTAGAATTTTGTTCTAGCATTTAGTATAGAAAACGTGCCCAACCAATGGGATTTTATTGGTCAGAGTCTGAGAAAATCCAGTAAAAACGCATTTGAATATTTTGATTTGATTTATGAAGTAATGTGGTTTATCAGATTTTCGATAACCAGATTATAAATATATTACAAAGTAATAAAACTTTTCCCTTATGTGAAAATTCCCCCTGCGAAATGTTTGCAGCAAACTAAGTTGTGTGTTTACCAGGTGAGAACAAGTTGTCGGTCTCGCCAAGTCTCTCAGTCGACGTCAACGCTGACGCCACCAGCACGATCAGCTTTATAATGGTAGGACCTAAGTAATTTCGAGTTCATTTGCAAATGTATCGCGTACGCGTTAGGTTCTAACGGAAAAGTTCAAAAGCAAATTTTGAAAGATCAATCGATTTTTGCTTAAAGTTTTCGTGGATAAATAAAGTGAAAGAAGTATTTATATAAAAAAAAAGAAATATACAAAAATTTATTGATTTATACAAAATAAATTGTGCAAAAATGTGGAAAATTGTGTGGTCTTTAAGTGTAATGATTGCCGCGTAAGTGAAGCTTAATTCAACTTTAAATTTGCCATTTAACTATAATTTGTTTGGAACTTTGAAGCGATTTGAAACCACAATAATTTATGGAAAGACATTACAAATTAAGTTTGATCCAAAAATACTTCAAATATCAACAACGTCAACACAACGGAAAACAAAATTACGGAAACTAAACCAAATCTGTGTTTAAATTGAACAATTTTTTAAAGGGTTTTATTTGGGGGTGTCCTGAAAATCTGTAGAAGTCCTGTTACCTATATAAGCGATGGTATTTTAACCTAAACTTTGAATACTTTATACATACAAATGGGTCATTCTTTTTGAAACCGGACGGTTTTAAAATGTACCATTTTTGATTTAAATAAAAAAAAATCCGAAATTAGATCTCGACATTCCCATCAAAACGTGATTTTCGGTTTTACAAATAAAATTTTTGTTAGTTTTATAAACAATTTCAAAGAAAAAGTTCGGCTACTAAATTATATGGAAGCAAAAGTGTACGAATGAAATCTACTCAAATTTAAACAGACGGTTTCAAATCACTTAACATTTGTCATTTGATCCAGTAACCTAACTTATTTGAGTCAATTCACATATTAAACCAAACACTTCTAGTTCAAAACGCAAGAGTTCACAAGAAAAGGTCTAGAAATTAGGCAGAAAATGAAATTTAATACCATTGCTAAGACCTTGAAGAAACAATACCCATTTCTTTGCAAGTTGAAAAGCACAACTAAACTTAGAAACGACATCCGCCTAAAAACTTAAATATTTATCTAAGAAACATGAAAACACTTTAACAATTTCAAGCGACTAAAAACGCGCAGAAACTGAACCGCCAAGCTGCGACTTAAAACGCTAGTAAACAGCATTCAAGCTCAATTGGGTTTCTATAAATCAAATTATTATTATTTAATATTTCTAAATTCCCAAATTGACCCAGAAAAAAAAATGAAAAGAAAGCAGAAATGAAAACACTTTAACAATTTCAAGCGACTAAAATCGCGCAGAAACTGAACTACCAAGCGGCGACTTAAAACGCTAGTAAACAGCACTCAAGCTCAATTGGATTTCTATAAATTAAATTATTATTATTTAATATTTCTAAATTCCCAAATTGACCCAGAAAAAAAAAAGTCGCAAATTGAAATTTGATAATTTTCCACTCTTCCACTCTTATAAATAGCAAGCAAATTTTGCAAAATTTTGTCATCACCTTAACTTATCTTCACAAAATCTTATCTCCTTTACAGCATCCAAGGCAGTCCAGTGAGTGAAACGCGCCGTTTTCCCCAAGATTTCTTATGGGGTGTGGGCTCGTCTTCATATCAAATTGAAGGCGGTTGGAATGAAGATGGTAAAGGTGAATCCATTTGGGATTTTCTAACACACACCCATCCAGAAAAGATAGCAGATCAATCAAATGGCGATATAACATCGGATAGTTATCATCAGGTAAGCAAAAAACACAAAAAATACAAGATAAACGCCAAGTTATAAAACATTGGGCTTGTTCAGCAGAATAATTGATCCCTGAGCAGGTATCACAAGAAAATTATGCATCAAATAGTTTCTGCTGAACGAAGTGCTACATTTTCAACAACGCCCCGAGGCGATGAATTTTGAAAAGGCTGCGTAGACACATTAGCGCTCCGTGTGAACATAAATTTTGCATCTACGAAGTCACAATTAGGCTTAATTATATTTTGGGAATTATTATAGTTATTTACAGCCGATAAAAAAGCTTATCTTTGCAATCAATGCAAAAAATGCGCATATTGTTACCGATAGCATTCCTATCGATACACAATTACTGTTGGTGGGAGCAGTATCACTTCAAAGTAGCATACTATTTCTTCGATTCATGCTCCTCTATCATGATACTTCAAATTGGCTATCATGATACCGCATCACTCGAGTTCAGCAGAAGGATCAGTGAAAATTTATGCTTGATCAGGGAGCAAATTGTTCTGCTGAACAAGCCCATTATTTATGGTTAGATAATTGCATAGTTAAAGGGCGAGTAGATCGTTCGTGGGCCAGCAATTCAGTGTTATTTTTCTGATTTTGAAATGGTTTTAACAAAGCTAAATTTTAGAATCAGATTAAGCGGTAAGCAGATTTAGCAGACAAGTATGCAAAATTCACACTCTTCTATCTATATCTTGAAAACTGAGGTTCATTTGGCAAAACTGAATACAGATACAATTTCTATAAAAATGTGGATGAAATGCTTGGAGGCCAAAAATAGTGGAATTTTGATGGAAAATTTGCATTTACTTAGAAATATAAGAAACAAAAGTTTATTTCATATGTATATTTAGGTCTTACCTATTCTAGATTCAAAATAAGGTTAAATCTTTTTGTATAGATTTTGGTAAGATATCTACAAAATAGCAAGCCCTAGCTAGCTAGTAGCTACTACTTTCCCTATTTTTTAGTTCCTTAGTTAATTTCAACTATATAAACTAGTATACATTAAGCAGTCTTTACACTTATCATATATCTCTAAAGAGTCTCTCTACAGACACGATATTATAGTGCAGAGATGGGCATGCACACATATCGTCACACTTTTCACACGCATACAAGCACAATTTGCGTGCGCCGCATTCGTGTTCTATAAATAGCTTTCAATGCTTATAGCGTACGTGTGATTTTGTGCAGTCGGCCGCGGCAGAGGTCCTATGCACACGCTGCCTCGTGTGCATTGGAACACGCCCATCTCTGTTATAGTGTAATAGGCAAACATATAATATAACTCTGACGAGAAACTTTTCCTTTCTCTTTAGACAAATATGATGAAATAGAACCGGTTCTATTTGATAAAAGTAACTCTGTTGAGACAAAGCTTTCAATTTTGTGGCTTTGCCATTTCCCAAAGAATATACAACATTTTTATTTGATATACTCGATCTTATTTATCAATTAATCTAAATTGAGAACTCTGAAAGATGATAACATCGATCATTCGTGTGGTTAATTTGAATGCATCATCGGCAACTATAACAAATGGCACATTCCTTGTACCACCAGGTAAAACTTTATGATCGAGGAAATTAAGAAGATTATCTTCAATGCCTGTGCATAGAATGGAATTGCGGCGTTGTTTGCTCTTCCATTGTAGAGCAAGAAGCACAATGCTGTAGAATCCTTTATAATTGTAATGAAATGTTCCGTCTTTCCTTCTAGCGCGAAATGCAATATGTTTGCCACCCAAAAGAAAACATGTTGAAAAGTGGATTTTTGAAAATCTGTAACTTAAAAGCACAAACCTACCGCACCGAGGCAAAATAGGAAAGTTCCACATCTTGTCGAAATTTTGCGCAATGTTTCGCCATTCCTGCTGTGGTTGAGGCATCTAGAAAATGAAACTACATTTTAGAAGCGATTGACTTTATATGCTGTTAAAGGATCAACTACCTTTATATAAATTGATTTTCAGTCGGTAATTGCATTAATGACTTCTGGCATAATTTTGGAAATTTTCGGTTGAAAAACACAAAGGAAAGCAATAGAGTCTCCGATAGCAAAAAATCGCTAACTCGCTAATGCTGCCTTTACACTTGTCATATATCTCTAAATAGTCGGTTGTCAAAATTCTCTAAAGAGAAACTCTTATCAAATTGAACCTGTCAAATTGCATAAAAAAAGGCTAAATTTTCCAAATATTTAGAGTTATTTGCTTTGCTGTTACACTATCGTCAGAGAGTCTCTTTAGAGATATATGATAAGTGTAAAGGCAGCTTTACTCTAGTTCAAGATTCTCTGTTATTAAGAGTGTAATTGATAATCATAGCTTCTCTAAAAAGTTTCTCTTTACCGACTCTTTAGAGAAATATGATAAGTGTAAAGGCTGCTTTAGCTTTATAATATATTTCCCGTAACTAAACAATGTTCCATTGTTTGTACCATATGTACTTTTCTGTAACCGACCGTTCGTCTCACACTACACTGAACTACTACAACTGGCTGCCCGGGTTGTCCCCAGATACCTGATCGTTCCTCAGTGTAATGCCCAGACTCCTACCCATGCTGACTCAAGTGCCAGTGAGTTTTGCCCTTCGATAAGTCGGTGAGCTTCTCAAATAGCTGACCTGTCATCTTGTATGCTGATTACCCCTTCTCTATTGAGAACCTGCTTACTGAAATGCAGCATTCTCAATTCTTTAAGGATTGGGCATCAGCCCAGTAAATACCGTATGTCATCGTTTTCTTGTGTGTTCCATAGGGGGCATGATACAAGTTCCGTTCGACTATAGACGTTTGACGTCAATTTTATTAAATCAAAGCGAGCTTTTATGATCCAAGGAATTTTGTACGCTGATGGATACTGTGAGGTCTAGATACTTATATATACTCGAGGTGCTGGTGCATTGTCGGTGTGTTCGTTAGCCTAAGGCCTTGTGCTTAAGTTTACCTAGTATGGTCGCGCGGTGCCTTGCCGTACTAATAGCAAATCGCCAGTCTAGTGCTAAAGACCTACATAGTTCCTTCATCCCAGAAATCCAAAGAAATTTTGCAATCCGACTCCAGAAGTTTGCCTATTAAGTTATTGGGCAAGCGTTGATCATCGTACTTATGCAAAACTTTTCCTATATAGTCAAGATGCAGATCTAGAGAATATAGGTGTGCATCGTCCAGTGTGTGCAAGTTCGTAAATGCAAAACCATAGCTCGTAAATAACTCTCAACCCGTTTTTTAGTTCGCTCTGCTCACGTCATTGACCGAAAAACCAGAGGAAAGTCGGGCTCGGGCTTCCCGCAACCGAATGTGTTCTGTTATCGCGCTCACTGTTAAGTGACTGTGAGCAGAGAGAGAGAGAGAGAGTCAGTGTGAGAGAGAACGAGGGAGCGCATATAGCTTATCGCATACATTCATATTGTTGGCCGAACAATACACACCAATGCATACATACGAAGAAGACCTATTGAATGCGTGAAATTAGCCAAACGGTCCCAAAAAGGCCTAAGACAGTGCCGGCCAAATGGAGAGGACAAAAAAGTGTGCTTGTGTTGGTGAGCAAGAGAGCTCTCTCCAGAGTACGGCCTTTTTACTTGCAATTCAATGCTCACCGATTCACACAATCATAAGTTCGGCTCGCGTTTGCGTAAAAACACGACTGACTTCGGCTCGTGGTAGCTATGACTGGCCGGGTCCAGCCTAAGAGGATAAAAATAAAAAAAATGTGTTTCTCTCCTCTCACAACCAAATAGAAGCAGAGAGCGTAGTTAAAGGTTGTTTCGGTACCTCTTTCCAATGTGATAGCACGAATGCTGTCGTATTATGACTGGATGAAGGCACACGGGGGACCGATTTTGGCGACCTTTGTGCAAATCCTTCTTAAGAAAAGAGTTTAGCCTGTCCACTTCTTCAAAGTGCCTGCATCCCCAGACTTGAGTTCCATAGGATTGAACCGCTCGACATACTGCATTAAATAATTTCCATTCGACATTAATGCTAACTTTCCGTTTGACTATTGTTCCATGTCACATTCATACATGTTTTGGCTTTATTATTGCGACTAATCACGTGATTTTTAAAAGAGACTGTGGGGGTGAATATAACTCCTAGGTACGTGACTTCCTCCGAAATTTGTATGGGTTCTCCTTTATATTATATGTCCACCGCTCCGGCGCTGCCAATCTACAACCTTTCCTGAAGGACATAATTTCGGATATCGATAGATAGATGGAGGTAGCTTCATGCCTCATGATCATTCATATTGATCATGTCTTAAAGTATGCTGAACTTCTTCGCTGTAATGACGATGTCATCTGCATACATTAAAAAGTGTATATTACGATCTTCAATATAAAGCCCTCCTTCCAATACTTCGTCCAAATCATTCAAAAATTACGCAAAAAGCAACGGGGATAGTACGCATTCTGGTCGAACCCCAACTTCTGTCTTAAAATAGTCTAACATTTCTTCTTCTGTCCAAACAGCGGATTCAGTTTAGTCATATACTCTTTTGAGAAGGCTCATTATCTTTATCGAGACATCCTTTGAATGCAGCTTGTACCATTATAATTTTCTCGAAACCTAATCAAATGCCGCTTTGAATTCGATGAAAAATCCGTATACTTTTTTGGTTTCCAGCAGTTTAAGGTGTATGATTTCTGGTAGGTTGTAGAAGTAATCTACGGTGGAGTTGCCCTCACTGAATCCGGCCTGATACTATTATTTAGGTTAACCGACTTGCTCAGTCTGTAACATATTACGCTCATAAGAATATAACTAAGTTAGCTTTATGATATTGTCATTAAATCTGAACTGTTTAGGGGCTTGCTTGTGTATCTAAGATACTAGTTTTTCTTTAAGGGTTCAGTACTAACTGAGTTCCGTTTCAATTAACCAAGACACACCTCCATTATAGTAAGTTATCTGCTCTTTGAGACACATTGAACACAGTTAACTATTAATCACATTTATACGGTTAATTAATCAAAGCAAATGCGGCAAAATGCACTGAACAACAAGTTGGCAATTAATGCAGTCAGTGAAAACAGGTGTCTCCATATCAAGACAATATCAAGATTTATTTTTCTGTGACCCCATCTATGCAAATAAGGTAGCGTCTACCAAAAGTCGAAAGATGGTTGACATTAATTGTCCAGCAGAACTCAGCACTTATGTTTTTTTTGTCCAAGTAAAAAATGATGAATTTAATGAGATAATGTAAATAAAAGTTAGCCAACACACATATACTAATTGCTTTATGCCTGGTATTTAGTAAGGTAATTGCTTTTAATCTGGGGTTTGTAGTGATTGCTCAGGTTAGATAAGTCGAGTTGATGAATGAATGAAATTAAATTGGGTTAAGGCTATAGATGCTTGCATATGTTATATATTAAACTTTTATATTGGGGTAACATTTTTACCTTTTTTATACCAAAGCAAAAGTCAGAGATGCTAACTTTAAATACTTTCAGAATACTACCAATTCATAAAATAATAAAACTAGATTAGTTCCTCGACAAAAATAAAAATGTTAAAAAAAAATAATTGGCTAGCAAGCCTTAGGTCATTCATTAGATCAGTTTATTAGGCATAACATTAATATATAAAACAATTTTTATGAATTAAGCAGCTCACAGCTATTGGAGCTAGAATCAAAATGGTTTTAAGTGAAAATAAATCAATTAAGAATACAACTGAAATCAAAAAAAAATCCTATAAAATGGCGTCAGGCTCTTACAAGGTTAGTTGTAAAACCAATTAAGCTCAGCAAATAAAGCAGCATGGAGTCTCTCCCAAAGTGCCACCTGTAGGGAACTCAACAAAAGAATCTCCGCACGTAAATGAATATGGTGGTGGTCTGAGGTGTCGCTATCTACACAAACCAACATAAGCTTACAATAATAATTAATTTGTGTAAACCAGAACAGGCTAGCCCATAGTCACCGGTAACCGTAGTCACTCATGCTTTTCACACAGATGAGCCGAACCTATAAATGTGTGAATCGGTGAGTCCAGAAAGCAAGTAAATCAGCTGAAATCTTTCGTGCTCGCCAAGCAGTGTTGCCAATTTGTCCTTTTTGCGGACAGATCTGTACTTTTTGAAATAAATGCAAAATTGAAAAATATCATGAAATATAACTTGGCAACCCTTAGCCCGTTTGTTGGTACACAGATGGCGCCACCATAGATAGATGGCGCCAGCTGAGGTTGAGTGGATAATTGGTTTTAATTGATACGGCAGCATTCGGTAGGTTTTGCGAACAATTATTGAAACGCAATTTTTATTATTAACACAAATAAAATATTTGATTCATTTGAAGCAGCCTATCCAGAATTATAATATTGCTTACATTTCAAAAATGGATTTTGCTTATCAAAATTGTTTGGACAAAACACGAGAGATTTGAAACCAAACGAAAGAGATTTCTGGGACACCAAAAATTGGTTTTGGGTTGAAATTTGGTTGGAAGAGTTTTCCGCGATACCTCCGGCAAAGACGTTAAAATATCCACACCAAAGTTTGACGGGGAAGAAGTTAAAGCGACTTCGATGTATGTTAGTTGGAGAAAGATATGGCCAGAATAAAGAAATTGCTAAATAAGCTATGTAAAATAGTGCTAAAGGAACGGAAATTGAAGATATTGACAAAAAGTTAAAGTCACACGATGAAGAGCTCAAAAAAAATATGTTTTTAACTTTTCATATTGAACAAGAGTTGGAAGATGAAACTGATCCGAACGATATCCAAACAGAACCAAACAAGCTAATGTAGAACAGTTAGAACAGACAAATCGCAGTGCTAAGGCAACTCAATCTGTTACTGAAAAATGCATATGGGCATTTCTCAAATGTCGAATGCGACATTCGTACGCATTCAAAGTGAAGAAAAACATACGCCAAAACATTATTTTATTTTGACAAAAGGCGAAACTTATAGCTCTTGATTAGCACTATAATATTGTGCAAAATTTGATTTTGGGCCATTGTTTGTTTTCAAGATAATTACAAAAAACCAATGCATTCGCATGCGACAAAAACAGAAGTCGATTACAAGGCGAACAGTTCAAACACTGATTTCAGCGGAACCTGTAGGAATATTTGATAGGGACTAATTTTAAAATATTATGCATTGATGTATCTTAAAAATGTTTTTTATTTGATTCAAAAATATTTAGTAGTTTATGTGGTTTCCATTATAATGCGAAGAAAAAACTTAAAGTTTATAGCAATCACAAAGTTTCTCATAGTTTCTTGTGTATTCTTTTTTGACCATTTGTACTCTCAGAAAGATTTTAGGTAGCAAAAGTAAAAGAAATCTAAAGTCACTTTCATAAAAAAAAAAGTGCAAAATTAATGTCCAAATTAGAAAAATTGAGCTAGCGCGGCCGTAAATCCGAATATTTCGAATTGGGTTATGTATAAATGTAAGATTGGCTTTTATTAGTTCAATTTGACTGTTTCCTCATGAAAATTTGATAAAACATAGTGCTTTTAAGCACTTTTACATTTTTGGTTGCGGTTGACATTTCTGTGGAAGTGCCCATATATACATATTTTCACCAAACTTTGGACCCGTTTTTAATAAAAAATGTAACTCAGCCGACAGAAATTATCACAAGTGTGTGGGTCGTTGATGATATTGTACAGCAATCTGTCTGATCCTATGGGATGTAGGCGGAGCAGCATATGAAGCCTGTAAATAATATTGCCTTCTCCCAATCAAACGAGTTATGTCCCCTATTTCGAAGCCCCACTATGTGGTTATAACCGCTAATAACCTGATAACCTGATTTGTGTACTTAAAAAGTTGTTCTTAAAGGGCGGTATCCACGGGTCGCGTAAAATTTCTGGTGGAAAAGTTGATATTCCGCAGATTCTTAACAGAGTCTGCTAAGCCGCTGCTATAAACAAGATAATACAATTTTTTCTTTCGATAATCGTTTCAAATGCCCGGGAACTTACAAACAACAACACCTGGCAGGATTATGAATATAACATATTAAATATGATATTTTAATATATTTTTATTATTAAATGAAATTAATAATAAACAAATTGTTATTTTCATTATGACTTTTGACAATCTGCAGTATTAGCGCAGTGAACGTAAGTAATTGCCTCTTCCGACATTTTCCTTAAAATTATGTCTGGCACAATCAATGGCATTAAATGCAGTTCGATGTAGTCCCGAACAGCGGCTCTTAACTAACACCTCGCACTTGGCTGCCACGGTAAAGATTTCGTTCATCTCGATTGGAAAGTAATTCGCGCATTTCTAGAGATTTGCCTCCGTAAAGTTAATCAGGTCAGCATGATGATCTTCTGGATGTACTGTTGTAGCATGTGTGACTTGGCGGCGTATAAAGCTCCGCTGAACTCGAAAATGTTATTGGGCAGCGGTCCCTGGGTGGTCACATAGCACTTGGACACGTAGTCGGGGCCCTGTCAGGGAAACGTTAAGAAATGGAAGTGATTTAGAAAGTTGAAGTTTGGTTCGCCCATTTTTTACCTTGATATAATTGGCATTGATGTAGGTGCATTATTGTGCACTAAGTCTGCACCGCTTGATAGGAGGCCAACAGTTCGCTGTCCACTGAACTGGGTGCGTTCATTTGGTTTGTGGTTGTTTAACTGTCTCGATCATTGAGCACCGGCGGCTGTTCAATGATATTCCTCTTGGTCTGGTAGCTGTGATCGAAAAACATAGGTGAGGCGAATCAAATTGACCTGATTGAGGGGACTGGAGGCGCTTAGAAGTGTTTGAATGCTGGCCAAATAGATTTTAAACTCCTCGCTGGTGGATTGTGTGGACAGGGGGCGTCACATGATGTTGCTCAGGTACACACCAGACCGTGCTCCGATCCGCCGGTGTTCTCTGGCGGGTTTCCAAGTGTTTCTTATCCGCCAAGTCCCGCTCTTCACTTTCACGGCGTTTATTAAATTCAGCTGGCCCGCCCTAGAAAGTGCCATTAGGCGATACTTTCTGTCGGAATCTTTTTAAGATGCGCTCATTTTCAATTTGGCCTTTCAATTTCGCCGCACAAATTAGAATAAAAACCTATTTTGTTCACGTCACAGCAAAAAATAGGCCTTAACAGCAAGACGATATTATTTTTGAACATAACGTAGTGGCAAACGTAAGCATATTTCGCTTTTGGTAGAAACCGAATATGAAAAGGCCACACGAAAATGTTTCTCAGCAGATTTTATATACCCTTGTAGAAGGTATATTAAAATTGTCCGGATGTTTGTAACGCATAGAAGGACGACCACACAATGTATATATATTCTTGATCAGCATGACGAGGTGAGTTGATATAGCCATGTCCGTCTGTCCGTCCGTCTGTTTCTATGCTATCTCCTCCGTCAGTTTTAAAGCTATCGTAACCAAACTTTGCATGAAGTTTTTTGGCACAAATACGCTGCACTTTTGTCGGAATCGGCCGGATCGGATGACTATAGCATATAGCTGCCATAGGAACGATCGGTCGAAAAAGTAGTTTTAGTAAGAAAAACTTTTTTGTTTTCAATGCAAACGCCCGCAATCCTCGTATTTATAAGTTTTCTATGCTTTAACACAATTCCACCAAGTTTTATGAAAATCGGCCAACTATATAGCATAGCTGCCATACAAAAGATATGTCTGAAAAAAAGTCTTAGCATGAAAAACTTTTAAGTTTTCAATGCTATCGCTCCCAAACTTGTTACTGATCAGTATTATATGCTACCACACAATTCTACCAAGTTTGATTCAAATCGGATGACTATAGCATATAGCTGCCATAGGAACGATCGGTCGAAAAACCAGTTTTAGTGAGAAAAACTTTTTTGTTTTCAATGCAAACGCCCCAAATCCTCGTATTTATAAGTTTTCTATGCTTTTACACAATTCCACCAAGTTTTATGAAAATCGGCCAATTATATAGTATAGCTGCCATACAAAAGATAGTTCTAATAAAAAGTCTTAGTAGGAAAAAGTTTTCTGTTTTCAATGCTATCGCTCCCAAACTTGTTACTGATCAGTATTATATGCTACCACACAATTCTACCAAGTTTGATTCAAATCGGATGACTATAGCATATAGCTGCCATAGGAACGATCGGTCGAAAAAGTAGTTTTAGTGAGAAAAACTTTTTTGTTTGCAATGGTAACGTCTTTTTACTTTCCAATTATGAATATTATCAGTTTCCACACAATTTTGGGAAGTTTGATAAAAATCGGATGAATATATCGTATAGCTGCCATATAACAAACTGGCAAATAAATGGTCAAAGTAAAGGTGCCATCGTATTGCTGAGTTTGGGAAATAACTCAGCTAAGAATGTTCGACGAAAATCATTTAAAACCTTAATAATATAAACTTCGATCGAGCCGAAGTTAGCTTTTCTCTATTTTTTTTATATAGAGTTTTACATTTCGCGGCCGTTTCCGTACCCATGGACACCGCCCTTTAAGTGAGAAGATTGTACTATACATGAGAAAACCAGTTTTTACACAGTTTTTCATAACGTTTGTGATAATCTTGAGTCAAATATTTCTATTTTTTACCCTCCGTGTGTATATGCATGGATGTACTCTCTCTCTCTCCGCTCACGCCAAACCACAATACTGAACAAAATAAATCGTACGCCTTCCTCTAAATTGTTTTTGCTCTTCAACAAGCTCTAAGTTTTTGAGTGATCGACAAAAAGTGTCAGTTGAAATGCTTAAAGTTAGACAGTTCTGGGTGCAGCGAAAAAAAGTGATATATGGCCTATTATTACCCCAGGCAGGGTTGTCTTTCATTGCTTGCAGCTCACGCTGCCTGAACTAACCAAGTTTTAGAAACTAATAAGACCTTATCCAAAGTGTAATACCATTTTCCGAATATGGAATGATACAGTTTGGATAATAATTCAAGCAATAAAACAAGGTTAAAGCCATAAATTTGACTTAACCTCACATAACTTTAGCATATCACGATCTTAACTCCCTCCTGCAAGCTTCAACTACGCGTTAACATTATTAATTCATATTTAATTACTGATTAATTGATTAGGCCCATGTGTTGCCCCCCCTCCCCTCCGCATCCTCTAATGCCACTCAAGTTGTGGCTACTTATGGCAGCAGCTCCATCAGCAGGTGTTATTGTAAACAAAAGATTGATAAATGGCATAAAATAGTTTAGGTGGGCCAAACGCCCCCTTCGTGTTGCCGGAGCATTTGCAATGCAATGCCACATAATTAGCCAACTGACACTCAACTGACTGAAAATGACTTGGAATGTGTCGCCAATGCGTTGATTAACTGGTTTTTGGTCATTTTAGAAAATGCTTGGCATGGTTTTGATTTCCGTTTAGAGTTTAATGTGTTTTTTTGTTGTTCTTTTCTTGGTTTTTTTTTGCAGTGGCGTCGTGATGTACAAATGGTGAAGGAGCTGCATGTGAACACCTATCGTTTCTCCATCTCCTGGACGAGGATAATGCCTGGGGGTTATATGAATCATGTTAGCACCGCTGGCATTAAATACTATAGCAATCTGATAGATGAGTTACTCAAGTACAACATAACCCCCATGGCAACCATTTACCATTGGGATATGCCGCAACGTTTACAGGAACTGGGCGGTTGGACCAATCCAGAGATTATACCTGTATTCAAGAACTATGCTCGCCTGGTGCTGGAGATGTTTGGCGATCGTGTCAAGATTTGGACCACCATCAATGAGCCATGGCATGTGTGTGAGCATGGCTATGGGGTGGACTATATGGCTCCCTCGTATAACTATCCGGGTATACCAGCCTATTTGTGTGGTCATAATCTGCTTAAAGCCCATGCTGAGGTGGTGCACATGTACCGGGAACAATTTCAGGAGCGTCAGGGTGGACGTATAGGCATTACGGTGGACTCTTCTTGGATGGAACCGCGTGATGGTACCTCCGATGAGGATCGTCAAGCCTCGGAGCGTGCCTTGCAATTCTATGTGGGTTGGTTTGCTCATCCCATCTTCTCCAAGCATGGCAACTACCCGAAGGTGATGATTGAACGTATACGAAATCTCAGCAAGGAACAAGGATTTGGTACGCGTTCACGTCTGCCCGAGTTTACCCAGGAGGAAATACATCGCATACGCGGTACAGCCGACTTTTTTGGTATTAACTCGTATACCAGCTACATGGTCACACCCAATGGTCATAACAATACGGGCAATTTTCCCATACCGTCTTTCAATCATGATATGGGTGTGGTGCCCAGTCAGGAGAATGTGGAATGGCCCGGTTCGGGTTCCGATTGGTTGAAGGTAAGCTTGAACTTTTTTCTTGAAACAGCTGTACAGTCTGTTAGCCTCCAGCTAAAACTTGCTAATTTTCTTAACAAACTTTTCTTTCCATTTCCAGGTCTATCCCAAAGGTATCTATAATCTGTTGATGTGGATTCACCGTGAGTACAATGGTCCTGAGATTATTGTAACCGAAAATGGTGTCAGCGATCGCGGTGGCCTAGAGGATTACGAACGCGTCGATTACTACAATTCCTATCTCTCTGCCGTCCTGGATGCCATTGAAGATGGTGCCAATGTCAGTGGTTATATTGCCTGGAGTCTTATGGACAGCTACGAATGGAAGGCTGGTTTCAGTGAAAAGTTTGGTCTCTATCACGTGGACTTCAATTCACCCAATCGCACACGCACACCAAAGATTTCGGCTAAAGTGTTTGCTCATATATGCAAATCGAATGCCATCGACTGGAGTTTCAGACCCCAACTGGATGAACAGCAACTGGTGGCCCTGGCGCAATTACCAGCCGAAGATAGTGAAGCTAGCGGAGCGAGAGCCACGCTTAGTTGGAGTTTGGGCCTGCTGCTAGTAGTATTAGGCTTAATCACGTGGCGTTGTTAAGAAAGGATCCAGCTAGGGATTGAGAGTGGAGTCGTTGCCATATTTCCATAGCGACTCTTTCTACACGTTGTTGCAAAGTATTTTTCTACTCGTAGGTATTAAGTTTGTCTAACAACAAATTGTATTTTATATAATTGTAAATGTTTATATTTAAAATTTTTTAATATGTATTTAAGCAGAACGGACTCAAACTGAATAAACATAATTTTGTGATATTTGCAAAATGATGAATGGAGAGAGAAAATAAGAGGGAAAGAGAGTTATTAATGGGTGGGTGGGTTGGAGGTAAAGTTGAAGGCAAGTTTAAAAGTAAGTTATGAAGGAAGCAGCTGAAAAATCTTTGGATTGATATTCTGGCTCGAAATCAAGTCTTCATTTTCATAACTGGTGTAGCTCGGTAATAAGCCGACTTTGATTTGGTGGTTTAACTTAGGTAATTTGTCTATTTACAAACGGTTTTCTATTTACACTCGGCTTAACGATACGAAAATGCCCATTTAGAACCCATACTTTTGTGTTGACCCTCTTTGATATTAACGTTAAGTACTATTTTAAAGCTTCAATATAAATAAATAAATTATTCCAAGCAATTCTAGGTTTTGATTGGTCCTTTGCGGCTGTGTAAAGCTAAGTCTTTATTATCTATACATTATATAAAAGTAAAAGTATGTGTATGTATGTTCCTTATAGGCATCTAAACCTCCGAACCGATTTTCACAGTATGTTCATGCCGAACAGGAAAGAGTCATAGGCTATAACTTAAGTCTGTGAACCGGTTCGAACGCGGTTAAAAAGAGGTTCAGAACCAGTGATTGGAAAGGTTCTCAATTTTCTTATCTAGGTAAGGTACAAGGTAAATGTCAAAAGATATACCTAGGTAAGGTAAAAGGTCCGATCAGTGGACAATTTCTCAACGCATGAGGTGCGCACTGCGATCGATGAGTGGCGGCTATTTCGAATATGTTGTTCTACGATTGGTAGCCATTGAGTGACCAAATAAAAAGAAGAAAAAGTTTTGATAAATGTTCATTCGTTTTAATTTTATGACCACAAAACCTTGTAAGAAGCCGTAATTGCGAGTACTAAGTAAAGTCCATTATCCATTGGAATTACTTGAAAATGATCGCCCAGATGTAAATATATCGATATTTTGTGTGTTAAGGTAATGTAATTGAATGATGGTCACACTGTATATAGAATGGTAGAAAGGTAGAACGCCGTAGATAGTAGTAGACAGACAAACCACATAATAAAAACCGAAACCCAAAAAACCCTCGTTTGCAATCATCAGCTTATAATTCCCTCAGACAATAAAAATATATGGTCTGAAATTGGAAACCAAACAAAAAATTTGAAATGTTCCATAATCATTTTCTAACAACCTTTAGGGCCGTTTTCTCATGTTGGTGTTTTTGCAAATCTATGTGGATTTGCTGCATTTGCTTTGCTCATGTTCAATGCTAACCATCTAGATGAATTTCGTAGCAATCTACTTCACCCTAATTCATTTCAAAACCATGTACATGCTTATGCAAATTAAGTATTTATATGTATCCGCGCATATGGTCACACTGAAAAATATTTAAAAACAAAAACAATTGCTGCTAAAAACAGTAAAGTCTGAATTGTTATTAAGTAAAAAAAAAATTGAAAATATTGGATGTGCATTGCTGAAATTACAGATGCACATTCTAATTCCCCTAGTTCATTGCTTAAGCTAAGTTTACACATCCAAATAATTTGGCTAAATTTTGATAAAAATAGCCATGATTAAAGATTTTACTGGATTAAAAACTTAAACTATGGTTCCATACGCAAATAATTTGATCAAATATGGGCGGAAAGTTCCACAATTTGGCCTATATAGCCAAATTTTAATGAAAATTTGTACAAATTTTCTGCCTGTGTGAACATAGCTTTCGACCTACGTTTTAATCTCCCATCATAGTAACAAGTCGTTCCAAAGTTCCACAAGGCTGCGTTCTGGGACCTGTTCTATGGAACGCCCATGTACGACGGGGTCTTACGCCTTTCTCTACCCCCAGGAGTGCACTTAGTGGGCTTTGCGGATGATGTGTCACTTGTTGCTGTAGGCAAAGTGCTGGCATTGAGCGTATCCACCAATGGCTTAGCGTGGCGGGTCTCGAGCTAGCGGCAACAGACAGAGGCGGTGCTAATAAGCAGCCGTAAGATGGTGGAATCAGCTTGGGTCAGAATTAATGGCACAGCAATCAAATCCAAAAGAGCCATTAAATATCTTGGAGTAATGCTGGACACAAGGCTATGTTTCCGAGAACATCTGGCTTACGTCGGAGAGAAGGCAGCAAAGTCAAGCAGCGCCTTAGCTGGAATCATGCTGAACACACGCGGACTAAGGCCACTATTCTATATGCGGCGCCAATCTGGCATCGTTCCATGGTGTTCTCTAGCTACATAATGGGCGTAAGTGGGGCTTACCGTCTGAGTGCGCTCAGGATCTCATCTGCGTACCGTACGGTGTCAGCAGATGCTGTTTTGGTCATTGCCGGGATGATTCCACTTTGCGAGCTGGCCACAGAAGCAAATGAGAGGTACAGGGCTTCACGGTTGAGTGGCGCAATTCAACTTAACAGGGTTATACATCCGCAGGAAGCGAGGCAGCGGAGCATTAAGAAGTGGCAGCACCGTTGGGACCCATCCACTAAGGGTCGCTGGAACCATAGCCTAAACCCGAAGTTATTGCCATGGCTGTCTAGAAAACACGGCGAGGTGAACTTTCACCTAACTCAGCTTCTCAGTGGGCACGGCTGTTTTAGAAGCTACCTGAAAAGAGTCGGCCATGTTGATAGCGAGGAGTGCACATGCTGCGAAGAAGGCCCTGTAGAGGACTCCAGGCACGTCTTGTTCGTATGTAAAAGGTTTCAGGCTGAAAGGGCGGAACTATCCAGGTTGATGGGCGGTGATATAGCCGAAGATAATTTAGTCCCATATATGTTGATGTCGAAGGAAAACTGGAAGGCAACGTGCGAGTTCGCAGCTACCATTATGACTAAGCTACGGAGACTGGATGTGCAACGTAGAACCAGGGAGTAGTCGGGGCATCAAATCTGCGAAGCAATACCTTGCGGCCGTCCCGCAGGTTTAAGATGTTTCTGTCTAACTTTTTGTATTTTGTTGTTCTAAAGTGCTTGTATGTACATACATAGTAGCTTTTTAATGTAACAATAATGGAACTAAAAAAAAAAAAAAAAACGGTCCAAAAGAAAAACCAACTCCTTCTCTGTAAAATGCTTGCTTTAATTTTTAAAACTGGCGCGTAATAAAAAAGACAATAATCAGCCGAGTGCAGAGGTGCTGCCAACCTAGTATTATACCTTTCCAGCCATCCCGGTGTGACCGTGGCGCAAATGCCCGAATTTATAATCAACCTACATAAGACAACCAATTGCAAAAAAACCATCTAGTTGCAAAATCTAGATGGATTTCGATTTGAGCAAAAACATGAACATGAGAAAACGGCCCTTAGATGGTTTACCAATAAACTAGATCCAAAACCTTGGGTCAATTGTGAACATAAAAATTGGGAATATTTCCAATAGGTATATTACGTGTATAAAAAAGTTTTAAAAGATTTTTTGTTAAGTTTTATGCTTTTTTGTGAAAAATTGGTTACAAGTTCATATTTTTTCCATCGTAAGCCACTACTTTTTCTCAGCTTTCTGGCAATTTGCGTATAAACTTAAAACTTAGCTGTACAGGTAATATTTATTAGTGTCCTCTTATAGGCTAATCACTCTGAGCACATCTAACATCCAACATCCTGAGTTTGAATGCTTAATTACCATTGGCTAAGCCAACATTTTTATACCATTGTTTTGTTTAAATTTTAAGACGGTCGGTGTCTAATAGGAACATGTTTCGAAGATCAAAAAATTCCGCCATGGTAAATATTTATGACTCAGAATGTTGGATGTAAGATGTGCTCACTTAAGCAAGGCTTTGGGTTCTTATTCATAAACCGTTTTTTCAGGGTTTATAATATCGCTACACAATTTTCATTTTCAAATTATTGTTTAGCCCCTCGCAGGCACTTTTAAGTCTTCATTGTTGTCAAAGTTTTTATCAAAATTTTTTACAATTTGAAGCTGGGCAACTTTTGACACTTAACTCTTGTGTGTGTCTGACCCATTGTCTTCGCGCAAGAGAACTAGTTTTCCTGATTGTTATCCATGTGTTTTACATTATTGGTTGACAGTTGACAGCTTCAACTGTTCTGTTTTTAATAACATTTTTCAGCTTAAGGCCTTAAAAGGAATATAATTTATACAAACCATTCAAGATAACACAATAAGTATGCCTATCTTTAAAGTAAACAAAAGAATAGAGTTAGTTTTTGGGAATATTTTTCAAATTCTTTTAAATTGATGGTTCTATTGATCAACTCTGTCCTTAAGTCTTAGCATATCAAATAGCAACTATTAGCCCCTGAGCTGTCTCTTAATATATTCTATAACAAAGTCATTGTGGCAGAAGAACAGAACATGTTAACAAGAGATCATTTGTGATCAGTTGAGTGATTTAATTTTTTTTTTGCCATAGCAGCTGTTCAATAGCTAATTGTATAGTTGGAACTATTTAAAAATTAACTATGATTAAATCATTGGCGTGTTTTGATTATGCAGATGAGGGGCAAATGCTTCACAGGTCACCGATCAGATCAACTGGCATTACATCCGCATGACCATGCTCAGGTTTCATAACCAGACGCGGAATTGAACATGCAAAAGTTCGTAACCCAGAATCCAAACAAACCAGTTACCTTTCATTTCGGGAAAGGCAATATACTTTGGGGACGTACTTATTGCTTAATTAGCATTTCGAGTCACACGAAAAGATTGAGAATAAATTAAAATTAGACTTGCCATTTGATTGGTTTATAGTAAGTAGGAAATATTACACCTGTTTCCAACGAGCGTCACGAGCAAAGCGCCCGGGCACATTTTTGTAATTTATGATATGCTAAGTCGAAGTCTGGAGCAATTGTTTACAAACATTTAGGGCCACCATGGGTGGTGGAGATGAAAAGGGTTTAATGATCACATGATAATTAAGTTTCTTAATTATGATTAATGATGAGGGAAATTTAAGAGAACTTAATAAAGAATCTACTTAAAAACGGCTGACGTTTCCACTGTATTTTTTCGTTTCGAAAAGGGGTATAAAAAACTTTCTGCGGCATGCAAACTCTAATGGGAATGGTGACAACGCCTCGTGGTATATCGTTTAGTTAATGAGCAGCTGCTCGTAGTGGCATCTTTTCATTCATTTTATGTGGCCCGCAGTGGCCAAGCATTTAGGCCAGCCGGTTCTGGCCAATCCAACAGGAGTTGCAGTTCATTGGACCTGCTGAAGAAGGCAGAGCTAGGCACTTCGTTTCTTTTCTTAATCGATTTTTTTTCTTTATCTTTACGGCCTCCAGAAATACAATACAAAAAAATGTATTTTAAAATCAAAAAGTTATAACAAGGCTTTGTTCTGGATGATGCAATGCAGCTTGTCATTTGCCTCAGTCTAGCCAAGTTTTTCCCTGCACGAACTTCGCGAAAAAAAAAACAGATTGAAATGAATTTTAAATTTCTGTTGTAATGGGAAAAAGGTCAAAAGTGAATTCATAAAATAGATTTATTGTTAGAACATAAAAACTAGCCAGATTGTTAACAAGAAAATGGAATTTAATTCTATCGCTTGAAATTAAAAGTAACTATGATCAATTGAAACTAAAATAGAAAACATTCGATCAGTTATTTGGCAGACAAACCTAATAACGATGTTAATGTGAACGTCTGTATTTATTCACATAAATACTGTATACTTTTAGGCATGGGCAGAGCTTTTTGTGGTTTCTTTAAAAGCTTTGGCACTTTTTGGTGATCTATTCAATGACTTTTAAATTATATCGATTTGGTTATATGGCAGCTATAAGATAGATTCATTCCATTTTGATTAAGCTTGCCAAATTTGTGTTGAATCAGAAAATATTCATAACTGGAAAGTATAAAGACGCTAACATTGAAAACCAAAAAGTGTTTCTCGCCAGAACTACTTTATGGACCGTTCGTTTTTCTATGACAGCTATATGCTATAGTCATCCGATTGGGATCAAACTTGGCAGAATGGTGTGGTAGCATATAATATTGATCAATAACAAGTTTGGAAGCGATAGCATTGAAAACAAAACAGTTTTTCCTACTAAGACTTTTTTACAGACCTATTTTTGGTAGGGCAGCTATACTAAAGAAAGGAGAAGAATAAACAGTGTTGCCAGAATCTGGTCAAATCTGGCTTTTTTTTCAAAGTCCAATTGCGGGAAAACCCAAAAATCAGCGGTCATCAGGAATTCGGATTGGAAAGGTACTCAGTTTTTTTTACCTAGGTAAGGTACAAGGTAAGTGTCAAAAAATATACCTAGGTAAGGTAAAAGGTATCCGAAATTTCCAGTACCTAGGTAAAGGTACAAAAAAGGTATTTTTTAATAAGCCTTTTAAATCATGGATTATCGAACCCCACCTACCCGAAAATGTTCAGGACGTGAATAGTTCGTGAACTGAAACTTTGAGACTTCCTCGAAATTTCAACAAAGGTGTACTGAAAAAGAACTAAAGATTCTCGGGTATCAGTAGAAGAATTCTGCATTCCGAGTTTCCAAAAAATTCTACAGTAACATTCACTTTTTATACCCTTGCAAAGGGTATTATAATTTTGCCCAGAAGTTTGCAACGCATCGAAAAATTCATTTCCGACCCCATAAACCATATATATTCTTGATCAGGGCGACGAGCTGAGTCGATTGAGCTTTGTCCGTCCGTCTGTCTGTCTGTCCGTCTGTCTGTCTGTCCGTCTGTTTCTACGCGAACTAGTCTCTCAGTTTTAAAGCTATCGAGCTAAAATTTTGCAGAGAGTCTTCTTTTTACTGCACGCTGCTAATATGTCGGAACCGACTGGATCGGATGACTATATCTTATAGCTGCCATAGGAACCATCGGTCAAAAAATGGGTCTTAGTGAGAAAAACTTTTTTGTTCTTAATGTTAGCGTTCCCAAACACGGTCATTATTAATATTATGTGCTTTCAAACAGATTTGCAAATTTTGGTCAAGATCGGATGACCATATCTTATAGCTGCCATAGGAACCATCGGTTGAAAAATGGGTCTTAGTAAGAAACATTTTTTTGTTTTTAAGTAAATCGTTCTTAAAGTCGGTAATTCTTAATATTAATCGATTCCAACTAGTTTAAAAAAGTTGATCGACATCGGGTGACTATATCTTATGGTTGCCATAGGACCGACCGGTCGGAAATTGAATCTTAGTGAGAAAAAACTTTTTTGTTTTAAATTTGATCTTTCTTAAACACCACGATTGCTAATTTGATATGTTTTCGAAAATATTCGCGAAATTTGGTCAAAATCAGATGTTTATCTGTCGAAAAATGGGTTTTAGTTAAAAATTTTTTGATTTTTATGTAGGCGTTCTTAAACTCTGACATTTCAAAAACAGCATTTGCAAGGGTATACAAAATTCGTCACAGACGAAGTTAGCTTGGCCTTTTCGTTTTTTTTTTTATTTTTATCTTTGACTAATTAGTCTAGAATTCCCATTGTTTGAACTTTCGACCTAAGTTAAGAAATTCATAATTAAATATTAACAATTATTAAGTTTAACATTTGCGTCAACTTCACAAACGCCTATATCTAGGTATAGAAGGAAACTTTCAACATATTTAAAAAACTGCAGTATTTTCTTGAAATTTTATAAACAATAGTCTTCGACTAGCTAAATACGAAGTACTGCGATATTGGTAAGTATTTGGAACTTCTTAAAAGGTAAATTTAGCGATTTGATTATTAAAGCTGATAGTAAATACCACAGATGACAGGGTAATTGAATATAATTTGGTTTGTGTGTCATTTATAATCAAACCATTCAAAAGAGAGTTTATGTACCTTATTTTAATGCTAGTTGCGCCGACAGTTTTCTGTATTTTCTTGCATCTTAAGCATTAACACAGGCTTTAGCTCAAAGCTATGTTTTCTTAATAGTCACACCTATGATCCCAAATTGGAAGAATGATGAAATTAGATTAGTTTTCCACCCAGGCTATCATTTGAAATTAAAGGCCTATATTCAGATGAGATAAAAATTTAGATCATATAAATAAAACTGCCGTTCTAAAGCAATCAGAGCAATCGCTTCAAATTGTTCAAAATTGTTTCTATTTATGTGAAGTATTGTGCCGAAATAAATTTTTATCTCATCTTTAAGAATACCGAGGTAAGGTAAAAGGTACACAAAATATGTATCTAGGTAAGTACCTAGGTATTTGTACCTAGGTACTTCCAAACACTGTATAAATATATATATTTTTTTGATCAGTATCAACAGAATAGTCCATATAGCCATGTCCATCTGTCTGTTCGTCTTTCCGTATGAACGAAGATATCTCAGAGATGGAAAGAGATAGAGGTTTGACATGTATGTACTTCTTATACTTGCAGGCAGATCAAGTTTATTTTCAATTTTTACAAAGCCCCCTCACGCCCTCGCAAATTGGAAAAAACGACATATCTCTCACAGTTTTGTGGATAGATTTTGGGTAACAGTATTATTTATCGATTGGTCGAAGAAATTATAAAGATCGGATGAACGATAGTCGAGTTATAAGAAAAACCAACAATAGGTAAAAAAATTTGTGAAAATTTCCAAATTTTATAATAAGCTTAGATTGTCATCAAGACGGGTGAGTATTAGGAAAAATAGATGGTGTACATCGAACGTTCCAAAAAATCTTGAAATTTGCTAAATTCATTAATGAGCTTAGATTGTCGTAAAGACGGCTAAATAGACGGGTAAATATAAGAGTAAACATACGGGTAAATAGACGAGTAAAAAGACGGTCAAAATAATCACGAAATTTAAAAAAATTGTATAATGAGTTTTGATTATTACGAAGACGGCTAAATAGACGGATGGTAAAGATCAAAAGTTATAAAAAATGGCGAAAAATACTTGAAAATTTTATAACGAGCATAGATTATTATGAACATGGGTAAATAGATACATAGATGGTGAAGATCAAAAGGTCCGCAAATTCGCGAAATATACTAAATGTTAAATTGAGTTTAGATTGTCATGAAGATTTGATAGATGTAAGTTGTAATGTAAGCTTCACTTTTTCGTTTAATGTTTCAAATACTAAAGGGGGCGTATCAACGCGCGGCAGGACACTGGCCGCATTGGCGATGGGCAGTACCATAGAATAACAAGCGTAAAAAAAAAATCCGCCGCTTCTGCGACTCGAACCCACTTTTAACAGAACGCGCGACACTGTGAAATCAGTCAATCAAATTTCTAAATAAACGGCAGCTGCGTGTGGGTTTCATTGAAGAGAGCGGGTTCCACTGGCAGGACCCGCCATACAAATTTTTGTTTTGTATGAGATGTCCGATCTATTCATTGTATAATCTTTGGCAGTACTTTACACACTTTTTGTCTTTTTTGGCACTTTGTATGGCTTCTAACTTTAATTGTTTAGATATCTTCAAATTTTAGGGGTACAGAGTATATTATAGTAGGGCTTGACCGACTTTCGTTCTTGTTTTTAAGTTGGCAACACTGTCAACATCAACTGATGAGGTACACGTCAACAAAATTAAAGAATTGATGCTCCAAAAAACCTCGGTTGACAGTTCAAGACCTTACTGACCTTGTTAGAATATCGGAAGGATTAGTGAAAATCATTTCGAGTGACCAATTGGTCCTCAGAAAGGTGAAATCTCGATTGGTGCCAAAAACTCACTTGTAATTAGTGATAATTTGGCAAAAACTCGATCCATATGGTTCCGCAACCACCGTATTCGAGTGACTTAGCACCATGTCACTTCTGGTCTGGGCCATTCGCTAAACTCAAGAGACCGTTCCGTGGAGACCGTTTTAAATCTATACACTCAGGGAAAAATGGCATAGTAAAAACTATAACAATCATATTTGATTTTATTATGCAATTTTTGTGTTAAAATCAATTAATATGCACTTTTATTCAACTAGAATCATATTTAATCACCTAATTTTCTTTGCACCATTTATATGAACTATTCGGAGAATTCGAACTTGAGAATTACAAGTGGTCTGATGTTTTTAGACAGATGGCACATTCAATTCAACACAAGTACTATCATAGATGGCTTTCCGTGTGTGTGTTCAGTCAGACCAAAGGTCCCGAGATCAAATCCCCGCAGAGTATGTAAACATTTTTAAATACAATTTAATATAATTCGGTGTTTTTCAGAGTCCAACTGTTGGTGGCTTCAATGGGGGATTCCTACTCTTGATTCAGAACAAACTACTTATTGGATTTAAAAATTAATTTAAAAAAAATAAAAAATTTTAATACTTTCATATTCAAATTAAAGTGTTCACACTTAATATTTACGAATTCCATATTTAACGCTTAATCAATGGTGAAAATGTTAAAGTCAAAGTGTAAATATGGAAATTTCAGACCGTTTTTCCCTCAGTGTAGAAGAGATAGAAACCGAAACAAAGAAGAAATTGAATTCTATACCGGAAGAAACGTTGGCACAAGTGTTTTGCATCCGGCAAGGACTTCTTTGAGGAGGATGAAATGAAGCGAAGCTCTTTACGATGATACATTTCATTGTAAAATTTGGGTACTGGGGAAAAGAATTCTTTTTTGGATTCGTTTGAATAAACTCAATCTTTAAATAGGAAAAAAATATAACTATTTTTAAACAAATTTTGGACTATGATTTCTGCTATATGAGAAATATATTTTTGACTTGGAAGAATTGTGTTTCATTGTATAATTGAATTTTTTTATAGGAAAATCATTTTCTTTAAGGACTTAAGCAGATTTGTTATTAATTTCAGGAATTGAAATGGCCATTTGGGTTTCTGGTAAGTTGATTTCATCAGCTATGGGTATGAAATCCCGGGTTCGCTTCTTAATTTTTTGTTTAGGGACGCGAGCATATTTGATATTTAATTCAGTAAAGGAAAATGGAAATGAATAAGACATTATAATTTATACAACAAATTGGTAAACAAACACCTTCAAACAAAAACACAATGCCCAAAATTCGGGCTGCTAATTTACAACATTGGAATTCCGATGTCTTTATTCGCCGCCTGCAGAGTTTGAATACTTACTGTTTGTTTGAAGTGTGAACAGCAAAACAAGTCCGCTGATGAGAGAATTTGGTTATTCTCGAAACAGCGATCGTTGTACGGATATACCCAATTGGTATTCCAAAATGTTGTAATTAATCTCTGTTGATTTGTGTTGGTTATAAAGATTTATACTCAAGCAGAGACCTTGAACTAGTCAGATGTAACTTTGATTATAATTTATCGCAACTTGACTTCATTGTGGCCATTCTTCGATTAATATTCAATTTAAATTGGCTTTCCCTCTTTTTCCCACTTCCCTCTTCCCCCTTTTTTGCCTCATCTTTCATTACGTTCCACACCCCCTCTTCCACTGTTCCTCCACTGTTTACCTACAGTTAACCAAGTGTTAACTTTTCCCCTCTACCCATCCTCCCACAAACATACACACAACCCACCTGCTGCTACGGCAAATGGTAAAAGCGCCTGACTTTGCAAATACAATATGCATAGACAAAAGCATAGCCAAAGAAATCTGTCACAATGACATTTTTCTAGTCGAACGTCCTTAATTATTTAATGTTAAAATTATTTGATCCATAAACAAATTCCCGATATTTTTTGCCAACAGTTTATTCGATGTTCTTGGTATACATATACATATGTATGATTCCATAGCTGTTGAGCTTTTTTTAAACTGTGCATAATTTTGGGTGAATTTAATTGTATGACAGAACACTTTTAGTAGCAACATTCCATTTTGTTTTCCTTGAACAAAGCGCTGCGAAAGCGGAAACATCGCACTCTGAGAGAATCTCTATATTGCCCATATTCTTACTCAAGAAAAAAGGGTGATGAAACACACATAATTTATACTAAAATATAGTTTAATAATTTAACCTATCCATGTAGAAAACAATTAAAACACCTCAAATAAAATGAAGTAAAATTTAAGCCTTAACCTCGTTCTTTTGCTCAGCAAATTTTTCCGGTTGTCGTGTCTTATACCTCAGACCGTGTTCCATATAGGTAAAGGGAGGATTCGGTTGAGTTACACAGAAATACAAGCCCTTGGCACTGGCCGTATAGATTAGACCAATGTTGATTGTGTTCTCGTAACTGCAATCTCCTTGACGGAATTTTGCCCAACTTTCGCATTTGGTGGCAGGTATCATGACACCCTCAATCAAAGCCTGGAAAAAAGGATTAAATAAATGTAGCTAAATATCACCAAGTTTAAGTGTAAACTCACCTCCATAAACAACACAAATGGATACATATGACTGCAGATTTTGGAGTCACAGCCAGGCTGTAGTTTTCTTCGTGGAAAATAACCTATACCATTCGGATAGATATCCACATGACCCAGGGGTACACGCACTCCAAACACATCGCCTTCACCATGTATGACAATGACACGAGAAGCTACACTTTGCTTGACCAGAATATCATTGGTGCGACACATGGTGGCCGGATCTATGGCTATCAATTGACCCACCAATTGTTTGCTACCCTTTGCATATAACTGTGCACCCACGGCGGCTATATTGGAGCCCACCGAATGGCCAGCCAGTGTAATATCCTGTGGATTAATGCCGGCCTCCACTAAAGCACTCACAATCTTGAAGATGAAGTAACCATGCATTGACAAATGATGACGTACAGCATAGTAAAGTTGTTCCACATTTTTGGCAAAGTCTACAATAATCACATTAAGATCGCGTCGTGTGCTCTGGAGTAAGGCCAAATGCTCTTGGACACTGAAGTAACTGTCATTGGTATGAAAGGCATTCACATAGATGAGGGTCTTACGTTCCGGATTAATATCAAAGTCTTTGAGCAAAGATAAAGATTTAATGGGCAGCTCCACACTTTGATTGGTAATGGTCATCACATGCAAACGTCCATCACTGGGATTGATGCCCTGAAATAGAGACATGACACCCTCATCCACAGGAGCATCGCCTAAATCAAGAGAGAGAGATTATAGAGTGAGTAATTAGTTCTCTGCGGGTTTGAATAGTACACCTACAAAAGGCACGCCAACCACGATTCAATTGTTCCCTTAGCAGCTCTATATTATGTTGCTGTATGCCATCGATATCTGTTGCGGATTGAACCAAGGTTAGGGCTTGGCACATCAAGGCCAGCAGGTACTTCACTCTATTCTTCTGCATGGTTAAAGCTTCTCTTACTAAGATTTGCGCTCAACCCAATGCTTTTATAGTCCAAACCCAAATTCTTATCGAGACTCTTATCTGTCTGTACTGTGTATGGGCACGTCGCTCTTCTCTTCTGTCTGGCAAATTGTCTACTCTGCGGTTAACCCCAAAAAAGCTTCAACCAGCTCAGCACTTCCAGTCGAAATTTTGTCTGCTTGATAAGCAACTTTTTGCCACTTGCACGTTTTTGCAGAAGATGAGCCCTATCTTGGGTCTGGCCGTTGATTGATTTATCAGTAAAAATTTAGAGGGTTTTAACTTTTTATTAATTGAATGATTCTTTTCGTTTCTGGGATGGGGTGCGTAAAGACAATTAAAGTGCCATTTAAATTGTTATATTTATTTAATTTAATTGTAAATTTGACTAGCACTTTTTTGCGGTGCATTTTACTATACCAAATTTACGCTAATGAGGTAGCGGCGGTTCTTGTCTTGACTTACGAAGGGCTACTTCCACATGGAAGTCTTCGAAAAGTTGACTTAATTTTATTTATATAATAACTAGAAAAGATTGTGTTGATTGTGTATTAGAAAATTTTCACTAAATCAAAAAGAAAAATAATCAAATGTGTTCAAAACATATAAAAAATCTTAATAAATTTGCTGTTCGAAAATGTTGTAATTAATATCTGTTGTTTATATAGAATTATACTCAACCATAGACCTTGAGCCAGCCAGATGTAAAACTTTGACTAAAATCAAAACAGATCACTAAACCCCACATACTTTTTTGTAGTATATTAAAAAAAGATAAAGAAAGAAATTTCGCACACATTTCGCAAGTATCTCCCTACCAAGCTTTATGCTGAATGCTTTGATGAAATTTTTAAGTAGAAATAGTACACTCAGAGAAAAAATAGAGAATTTCGCTCTTGAATCAAGAGCATTCGTTCTCAAAAGTACGGTGAGAGTGAAAATTCTTGATCCAAGAGCGAAATTCTTGATTCAAGAGTGAATTTTTGATCCCGACATTCCTGATTCAAGAGTTTCAGCTCTTGATCCAAGTATGAATAATTATTGATTCAAGAGTTTCAGTACTTGATCCAAGAACGAATAATTCTCAAAATAAAAAAATTAAAAATAATATTTGGGGTGGGGGGTGGGGAGAGACACGACCGACCCGACCTGACCGACGTGTGGTGGTCCGCGTCTCGTCCCCCTCCCCCGGTCCCACGCACCATTATCAAATCAACCACACCAACACCCCAACCACCACCACCCACCAAACTTTGTTTTAAGTTGTGATTGATTTTGAGATAACCACAGAGATTTTTTTTTTTTGTACTTTTCTGGGACTTGAACACGGTACCTCGAAAGACTGAAACACACACAGGCGACGGGCATCTTAACGAGGTCAGCTAACTTCCTTAAGCCAGAAGACGCGACGAAATCACACTTATAAATAAACGCTTTCGTACGCATCGCACAACAACAAACTGCGCATGCGCTCTCAGTCTCTGCGCTCTCATTCCCTCAACCAAGGCGTATTTAATAAGGTGGCAGAAGCGTCGACGTCGCCCTCTTTGCTGTTGCCTTACGGTTTCGAAAAATTCATATGTGTGTGTGTATACATGTGTATGCGAGAACAAATTTCTTTGAGTTTATTACTCTCTTGCTCTCGCTCTCTTTCTCTCATTTTTCGTAAGGCAACGCGACGTCGACGCTGCTGCCACCTTATTAAATACGCCTTGCTCTCAACGACCGCTCTCTGCGAGAGCGACTCCAACGCTACTCTCTCAAAGTTAAGTTGCCCTCACCCCCCTTGCCTATAAAAAACAAAATTGAGAACGTTTAGAACGAATTTATCTCGATTCCAAGAGCGAAATTCTTGAAAATTCAAGAGCGACTAATTTTTTTTTCAAGAGCGTTCGTACTCAAATTATTCGTTCTAGTTTTTTCTTAGTGTAGATTATATGAACGAAAACCATTAAAAATGGGCCCATTCATCAGATAGTTCCGATTAGCGACTACACTGTGACGCATTTTTGAACTCAAAAAAGTTGATACCGTCGAGACCAAAAAATTGTGAAAGGGTGCATGGTAGTATAAAAACCCGGTTTGGGTTCGATACTCGAAATTACAAATGTTGCCCAAAAAAACAAGTTTTGACCACTTTTTTTTCCGTTTTTCAACTTCATCTTGAAACCCGTTACAAATTTGAACAAGTAATACAGTACAAAGTTGTAGCTTAGACCAAAATAAACAAACCGTCAGAACGAACTAACTTTATTTAATTACCCTTTCATATAGTTATAGGCCCACAAGCACGTACAACTGTCATAAAAACTCGAAAAAACGAATATTTTCGGAAAAAAAAGTAAAAATAAATTTAGTTGATTCAATACAAAACAATCGAAATTTTTGAGTGTGACAGTCAATTGGTACCAAAAATGTTCATTTTTCGAGTTTTGGTTACAATTCTACATGCTTATATAGATGTGACTTTCTTGACTTGCTACTTAGAAATGTTTTGTATGCCAAGCCAAGAGCAACATCTTCCTCTAAGACGTCAAAAAGAAATTCCAAATAGTATACGATATCTGGAGTTGCAAGTGCAATAAAAAGAAAACGGCAGCTAACCAGATCAAGCTCAGCGAAGGTTTTTGTTCTACCATTATACCCTTTTAGAATTTTTTGGTCTCGACTCGATCAACTTTTTAGTGTTGCACAGTGTTATTGATATACGATTTGCGATTTCTAATGAGTCTCTGCTGAATGGCATTGGTAGAAGTCTTTAAGACACTCTGTGCCCATAGCTTCAGACTTTGGGGGTGTTAGGAAATCTCCAAGTATGAGGAAATGCTTTACTCGACTAGCCCAAGAATATGTACTGAGTCTCGTGAAAAGTATGTGCGGAATTTTTACACTGTGTTATTATTATAGTTACAATATATCTATTTTTTTACCAATTTCTAGAAATTTTTGGGCAACCCATGTACATATGCTGTTTTCTTCTGTTGATTTCGAACTTATGCTTATAATTTTATTTAAAAACAGAGGTTCCGATACAATGCATCTAGAGAAAAGTCTGCTACACAGAGAAAAAAAGTCAAGCTTGAGTCTCATCTCATAAATACCACATTCTTGATATTGGTACCAGCACTCAACTTGCTCCAGCTACGGTATTTAGCCATCCAATATCTTTTTTTCTTCGCAAAAGTGCAATTTCCTTAGCCTTAACCTGAGCAGCAAAACATGTTTCTAAAAGCACGTGCTTTCAGCAACAAATGTTTTTAGCAACAATTCTTTCTAGACACAAATGTATCTAGGTACAGATGCTAGTACAAATAAATGTATTTAAGAACAAATGTTTCTTTCCATAAACATTGAAAACAAAACAAAATAGTTTCATTAACTATGCTGACAGTCACAGCGTATTAAGAAACAATGTTGACGGCAACAACAACGGCAAATACATTTAGCAACTTAGTCCGGACTTAAATGATGAGGCTAACTTTAAGAAGTTTTTGAAAAAGCTACTTCCAACAAGCAAAAGGCTATCCATAAAATTCAGCCATTTTGCTTTAGTTTGTAAGTGCCGTCTAAGTCTCTTATGCCAGTTGCTGGCAACAACTACATTTCAATATATACAATGTTTATTGCAATAATGTTTCAGTCGCAATATTTCTAGCTACAAATGTTTCCAGCAAAACAGGATGTAAGCAACTGACACAAACATATTGTGTGGACGAAAAACAAAGTCTAGGGCCACCATCTTAAACCGTCGGAACTGTTTCAAGTTTCGAGAAACTTTTAAAAAATGCTATCCCATCTGTTGAATAAAGAATAATTTAAGCCAACTTTTTTACTAGATATGATTATCAAAGATATATTTGTAAGATAATTTTAATTCATATGGCGAACGTTTTATACGAAAGTCGACTCGGACTAAAGAGAAAAGAATATAGGCGAAATTCTTAATCAAGAGCTGTACTAAATATAAAGTTTGAGAAGATATGCAGGACGACCAACAGCCAGTTTCCTCGAAGACCGTGGACTCTGAAAGTAACATTATCTTGCTCAGTTAAGCACAAAAAGTGGGAAATGGTAGACAAAAATCTTCTACAGCGTTCAAATTTTCCTTTAGTAACAGTACTTCATATAATTAGAAACACCTTGGCTTTGCTTTGATGCTCATGTGCTTTTAGAAAGTGTTTCTATTTATGTGAAATACTGTGACGAAAGGAAAATTCGAATGCCCTCAGTTCTAGGCTTATGACTGAACACTTAAAAAGCGGATGAAGTGTTTACAATTTTTACCTCACTAGCTGACTGATCAAAAAAGTCCTAGCTCTCTTCTTCTAGCCAATAAAAACTAGCTAAAAGTTGATAGCATTTTGAAATGTTTACATATTGCTAGCAACAAATGTGTTCAGCCACAATGTTGCAAGCTATTAATGTAACCAACATTCAACTTCAATTTCTTCTTTCGCTGAGCAACACAATTAAAATTAAATAAAGAATTTTAGTAAATTTGTAACTTAAAATTTATCAAATTTATTACGTTAGGAACACAAAATCAATTAAATAATAAATAAATTTAATCAGTGATGCTGCAACTAAACATTGTTAGTAGGTAGACCGAAAGCAAAATACTTTTGTTTAAAACTTAAGACCAGCCTGAACATCAGCCATAATATTGGCCGACTTTTGCAATTGTTGGATTTCGGTGTCGGTGAGAATCTGTTTGACCACAGAGGTAACGCCATTGGCATTCACAACGCAAGGCAGCGACAAAAACACATCCTTGTCAATGCCGTGTTCACCCTACAAAAAAGTTATTAAAATTAAAATTTATAAGATTACAATTTTTTAATATGAAAACTCACCATAACTGAGGTGGAGACAGCAGCCACACTGCTGGTATTTCTTAAAATGGCCGAAGCCAGAGAGGCCGTGCTCAAACCAATGGCCCAAGAAGTATAACCCTTTAGCTTGATAACCTCATAGGCCGAGTCCACCACCTGTTTGTGCAGCTCATTCCATTTCTCTGGATCCTCGCCGGTACCCAAATTAGGGTTCAATTCACGCAAGCGAACACCGGCTATATTAACGCCTGACCACACTGGCACCGAGCTGTCGCCATGCTCGCCAATGATCCAACCATGGCAAGAGGTCGGCGCCACACCCAAACGTTGAGACATCAGGAAACGGAAACGAGATGAATCCAAATTGGTACCACTGCCAATTACACGATTCTTGGGCAAACCGGAAAGCTTCCAGGCCACATAGGTCATAATGTCCACTGGATTGGAGACCATCAGCAGAATGGTATCGGGACTGTTCTAAAAATGAGAAAAGTATGCGTGTTAATCAACCGATTATTCAACAGAACCTTCCACTTACCTCCACCAACTTGGGAATGATGTTCTTCAAAATATCGGTGTTCCTCTGCACCAAGGACAAACGAGATTCGCCCTCCTTTTGACGCACTCCGGCTGTGACAATGCACAGTCGAGAGTTGGCCGATGCAGCAAAATTAGTGCTGGCCGTGATTTGGGGATTCTTCAAGAAATTGGAGCCATGCTGCAGATCCATCAGCTCACCCTGCAACTTATCGCTGCACACATCGATCAGGCACACCTCCCTTGAGACATTCTGGGCCAAAATCGAAAAGGCACTGGCCATGCCCACTTGTCCGATACCCACAACGGTAATCTTGTGTCCCGAGCTGGGCAAAACTTCGGCAACTTGACCCAAAAGACTGTCCTTGATGGCGGCCATGGCTGTGCAGAGGTGACAAAAAAATTTTGTATTTCTAATCATTTTTTTTTTTTTTAGAGACGAAACTTAAAATTTGTAGCTATTGTTTTCTACTTTGATTAGAAAGAAGTTTGAAATTAGGGATACTTTTTACGGAACAACTACAGAAAGAAGGAAATTTTTAGGAAGTTTTTTAGTAGTGAATAAAAAGTTACAAAACCAAACAACTTTTTTGTATAAAGAAGATCAAATTCCTGCCCAACCGTGCCGAATACCACTTTAAATATTGAATTGAGTCCCTTCCTGTTTCTATTTTAGTTCCCACAATTCCATTTCTTTCAGTCCACTTGCAGATTTATGTTAATCTGGCCATAATTCTGAATATCGTAAATGGTTTTAAATACAAAAATTGACATTATAATAAGCTGAGCTTGGCCTGCTTGGACCTCACACTTTAACCTCAAAATTTCCAGGTTTTATGTCGAATATCGTAAATGACTTATTTAAACAAAATTGTTATTTTAATAGAAAAATAAGTCATATGGCGATCACAGGGACTTTCTTCAACTGGAAACTCAACCCTTTTATCTAAAATTTACAAATCTACGATACACTTGTCGTATTCCGAATACCGTAAATGGCTTAAGCAACAAAGAATTAGATTATTATAAGCTTAAATTGTCGTAATCCTGATATCTTTTTTTTCCAAATTTATTTTTCATATTTTGAATATCGTAAAATGGTATAATACAGTAAAATTTATGTAATAAGAAACATGTGTATATGTCGTAGGGCGCTAACTGAGTACTGTATTGGCCTTACTTCTGCTTGAAACAGCAAATTTACAAGTTTACGATACACTGGTCGTACTCCGAATATCGTAAATTAAAATGTTGTGAAATTATTTGAACAATATAGGTCGAAAAGATATTTTTGGGCCTTACTTCTGCTTAAAACTCAGCCCTGTTAACTCAAGTTTACAAATTTACGATCTATGAATATCGTAATATTAAATATTGTCAAATTATATGACAAAATAGAAGTCGAAAACAGATTAGTGGGCAGTATGTTGGCCTTACTTCTGCTTAAAACTCACCCCTGTTATCTCAAGTTTATAAATTTACGATCTCTGAATATCGTAATATTAAATATTGTCAAATTATATGACAAAATAGAAGTCGAAAAGAGATTACTGGGCAGTATGTTGGCCTTACTTCTGCTTGAAACTCAGTCCTTTGATCCCTAATTTACAAATATACGATATGAAGGCAAAGCCCCACATACCGTAAATGACTTACTAAAACAAAACTTGTATTATTGAAAGAAAAAAAGTTGTGGAGCGCTAACTGGGGTTAATATAGGACCTACGGCTGCTTGAAACTCGGTCCTTTTATACCAAACTTAAAAATGTACGATATTCTGGCACAATTTCAAGTATCGCAAATGGCTTACTAGAGCATAATGGTTTTTATTGGAAAAAAAGTCATGATGCGCTAACTGGTGCTTATATTGGCGGCTTGAAACTCTGTCCTTTTATGCCAATGGTAACATTTAACGATATATTTTGATCAAACTCTGAATATCGTTAATGATTTAATAGAGCATAATTGATATTATTGGGAATATATAAGTCATAGAGCGCCGATTTAGTCTTAAATTGGCCTTACTTCTGCTAAACACTCAGCCCACTAATTCCTAATTTACGGATTGACGATATTCTGACCAAACTCTTAATGTCGTAAATGAATTCGTCAAAAACATTATTAAATTGCCATATTTGTGATTAAAGCTCAGCCTTTTTGGCCCAAATTCGAAATCGAAATCGAAAAAGTATATTTTGTGGAGTCTGGAGAAAAGGTTCGTTTGGAAAGTCGTTGTAAAGAATTCAACATAATTCGTTCAAACAGAATAATTGTCGCTTTTCTGGCAATATTTGTCAATTTTCTGGCAACAGAGGCTGCAGAATATCTGAGGGAAAATTTTGAAAACGAAAATTAATCATCCTGGCAAGGAGTTTGGAAAATTTGTTCTCTCTGCGGGCGCATTTTACAACGATGCCGAAAACGACAAAAGAATCCAAACCTCGCAAGATGCTCGATTTTATGCCCTGCTCAGAAAATTTGATTCATTCTCTAATGAGGGAAAACCTCTGGTAGTTCAGTTTTCTGTAAAACACAAACAGAATATTGATTGTGGGGGTGGCTCTGTAAAACTCTTTGACTGCTCGTTGGACCAGAAAGATATGCACGGCGAGTCGCCGTATGAGATTATGTTTGGTCCTGATATATGTGGTCCCGGCACTAAGAAAGTCCATGTAATCTTCAGCTACAAGGGCAAGAACCATTTGATTAACAAGGACATCCGGTGCAAGGATGACGTGTACACACCCACTTCTTTTCGGTGATTGTGAAACCAGATAACACGTACGAGGTGCTTATCGATAATGAAAAGGCTGAGTCTGGAAATCTAGAAGACGATTGGGACTTCCTGGCCCCAAAGAAAATTAAGGATCCCAATGCAAAGAAGCCAGAGGACTGGGATGATAAAGCCACAATTCCTGACCCAGATGATAAGAAGCCGGAAGATTGGGATAAGCCAGAGCACATTCCAGACCCGGATGCCACAAAGCCCGAGGATTGGGATGACGAGATGGATGGCGAGTGTGAACCACCCATGGTAGACAATCCACAGTATAAGGGCGAGTGGCAACCCAAACAGCTGGATAATCCAAATTACAAGGATGCTTGGGAACACCCAGAGATTGATAACCCGGAATATACACCAGATGACAAACTTTACCTAAGAAAAGAGGGGTCTGCATCCTCGGCTTTGACCTGTGGCAGGTGAAATCTTGCAGCCGAAGTCAAAAACACATAAGCTGGGGAAAAAAAAGTAAAGGAGCAGCAGGATGAGGTACAGCGTAAGAAAGATGAAGAGGAGGCGAAAAAATCCTCTGACAAGGACGACGAGGATGATGACGACGAAGAAGACGAAAAGAACGAATCCAAACATGAAACAGAGCAGAGTGAACATGACGAATTGTAATAAGAACTAAGTAAAATACGGCAAATAATATCAAGTATTTTTGTGTGTATTTAAGTTGCTTAAGAATAGGAGCCTACTTTACCCACAATTACAATTTGCAAGACTTATAATATAATTTATAAAAAAAAAATTTAACGGATCTACAATATGCGGCCAAATTCCCATTATCGTAAGTGGCCTACTCCAGTGTAGTAGAGTTTATACACAGAGAAAAAAAAGCTACTCGAAAATGTAGGATTTTCAACCCATAACGTTTCCTGTAGCTTTTTAACACGTCGCGTGTAGCTTTCTCATTTCAACACGTTACGTGTAGCTTTTCTGATATTGTTTAGATATTGAAGTCCTACACGTTTCGTTTAGCTTTTCAACACGTCGCGTGTAGTTCTCTCATTTCAACACGTTACGTATAGCTGTTCAACACGTCGCGTGTAACTTTTTCATTTCAACACGTGGCGTGTGACTTTTCTGCACGCCGCGTTTAGCTTTCTCAGTTCTCTTAGATCTTCAATATCTAAACGCGGCGTTCAGAAAAACTACACGTCACGTGTTGAAATAAAAAAGCTACACGCGAATGCGTAATGGGTTGAAAATCCTACATTTTCGTGTAGCTTTTGCATTTTTTTATTCTCTGTGTATAAGTAATATAAGCTGTAGAGCAGCGATGCCCAGCCGTATGCTCTTTGGGTACATTTTGTTTTTGTAATTGCACCAAAGATGGGAAATCAATGAGCGAACATATATATGCAGGCAAACGATTTCGTGTGTATGCACGGTTGTCACACCAAAAATGGTATTTTTTTTCCTGTTGGTGCACTGGCACTTTTTATTGGAATTGGCTCTTTTGCATTAAGCCCGAATATGACTTATAAATTAAAAGAGTTCCAAAAATTATGCGAAGTAAAACCAGTTATAATTTTGGGAATAGCCATGACAAGACGACTGTCCTTAGAAAATGTATTGCGCCAGCTTGTTTGAGCAGTGGGATGCTCCCCGACTACTCATGTATACCATGGAGAATGAGTACTAGAGATAAAATTATCGCTGCCGCTTAATTTTGCTGGTGCCTAACGATAGTGCCCAAAAAGATACTTTATAATTTCAGTCGGAAATCACAGTGGTTAGAGCGAGACAGACATTTTCCCTAATGTAGCGAGCAGCTGACTTATTTCTGCAACAGAGACGATATATCGTATTTTAACTAATACCATGTATCATATTTTCACTTTTTCGATATAATCCTTAGAAGATTACTATAGTACTATACCATATTATCAAAGAGAGTCAAAACAAGGTGTAGCTCCTTTACAAAACGAACCTAAAAGGAAACAAAATTTGGATTCTAAGCATTTTTATGACCAAATTACCTAAAATCAAGACGAGATGGACCATTTTCGAAAACAGATTCGTGTTCAGCAAACGAAAATCATATCTATATCTATATATACACATAGCTGATTCTAATCACCACCCACTCTTCAATGTACTGGACCTTGTTGTTTAGTCTAATTCTCATAACCTTTGTTACACACTCATAGATATAATTCAGAACTTAGTTGCTTGGACTAACAACATATGGATATCATGTGTATAGGGAAATCCACCATTTTAAAGGTAAAGGAAACGGTGCGTGAGTTTTACTTGCAGCTGGTTCGGCAAATTCGTGCAAACTCGAATTTGATTCAGTTTCAAAAATAATGCTTTGCAAGGGTCTGTGTACAAGTACCGATCCCCATTATGTGTGGTCTGTTAAATACTTTGAAATATAGAGAAGTAACTGATCTTCGAATGTGATTTTTGTATGTAAACAATAAAAATATTGACTATTTAGTTTTAAAAATAAGGAATAAAAGGAAAAATGTGCTTTCCGTTTTTTTAGGAAGCTTCTTCAAAACACTAACTATCACATAAACTAACAAGTAACAGAGTAAATTCTAAGTTCATCTGCTATATAGGAGATAAGAAATCGGCCCTTAATGAGTATGTGATAAAAGTGTTTGGTCTTAAGTGGAAATTTTGTACAGATTGGAAGAGTTATTTTTTTAAGTATACTGATATAAGTCTTTTTGATAAGATCAAGTTGTTATTTTACCTATTCAGACTTCTCAAGACTTATGTTGTCTCAACCGATTAGTGTGAAATTTGGACACAATATAGAATTAAGACCGAGGAAGCCATTGGTATTAGAATCTCAAATTTAACATAACTCGAGTTATGCTGTTATGCCTTATTGCCATAGAAATTAAGAAATATATGAAATATTTTTTGGGTTTATTTGTACGATTAAAAATACTGAAGAAATGAAATGGATGTATAATTTAACGATTTTGTGAAAGAGATATTTTTTATTTTATTAAATGCAAATACAACATGAATAAGGGAAGTCAATTTTTTTTGGCTCTTTTTTATTGAAAATGGCTCCGTTTTGAATTGTTTTTGGTGTAGGCTAATTTTGTCAAATGGCAACCGTGTGTGTATGCGTCGCGAAGAACAAAAACTGGTTTTGTACTCATCTTTGAATGGTGTTTGCGGGCGCAAGTAAACTGACCAACAACAATTTCAATTGATTTTGTTGTTGCCTTAGCCAATTTCAATGTGTACAAAAAATTGTTCCCTTATTGGTATTGCAGCTTTTCTTTGTGAGTATTGGTGAGTGCTCTGCCATATGCTGCTTTTGGGCTTGCCTGCTGTAGAGCTTTAATTGGGGCTTATATTGGCGTTACATCTGCTTACCTTTCACCCAAGTTTGGCTATTTGCGATATTTTCGCCAAGCAGAATATCGTAATTCCAGAAATAATGAGGTTAGTAGAAGAAAAGTGATTCGAAAGTGATTTTTTTCTAAAACTTAGCACTCTTATATTTAATCTACAGATTTATAGGCTATTCACACTGAGGCACATCTAACATCATTATTAAAGATGTTCCATAAGCATTTGCCGTGCCAAAATTGTATCATTGTATCATCCGAACCAACAATTACGATTAGTATTATTAACTGAATTATATGAACAGACATTTAATGATGTACATGTTTTGACCTTATTGCATATGTTGAGGAATTCGTATCGGATGATATTATAGAGTTCGTCCCTGAGCTGTCGGATTGTGGCTCCATTTCTGACGATAGCGATGTGGGGTTCATTTGAGGCAAGTTTCCAATTTCCATTGTAGGCACTGTTGTGGACATTAAGATATTGTGCAATATATAGCAGAGGAATGGCGTTGCGTCAATTTGTGTCTCTTTATCTCAACACTTCATGTCTGCTTTCAAGCATTTAGTAGGTTGATTTCTCCATCCAAATGTTCTTTTTAAGCATGTCAAGCAGCTTCTTATATATAAAATGATAACTTGTAAGCGAATTGCACGTATTAAAGTCACATTTTACTACCACTTGCAAACATCCAATCGCTTCTTGGTATGTGCAGATTCATGCCTCTCATGGGCAGCAGCTCCTCTTCATCTTCAATCTCTGCAACAATCGCATTATTGACTAAATCTGCTATAAGTTGCCGAATTAAAAGTTGCTGTTTTGGAACAACAGGTGCAACAACCACCAATTATCCTTCAAAACTCAGTGTATGAATATTTTTTAGCAATTTGTAAATTAACTTGGGCGACTGAAGATGTTAGATGTCAGATGTTGTCAGTGTGAATCGGCAATTTCATATCTTCAAGAAATTTCATGCGTTCCGCTGAGATGTGCGCAGTGTGATTAGCCTATTACAATATTCCGGTAGAACTCTACATATGGGCATTTCCACAGCAACGAACGTGACAATCGCACGAATTTTTTAGCCTTTATTATGAAGGGAAAAAATTACACAGGAAAAATTTTACAATAAATTTTCATATATTGATTCTTGGATAGCATTTAAGTAGCACTTTATTTAATGTAAAAGCTGAGAGTTGTAGACATTAATGTCCCAAGATACAAGCAGACAAAAAGACATACGCAACGTGACAGAATACGGAAGTGCGTTATGTCCGCTTTCACAAAAAAGCAAAAATCTGCGGAATGCGTTTGAGTATTTAAATGCAACTATCTTTAATATGATCTGCAATGATGTAACTATATATTTATAGCTGATCCGCTCATAAATAAATGTTGCTTTTTTTTATATTTCACTCATTAGGATACGCAATGTGACATACGTTACGTGACAAGCCTTTCTCTAACGCCGTACTTCTGATGCTTTTCAAAAATTTATATATGTATACTTTTGCGTAATCATGAAAAACATAAAAGTTTTGACTCAGGAACTTATATTGATATACATAAGTTAGCTGCTTAAAATGAATCGATATTTATGGTTTTTGGTTGACCTTTCTGTGGAAATGCCCGTATTGTAAATGTCTTGGTCTATAAAAATTGAGATTGTTACATAAATGGAAGTCATTTGAGTTCATTTTATTCATACTTCTGCTCTTCATTGATTCCTTTAACATGTATTTACGATATTTAGACCACACTGGTTAAGTTAAGTGGTTAAGTTAAGTAAAATTTTAAGTATACTTCTTCCTAAAGCTTAGGTCTTTCATATTCAATCAGATTTACAGATTTACGATATTTCGGTAGGACAGAAATAAAAGTCATTAAGGGATAATATGGGCTTATAATGTGCTACTTTTTGAGGATGCTACACGTTTAGGACATTTTGGGCGAACTGAATATTGTAAATATTTGAATACATCAAATGTTTCCAGAAAAACTTGAAAATAATAGTCATACAGGTCTTATTTGTGGTTAAACGGGGAACTCTTCTGTGTATCTCTTAGCCCTTTTCTTATAGCCTGATTCCACTGCCACATATACACACCTGATCATATTAATAGGTACACACCGGAATTTTTTAATTATAGATGGTTTTTTCGTACTTTTAGTGTTGCCAACTTTTTAGTTTTTGGTTTTTTGTTGTTGTCAATGTCTGGCCACACTGTGACAAAGAGTTGAAAGAGTATCCCCGTATATCAAAGCATTTCTATAAATTGCGAGTCCACCACACATTTCGCCTGATCATAATAATAGGTACAGTCTCCGTTTCTCACAAGTATCAAGTGAATAATTTTGCAGTCAGTAATCTTTTGGTAACTAAAGGTAAATTAAGTATAGCTCCTGTCAATACAGAGAATTAAATAATTATTTTTTTTCAGAAAAAATGGATCGAAATTCTCATTGTACTAAAGAAGAAGCTCGACTGGTTCTTAGTCTGAGAAAAGAAGCGAAGATAGCGAAGGCTATTGCAGCCGAAATTGGGAATTCAGTTAGTGCTCCAACTATCCGAAGACGAGTACAAGATGCCAACCTACCTGGAAGAATTGCCAAAAAAGTCCCACTTATGCGCAAAAAAAATATCACCCTGAGGCAAACTTTTGCAAGGGACCACAAAGACTGGGTAGGAAACTGTGGTATGAGACACCAGTAGAGACCTGCCAGGCTCTTATTAAAAGTATGCCAAAAAGAATAGCAGTAGTGACCAAAAATAGTGGTGGATACACTGGATACTAAGTTAGGAAATACTAATTTACCTAAAAAAAGAACACAAAATGAAAATTAAAATTTTTTTTCTTACCAACACATGAAGTGTACCTATTATTATGATCACACTGAAAACGTATCTGAAACACAAAATGATCTCTTTTATGTTATATTACTATTATATGTTACAATTAAGTTTATTTTATTAAAACAAATAGTTTAAGAACCAATGAGAACAAATTTTAAGTTTGAAACAATGAATAAATCTGTTTTCTGTTACCTTAAAGTCAGAGTTGATGTGTGTACCTATTAATATGATCAGGTGTGTATGTACATCCTGTATACCTTTTTTTCCCACAATTTTCTACAATTTGAAAATATTTTGTTATTCGCCCCCAAACACTATGAGTATTATTCCTAAACGTAATCAAATTTGTTTTCTGAGAATATACATTTCCAGTGGAATCACCAAATTTGAAATTGTACATATGTATATGTGTCAGTGGAATTAGGCTATTACTAGCTTAAAAATATACGATAAGAGAAATGTATAAGTTGAGTGAGTTGATTTCAGTTTATATTCGGCATTCTTCAAACACAAATGTTTTCGTTAAGCCTATTTAACTTTTCAAATATCATAACGAAACTTCGTTCGTTCCCTTTAAAATCAATGATTAAATCATTGATCATAAAGTATTCTGTGAATTTGTTAGGGTATACCAGTTACGCTATCTAGTTTCTTTAGCTTCCCAATCCTTATTTCGTTTCGGTTAGTACAACGCATATATTTTTGTTAAACTTCTTTAGTAGATTACCCAGCAATATTCCAATCATGTGCCACAAATGTATCCAAAATGTACTTAAATTGTGGAAAACTCTTTCCTTTCATAGAAACGCACACAATTACACTCCCCCACACACACACACATACTGCTTAGATGACGTTGCTTAACCTTCACGAAGGTCGTTTTAATGAAAAAAATGCGACTTCGCAACAACACGCAACCGGAGCGAACCGAAAACATTGCCGAAAAAAAAATGAAAAAATTAACCAAATTTATTTGTCATTTTTTTTTTTGCGTTCCGTTTTATATAGCAATTCATAGGGCAAACTTGTGACTGCCACACCAAGTCATTCAAATTCAATTTCAACTAATAAATCGAATCAAGCCCCAATGAGTGTTTTTTTTATCAGTGAAAACTTCAAAGAACACTTTTAAAAAGGGATTTAAAATAGTTGAAATTACTTTGTAATTACTTCCGCGAATAAAAACAACAAAATTTGGCTATTGTTTTATATTTTTATCTTATCGGGAGACAGCAATTTATTGAATCCATTTATTGCCCGATAATATTTATTGTTTACACTCTGAATGAGTGGGTGGGTGTAGGTATATCAATGACGTCGATTTGTGCCAAAGTTGAATCAATATAGACTTACAGATTAGATTAGAAATACGGTTAAGAAAATTGCATTGTTTTTGTTTGAGTTATTGGTTTTTGTTATCAGTAATCAAATATTTTTATAAGCATTTATGCATGATTTTTTTATATGGGAAATTTAGTCATATTGTTGGTACACACATATACATATGTGTACTTGAAAGTTCTCTAGAAATTTGTGGTCTGTATATATAAATAAACTGTGTTATGATAATGAGCTTGAAAAGACAGAAATTCCCTATGGATAAACATAAAATGAAATTTAAATAGGAATAATAATGAGTTGGGGAACTTTTGGGTGTCATTTAAGTTGGAAAATATTGTATTAATATCTATTCTTTAATATAGTATAATGCTAAGAAAGAATCTCAGTGTATATTTTGTATTAATTTATAAAGCTATGACTGGAGGGAAAGCTGATTGTCGATAGCTAACAAAAGTACTAGGAAATCGTTAAATACAGTAAACCCGCAATTTTTGTATTTAAGCCTTTAATTTTTATACCCTTGTAGAGTGTATATGAAAATTGTTCAGATGTTTGTAACGCATAGAAGGAAGCATCTCCGACCACATAAAGTATATATATTCTCCATCAGCATGACGAGCTGAGTTCATATAACCATGTCCGTCTGTCTGTCCGTCTGTTTCAATGCTATCTCCTCCGTCAGTTTTAAAGCTATCTTAACCAAACTTTGCACAAAGCCTTTTGGTACAAATACGCTGCACATTTGCGTACTATATGACTATAGCATATAGCTGTCATAGGAACGATCGGTTAAAAAACTAGTTTTAGTGAGAAAAACTTTTCTGTTTTCAATGCAAACGCCCCCAAACCTCTAATTTTTCAGTTTTCTTTGATTTTACATAATTCCACTAAGTTTGATGAAAATCGGACAACTATATAGTATAGCTGCCATATAAAAATTAGTTCATAGAAACAGTCTTAGTAGGAAAAACTTTTTAGTTTTCATTGCTATCGCTCTCAAACTTGTTACTGATCAATACTATATGCTACCACACTATGCTGGCAAGTTTGGTTGAAATCGGATGACTATATCATATAGCTGCCATAGGAACCATCGATCGAAAAAGTAGTTTTAGTGAGAAAAACTTTTTTTTCTTCAACGCAAATTTCCCCAATCCTCGTATTTCTAAGTTTTCTAAGCTTTTACATAATTCCACCAAGTATGATGAAAATCGGACAACTGTATAGTAGAGCTGCCATACAAAATATAGTTCTGAAAAAAAGTCTTAGTGGGAAAAACTTTTTTGTTTACAATGCTATCGCTCCCAAACTTTTTACCGATCAGTATTATATGCTACCACACAATTCTGCCAACTTTGATCCAAATCGGATGACTATAGCATATAGCTGTCATAGGAACGATCGGTTGAAAAAGTAGTTCTAGTGAGAAAAACTTTTTTGTTTGCAATGGTAGCGTCTTTTTACTTTCCAGTTATGAATATTATCAGTTTCCACACAATTTTGGGAAGTTTGGTCAAAATTAGATGAATATATCGTATAGCTGCCATATAACAAACTGGCAAGCAAATGGTCAAAGTAGTGGCCCCATCTATAGCTGAGTTTGGGAAATAACTCAGCTACGAATGTTCGACGAAAATCATTTAAAACCTTAATTTTTTAAATTATACAACCTACAAGGGTATATAAACTTCGGTCGAGCCGAAGTTAGCTTTCCTTTATTTTTATTAATGACATTTGTATGCATTTTCGTAAGTCAGAGTTTCTGCCATATGCTGATGATCTTAAAATTTACCGATCAATTAAATCCTTAAGTGATAGTCGATTGTTGCAGTCTGGTCTAGATAGGGTCAGTGCATGGTATGCTCTCAACTTACTCCCTCTTAATCTTAACAAATCCTTTATTGTTAGATATGTTATACCGAATTTACACTGCGGTCGTATGACTTTTTCTGGGGCTACGACCTTTTAGGTGTTTACATTGAGCATTCAGTCGCAAATAGTCGCAAACGTCAATCAGCTGTTTTTGGTTTACTTTAAATTTAATTGGAAATTCGGTGATAAGTGGAAAATAACAATGGATATAATTGAAAGCTTGTCTAGTAAGGATGAAGGAAATGCTTTTGGAAAATCTGATAAATCGCCATTTAAAGGGAATGGGAACAATTGCAAACGCCATCTAATCAGAGCCATAATGCCTGAATTCCACAGCACAGTTGAGGGGGACATCAATGCTATTGACAGCACCCCACCGGCGAATCCGCATTCCACATCATGAAGCAATCCTTCTGCTGGACCAAGCACCCTGTGATCAATCGCAACAAAGATGTGCGTAGAGATAGACCGTTACAGGAGTTGCCCATCGTGTTTATGCCTATAATGAGACCTGTGATATCTACGCCAGCTGTTTTCGCCTCTGCAGCTATGAGGAGCAGATGAGGAGCATGAGCCGGTGCAGGCCACAGCCAAATCCAGCCAGATTAAGCCGAAGTCGGTGACAACGGCCACGGTAACGGCTACGACGAGTACCCAGGTGCGGCGAACCGAAATCTGGCACTGCATCTCATAAGCCACCAGCTATGTGTGCCAATTCTAAGAGCTTTGTGACTGCATGTAACAACAATAATTCCCATTTTAATCTATTATATTTTTCATTTGAATAAAAGTTTCGTGTGTTTTTGGAGGACTGCCGTGCCAAAGGCAACTCCTATCCAATTTAAAGAATTTTTTTCGAATGCTCGCGGTTGCTTATTTCGATAGCTATCGATAAAAATTGCACAAGGCTGCCACATTTTTGTGTTAAATACGGTCTGGCAGCACTGCTTTTTACCGGTCGTCCTAAATTCAAAGTCAACTGCCATAATTTTGTATGGCCGGACGACCAGTCTCAGGCAGAAAATACCAAAAAAGGTCGTAAACAGCGTATTAAAAATCAAACTTTATCGAACCGGGTTGAGGCCATTGATTTGGGAGTGAAATTCGACAAAAAATGTATCTTCAATGAGCACATAAATTATATTTTGCCAAAGGCCTATTCCATGTTTGACTTTGTCAAGCTCAATGCCAGCCAATTTAAGGATCCCTACACTAGGTTGGTATTTGGAATCCCTCTAGTGCAGTTCATACAAAGAGGCTTGAAATGGTGCAGAAAAAATTTCTAAAATTCGCACTCCTCCCGCACAATTTTTTGTATTTTTTAGATGCGCCTTGGTGCATCTCTCCACTCTAGAAGATAGAAGAACTATTTCGTCTTTATTGGTTTTAAACGACCTTCCTTTTGGCTGCATTGATTGTCCTACCTTGTTAGGGAAGATAAATATAAATGTACCAGGCAGAAATCTTAGAACCTTCCAACCCTTTTCCAAACAATTCAATTTGGACCCAGGTAAGGGAAAAGGTACTTGAATTTGAAAATACGCAGGAAAGGTTACAAACATTTGTATCTAGCTATTTACCTAGGTAATTCCTAACAATGTCGAAAGGTACGAATTATTTGATTCAAGAATACAAACTTTCAAATCGAGTATATATTATTAACTATATATTTTTCCGTTATACAAGAACAATTAGATTACTTTACACTTTGTGCACAATTGTTTTTGTAAAGCACTTAGGCATATGCATACGAACGAATACAAACACACAGCGCTCGGCTAGTGAATAGTTAAGTTCCCAAGCGGAAAAAAAACACAAGAAATTCTGGATTATCCTATCTTTTTGCTTTTTTATAAAAACAAAAAGCATTTCGTAGTTTTTTAAATTTTCAAAAATTTCTAAAATGTATCACACAAAAATTTTTGAAATGAAATATTTCATTCCTAATACGTTTTATAGATAGGTAGGTAGGTAGTTCCGGCTGGCCCTTTGTAGGGACCACACATAGACCTTACGGTCCTTTGTGAGGCCGGGTGGTTTTTTCTGGGTACCATTAGAAATCCAAGGGGCTGTTTGACGTTTTGACAAATGCCAATAGTTGTTTGGGAGACTTCCTTGCCGCCTCTTCAAAAGAGGTGAGACCAATCTCGTCTTGGCGATCGCTGGGCAGCTGCAGATGAGGTGTTCCAGAGTTTCGACGACTCCAGGTATGTATCACACAAAAATTTTTGAAATGAAATATGGGATTCCCAATACTTTTTATAGATAAGGTCAGTATAATATGTCAATTAAGAGTATAATAACCCTCTAAGATCTGTTCTCAATTTGGTTCCTCCGTCAGGAGGACCAAACCGGCTCAATACATGGATTAAGTACAACACGGTTCTAATTCTATTATGCTCGTTCTTGGACTATGTCTGAAGTTTTGCATGAAATATGTTGATTATAAATTGGAAAGCTGTGAAAGTTATTTGGATTTTATTTGGCGACCTTTCTAATGTTTTATTAGCGACTTTAGCTGGCTCGAGGTCCGAAAAAGTTGCGTTTGTTCACAACTGTCAACAACATATGCATTGAACACCAAAAACAGCTGGTTGCCTATACGGTACTGTTTTATACAACTCCCGGTTCAATCATCAGTAGGCTTTATGCTAAAGAAAGCATAATTTCTAACTGCCTCTTCTTACAGTCATTGCTTTAATCAATGTTTTGGTGTTATGCTTAAGCTTTTAGGATGATTTGGTATATATATATATATATTTTGGTTCTTTATTAGTTCTAAAGTGAGTACAAGCTACTAACAAAAGTAAATTCCATGTCTGAGCTCACTTAATTAGTCCAATGCGGGTCTTATCCATTGTTTTTATTGATCCTGATTAGCTTAACCTTTTTCCAATGTCAAAATATTTGTTGTTTTCTTTTTGATTACAGAATCAAAATGTTCGATAACTAGACAAAAGCAAAAGAGTGCGAGTGCAATTGCAGTGGAAATATTTGAAACCAGTTTGTTTGCGGAAGCACTTGCGCAACTTATCTGCAGCCTACCCTAATGCGGCATTCACATTCTTATACTCCCTAAGCGTGAACTTCAGGGAATGCTAGCTCATATCTTTGGAATGCCAACTCATATCTTATGTATGAGCTTCTTTGATGCGGGAAGAAAATCCATAGAAACTTTAACAAATTTGGACACTTTTTAAGTATTCTTTGGTTCCCCCCCAACTCACTTGTTGCAATCACTCATACTATACACTAAATGACCTTCGTTCAAAGTCAAATGCGACTAAATCATTGGAGGGAGGAGAAGCAGTTGGTTGTTCCACATACACCACAAACAGCTGTTCCTCAACACAGCGCATGCTCTCAGCCAGAACGAAAGTGAAAGTAGAGTGAAACGCCCCCCGCCTAGAGCAGAGGCATCTGTCTAGGAAATTCAAATGAAAAGTGCGGAAGGCCAAGGGCGAGGTTCCGCTTCAAAAGGTTGAATAAACTTTGAGGTAAACAGAAAAGCTGACGGGTTCATTTACAATTTGTTAATTATTTTGTTCATAATTTTTTTTATGGCTTACTTTTTATTTTGATTTTAGTTTTCACTGGGTTCTAAAATTTAAATGCACTGTTTAATAGTTTTGGCGCCTCCACAAATTTTCAGTTGAGGTCGTCGACGTTTTTGTACCGTTCACTTGGCGCGTTCGTTGCGAACTGTTTGCTTTGAATTTTAGCTGGCCTTTGCTGGATTTTTGGTTGGCTCTCTCTCTGCTTATAGGCAGCGACAGCTGCGGCTGCAGCAGCAGCGTCAGGATGAATGACGAAACCATTGGGAGCAGGCAGGCGGCATTGTGAAACAAGCGGCTGTTCTCTTCTTTAGCTCTCTCTCTCTCTCTCTCTCTCCAGAATTTTCTTTATTCAGCCAAGTTAGTCTGAAGGTGACCTTTGGCAGTCGCCGGCTGTGTTTTTATTTTTAGCCAGGCAACTTTTTTTTGGGTTATTTGATTTAGTTTCCTGGAGTGGAGCAGAATTTTGTTCTTTCTGATCTGCAATTGTAAATAGGTTACAAGAAAGAGGTGGTTGAAGACTCGTGACGGTCGGATCACTCTCAATTGTGCTCTCTACATAAGAGCACGTGCCGCAGATCACACGCTAACAAACGTGTGGTGTATAATTTGGCCAACTGCCCAATTGTAGTTAATTAAACAACAGATGCTTCATCTGTGATCATGATCCATGAACTGTGATCATGAATAGACGTTTACCCTGTAAACCGCTGTCAACTTAACTTTCTTTTTACTCTGCTAAAATCTAAAGTCATAAATTGTAAACACAATCAAAACTCTAGGGAAAAATTTGAAATTTTGAGCAGTCGAAAATGCTGACTTAAGTACCTTGAAAAAGAACTCATTCCATTCCAGGATTTTCGAACTTAAAATGTGTTGATCCCAGATTGGCACAAATGGGCGTGTTCAGCATTGATCCCTGAGCAAGTATCAGAAAAAAGTATACATCGAATAGTTTCTGCTGTCGGAGGGAGCAGTATTACTTTAAAGTAGCGTTCTGTTTCTTTGATACATGCTCCTGTTTCATGATACTTTAAATTGGCTATTATGATGCCGCATCACTCGAGTTCAGTAGAAAAATTAGTGCAAATTTATACTTGATCAGGTAGCAAGTTGTTCTGCTGAACACGACCAATCATTCCCTACCAGGATCAACTTTAAAAGACTTTAAAAAATCGTAATCCTAAAGCGAAGATTGAAGAACCACGACTGACCACATCACCCATTTTTTTCTAAGCTGTAACAGATATTGAGATGCCAAAACAAATTTTATTTTGACTTAGCTTTAATGGGACTTTAACTCAGGACCTTGGCGAAGACTTAACACACGGAAGACGGCGCCTTAGCTCACTCGACTATCAGGCATAAGCAACAAATGGCGACCAAATCATAGTTAAGAATTTAAAGAAAACAAGGACCGCGTGCCAAGACATTCGCTTAGAAAACGTCGAGGTCGTAGGATCAAGTCCCGTAGGGGTATAGTTTTTTTTTTAAATTTTTATTTGAGGTGTATATAACATTGCCCCAAATTTGGTTTATAATCATATTTTGGGCCCCAAAGAAGACTTGGAAAGAGTTACTCAATTTAGACCAATATTTCAAATAGCTGTCATATAACCGATCTGGCCGATTTGCTCCAACTTTGTTGTTTCTGACGCTATTGAACTTAAATTTAGTTTGTACTCTTGTTTGGAAGTCCTAATACGACTTACAAAATTTTGTTTGGTTTGGACCACCATTTGATATAGCTGCCATATAACCGATCTGGCCGATTTGCTCAAACTATGTAGTTTCTGACTCTATTGAACTGAAATTCGGTTTGTAATCTTATTTGAAGATCCTAATACAACTTATAAATCTTTTTTGTGTTTCAATCTACCAAGCCAACAATTTATTCCTATGTAATATCTTAAGCATTAAAAAAAAAAATACATAAATTAACAATACATTTTATTCCATTTTTAGCATTGACAGATTTTGTTTTCTATTACAGCTCCATTATTCTAATAATTAAGATAAACTTTATAAATTGTTGAATTGGTTAACGCACATGTGAAATTAATTATGTTCAAATACAAAATATTCTTCTTCTAAATCAATATCATCTAGTCCAAGTTCATCCTGTGAGTGATCTTCTTCATCTGACGAGTCCTGTTGGGGATCGCTATCTTCATTTTTATCAATAATTTGTATATTTGGTGGTTGCAACAGAGCCAACACATCTTCTGGTATGCTTTTTCTTTTCTTATTTTGCCGTTCTTTGAGACAGAGACTAGACAAGAGGGAATCAGAACTATCCATGGCTCTGTTAAAAACGTCTGTAATGTTGTCTAATCGACTGCGTTTTCTGTCATGGACCCCTCTATCGTTTTTGTACAGCTTATTACGGGATTCGGATGCACTTTCCCCCAGGCAGCCAACAGGAACGAGCATCTATTATTTCGTATCCATGTACCAGAACTTCTCATGTGCTTTTTAAAATAATCGACGAAGACTTTTACGTTTTGAGATATCATCATAGTATGAGCTTTATCTAAATTCTTTTTCCAGTTTTTTTCCATATGTGCTGTTTAATTGCTTCTTCAGAGCCATTGTTGCTTCTTCAAATGTCCAACCAGGGTTGCATGGCCAAACACGAACTCAGCTGCAATAAAGACGATTTTATCGAAAAGTCGCACGTTGTAGCAAAAGTTACTCATTAATCTGCACACTTTCGTTAATAACTTTGCATTTAAAACTCTGTGCAGCGTTGTGCCATGCACAACTAATATTCCAAATAACACAGCTACACTTGTTAGGGTCAACCTTAAATTACACATTAACAACACACGGCACAACATTCGCGAGTTATTTCAAGTAAAGTAAGCAAAATGAGCAATTAACGGTTTTTGGGCCTTAACTTCAGATTTTGGGGGTCCCCGAGGAAAACCAAGTATGAGGGAGTGCTAGCGCAACCAGCTCTGCAACGTGCGCTATGTCATTACCCAGGTTATTTAGTACTGTAGCACTGTGTAATTTATGATTACTGAACTTACGTTTTCCATTTTTACAGTCTTTAATTTGCTTCTAACTTTTTAAGCAGACGCACTCAAAATTGTAAAATATTTGCAGCCAGTTTCACAGAAAGCACGTGGCACACAATATCGTCAATAACGTCAAAATATACAATGAGTTCGGGATCAAATTGCTCTTGAATTTTTCCGACATTTTTTCTGTATTCTCAGAGCACTAATAGAGTAGTGCTCAATCAAGTATGATTAAGAATTTCCCATGTCAAAAGTGCAGTTAAAATTAAAAATTCTTGTTATAAGAACGAATTTCTGAATCCAATTATGCATTTATCAACCCAAATTTCTGGATCCAAGAGCTTTGTTACTACTCCTCACTCTCCTTGCCTATAAAAACCAAACTGAGAATGACTTATGCTCAATTTAAGGTACAAAACTCTATACAATTCAAAAACTACAAACAGTATTATTTCTTTTTCTAATTATTCGTTATACTTTTTCTGATCAAAAACCGTAATACAAACCGAAGCGTCGAACCTGAGTCCATTAAAAGATGATATACAGACGCCTGCCTTAAGAATTCTGCTAATGAGAGGAACAAAGGGCAGCAATTTTAATAGGAAAACGCCACTGTTGGTAACGACAGCAAAATGTACTGATGATAGAACTGGAGGTTCTTGAAAAAGCTGTCTAGATAACCGGCTTAGTTTGTGTATTTTAGGTTCTTTGTTACTTATAGCCATGAAAAAACATAAAACTCAACAGAAATAGGTGTACAGACAACCTAGATGATTTCCTACATAATCTACTGAAGCTCACTAGAACTAGTTCCCGCTTAGCTTATTTACCTGTCAATTCTATTTTGGATTGATTTTTTACCGCCTATTTAGTGTATATATATTATCATGAGAACAAATTGAGGAGAATACAGTTTTTTCGAGGTTTTAATACGAATATCGTAAAAAATTTAGCAATAAAAATATTCTTAACTTCTTAAATCAAAATTCATTAGCTAAATCTACAAAGAAGAACTATGTATTACCTTTCCTTCAATATACCGCTCAGGTATGCTGTTCGGAAGTTATGATTAAGTGAAACTTCCAAAATATAAAACAAACAACAATTTTTAATACATTTTTCCCTTAACCCCAAAGAATCAGAAAAAATCGATCATGAATGCCTCTTGGGACATTATGGCTGTTACAAAATAGCTTAACCCAGGTTGCCAACCGGTTTTGAACCGAACCGTTTTGAGCCCGAAATTCAGATTATTATTTACTGTGATCCAATATGGCAGACCCTGAATCTGGCCGGAAATAAGAGTATAGACAAGCAAAAATCGGACCTACTACCTAGCCAGTATGCAATAGTTATTCATTACTCTAGTTCAGAGGTGCCCAGAGCCAACTTATGGAGGCGTAGACACCAAAGCAAATGAAAAGAATATTGCTCAAGCAACAACAACCAAAAGAAATAGAAACAGTTACCCAAATCTTTACTTGAAACAATATTTTTTGTTACAATTATTAATCGTATATTTATTATGATTCAATTTTATACGCAAATATTTTGCGAAGGCTCTAAAAATTCTCGGTAGTGTCTTAAAATTATTTCTTAAAAATTCAGGAAATTCTTATAAAATCGTCACCCGAACTAGCATCTGGTTTTCGTAAGACTTTCACTCCACAATTTATGAAATGATTGACAAATGTGTATATGGGGTTTAGTGACCTGTTTTTGATTTCAGTCAATGTTACAACTGGCTAGCTCAAGGTCAACAGAATTAATTACAACAAATTGGTAAACAAAACACCTTCAAATAAAAAACCATAGCCGAAATTTGGGCTGCGAATTTACAACATTAGGAATTCCTATGTCTTTATTCGCCGATTGAATGAGGCTTAAATACCAACTGGATGGTTGTTTGAAGTGTGAACAGCAAAACATGTTCGCTGATGAGAGAATTTGGATCGTTGTACGGCCATACCCAATTGCTATTCCAAAATGTTGTAATTAATATCTGTTGATTTGTGTTGGTTATAAAGATTTATAATCAACCAAAGACCTTGAGCTAGCCAGATAATTAACAAATGTTTATAAAAATTTTCGATGTCACTGTCATAAGTTGAAGTCAAACCAAAACAACAAAAACAACGAACCAAACAAGTGGTAAATTTTGGTTCCAATTTTGTAGTTCCTCCAAGATACACACTTATCTCTCTCTCTCTATATCTCTCTCTAATATTACCACGGTATAGACTCTAGACCGTATTCCATTATGTACTTTATACAAATGCAATTGTTGTGAAACTCAACTTTCACCATGAGTATGAAGCGGTGTCATCATGTAAGAACAACAAGTTTTCCGCCTATCAATTTTCCCCAGAATTACATTTGTAATATCAACACAAGAGTCGTCCGCACAATAGTTCAATAACCCAAGCTAAAAACTAGTTTTCATATAATGCAACCACATTTCATCATAACCTTTGCGGGGCGGTGGGGCAGTGAGAGTGCATTGGCATTGGCTTCACTCAATGAAAATGGGTCACCGACACTTTCACAACAAATGCGTTCAATTGCAATGACATTGCGAGCTCCCCTTTTTTCTCACCCATAACAAATTTCAATGAGCTCAAGTTCATCATTATGGCAAAGTTGATGACGTAGTGGTTCCTCATAATTGTGGAAAAAACCTTGTATTGCAGGGTGCAGTGAATCATTTTCGGACTTATGTGAGGGAAGTCACGAACGCCGGCTTCTCACTCTCTCTCTCTCTGTTACTTTCGGACTATCTCTCAGAGTGTGCATTTCAGGGGAGAACCCTGAATGACGTCGAAATTGTTCAATGTGTTGAAAATGTACTCAGTTCGCATTTGAAATGCAAACAAATGTTGAAATAGCAGGCAGAAAAGAATTATTTTAAATGTATACATTCTTAATCAGCGTCAACAGCTTGGAGAAGCGAAAGCAGCGATAGCGATCCTGTTAATCGTAGTGTAAAAAGGTGGAACACTTAGTTTTCAACATATATTCAATCTATCAGCCATGCTCCTATTTTCACTTTCGCAAATGTTTTGCGTTTTGAAGTCCAAATTTTTTCGAAAAACCGGTTTCAAATCGCAAAACTTTTGCGAAAGTGAAAGTGGGAGCATGGCTGTATATCTTTTTTAGGCCAAAAATATAAAAGTGGTTAAAAACACTATGTTTTATTAAATTTGTATGGGGAAGCAGTCAAATTGAACAAATGTAAACTAATCTCACATTTATTCATTTTGAAATATTCGATTTTACTGCCGCGCTAGAACCATTTTTCTAATTTGAACATTAATATTGCATATTTTTTTTTGGTAAAAGCGCCTATTAAAAGCGACTATAAAATCTTTCTGAGGGTACAAATGGTCAAAAAAGAATGCACAAGAAACCATGAGAAACTATGTGATTGCAAACTTTCAGTTTTACCTTCGCATTATAATGAAAATCACATAATTATAATGATGGAACAATTGTCGCGTTCGACATGTCACGTATCGACGTATCGAAAAAAGAACTATTTATATTCATAAGATATTAAAACAACATGGGCTTAGTTACTGTATCAGGTTTCGCTACACTTTGTCTTTATATAGCTGCTCCCGAAAACAACTTCTGTTTTTGCCACGTTCGAATCGCTTACTATTTTGCCATTATTTTGGAAACCGAATTTCAGTGTATATCAGCCAGCAAAAGTAGTTGCTCCGAAATTCGCAAATCGCAAAATTTCGCCTATTTAAAACCGGCGACGTCTGAGTCCGTGAAATGAAAAGTAAATGGAAAATGTCGCTACAGTTAAGAGCTGCCATCCTATGAATCAATTTTTTTAACATTCTTTGACTCTTTAAGATTGTATTTGTCGACTCTCTTATACAGTTTGGATTAAACTCTTGTGTTAAACAATTTTTTTCCTAACTCTACCAAAATTGCACGAGCAGCAAAATACCTTTAGACAACAACAAATTGCGATTTGGCTATGGTATATATCGATACATAACTATCGATAGCCGATAGAATTGCTAGAGTTGCCCAAGTAGACAGCGGAACTTAAAAAGATACGAAACAATGCTTAAACTTCACATACAAGCTTGATGATTTTTAGTTGTGGGTTAATTATGCTTTTAAATTATTTAAGTAAATACCACACAGAACTACAAGCCAGTTTTTTACATAGCTCGCAAATAAGTGTTGACACTTTTTTCCATGCGTTCAGTCTCACTTAAAAACAGAAACATTCAAAACACACACGCTCTCTCACTGAGCAGAACACTTTTCTGCTCTGCTCTTGTGTTTTCTGTTTCGTTAGTTCGCTTGAGCAAAACCAACGAGTCTGTCTGCCAATAACAACTGAGAGAGACACTTTTGAGCGAGAGCTCACCAAACAACTGTCTGCAAATGAGCAGAACACTAAAAGTGTCAGCAAAAAGTGTTATTTGTGTGCATTGTGGTAGGCCAACTTGTTGTGTTTGTTTTGTTTGGCGGTGGGGTTGTGTATGTGCAATGTTCATATACATAGATATTATATGTACATATGTACAAAATTAATTAACTATTAAAATTTAAAAATATTATTTAATTAAATGCGTTATAAGCTAGTTTATTTATGATTATTATTTATTAAGAATAAAGCTAAATAACTAACAAAAAATTTATTTTTACCGCACTTGGAGTGCTGCGGTTTTCATTTAAATTCATTTCATTTTATATTGATAGGTTTATAATAATAATTATTTTTTCCATAATTAATTAATAATAATTAATAATAATTATATTTCCAAATGACGCTGATTATATTTACAAAGATCGTTGACTGAGAAACACACACACAGGCGCCACACACACATTTAAAGAAGACACTTTTTACGCGTGCTCTCGGCAAAACGGTCAGTGAAAGACACGAGCAAAACAGAAACGAAAAAAGCGGTCTTTGGTTGAGAGAAACAGATATTGAGCAAAACAGAATTGAAAGTGTCTTCTAGCAACCGCTGTTCGTTGTGTCTGTAACAGAACAGTTTTATAGCCTATTTCCACTGGCTTCATTTCTTATCATTTTCATTTCTAAAAATGATGCTGTTTCCATTGACAAATCTTCATCATTTTGATATTCGCAATGCCACGTTGACAAAAACAGCTGAATGGTTTGATTTAAACAACAGGCGCCACTTTCAAACTCACGGGGAGTTTTTGCAATATTTACCCAAACAAAGACATACCCGGCAGGAAAGCAATTACCCTGGGCGAACGCATTGTTAACGCCCTGAATAATCAGCAGAAAGCTAAATACACAACTTATTTTGAATTAATTATATTAGAAACAAAATTGCGCCTTATTTTTAAATTCAAATCAATAGTTTATTGGTGATGACACTTTCTATTTCCAGAGAGTAACGAGTAGTGACAGAGAGTAGCGAGTACTTTTTAAAAAAATACCAAATTCCTTCGTGGGGAATGCCATCATTTTCGAGAAATGAAGGAAATGAAGGGCAAAATGCAACAACAATTTGTATGGAAGAAATGATATCATTTTCTTCATTTCTTGTCATTTCAAGAAATGAAGCTTCATTTCTTTGGTGGAAATAGGCTATTACACAGACACGCTGATAGTGTTAACAGTTTTTTGCGAGCTCTGGTTTTTTAATAGTAAAAATGTGAGTGGCATGGTTGCAAAATGATGACTACGATCGTTGGCAACTCTGTCAGCTGTTTCTAAAGCGTGTTTATTATTGAAACAAGCCAAACATACATGTAAGTTTCGTTATAATTTAAATTTCCCTGTCTAATTTTATTCATTTTGAATATTATTATTCCATTAATTGTAGGGGCAAGCATAAGAATTCGAATCAGGATGAAATCATTCTCAAGTTTATGAGAAATAACCCTGATTTGGCTAGGGGATTTGCCAAGGGCGATCGGATTGCCATTGATGCCAAATGGTTAAAGTTGGCAGTTGAATTAAATACGGTTGTAGGTTTTCTAATTAGAATGTGTGTTCCATCTACACATGCGATAATGCTAGGAAGTTGGTATTTGGATCTGTAATGGCGCTCATCAGCTGTTTTTGTTATGTGGAATGACACAAACCGGTTTGGAAATGAAACATTATCGATATCAAAAACTGACGAAATTCGGAGCACACTAAATTGAAATCGTACGAATTTGCTCAAATCGTAATTCGCAAAATTAAGTGAAAACCGGAGCATGGCTGTATATCAAACTTTAGCACTAATTAAAGTGCTTGCTGAGAGCTATATTATAAAGTTAAAAACGAATTGAAAATTTGTATTATTTGAACTTTTTTTTTAATTTTAAAAGTGTACGACGGTCACGCACGACAGAATGGAAACGCCCATATGTTTTGCAATTTTAAGGAAATTTTTGTTTTTTGTCTTAATTTAAGAAAAAGTTTCATAAATTGGAAAAATCCAAGTTAAAATAAATTCATTTATGAGTTTTTTTTATCGAAACGATCTCGGATTAATATTGCCATCAATAGTGTTGAATGAAGAAAAATGAAAATTTGAAGTCAAAAACCGAAAAACACAGTCGGTTTTTGGAAGCGGGAACATTTAACTATCCTGATTCCGCATGATTCGATCAAAATCGAAAACGGAAACAGGCCCAATTTTTTTGAATTTCTTCATATTTGGAAGTTTTATTTCCTCTACGAAATCGACACCTTCATTTATTAGTGTTATTCCTGAAAGCGATTTAGAATTTCGTGACCAGATATTGACCAAACTTTCCAAAATTGTGTGGAAACCGATAATATTCATAACTGTGAAACATAAAGACTCTACCATTGAAAAAAAAGTGTTTCTCACTAGAAATACTTTTTCGACCGATCGTTCCTATGGCAGCTATATGCTATAGTCATCCGATTGGGATCAAACTTGGCATAATTGTGTGGTAGCACACAGGGTTTAATACCGGAACCGGTACCGGAACCGTTAACCGAAATAAACCGTTTCAAATCAAGTAACGGAACCGATACAAATTATTTTTTGAGAACCGAAAACCGTTTACCGTTATTAATGGAACCGACAGCACCGGAACGATACCGAAACGTTGGTACCGGTACAGTTTCGGTTTTTTTTTTACCTTTGCAGAGCGCATCGTAGATTTGATTACGAGTTGGAGCTCAACCTACAGCATGCTCTAGTTTTGCGGCTGCAGATGATGACTTTCTTCTGCACCGGAAAGTGTGGGACTCAGTTCGCGAAATTGTACGCATATTAGAAGCAGCGGAGGTGTCCACAACCAAACTTTAACCGAAAATCTTGTTTTCGGTGATTTTTATTCCATTTGGAAATAAATATAAAAAAAATCGTCCTCTTTAGCAAAACAGCTACTGGATTCTATTAAGACTTTTCTCGCACTTAAACGTGATTGAAACCATGAAAACAGTCTTAGCTGGTGGTCAGAATCCTCCACAAAGCTCCCAGAATTGTATAATATTTCAAAAGTCGTGCTTTCTGTTCCAGCTACGCAGGTTAGCATGGAACGCCTATTCTCTGGCAGAAAATTTATAATGAATCCCCTAAGTTGTATGGACTCAACCACATTCAATGCAATTATCTTACTGTGAGCAAATCACAAGAATGATATATTAGTTAAATAAGACGTGGACGTATATATTCAAAGTTAATTTCGAAGGCTAATATATGAGTATATAATTAGGGTATTCACCAGCCCGCGTAAAAGCGTAATTGTGTAAATTTACGCGACGTAGCTATTGAGCACCCCTTCTGTTTACCCTCGTAATTTTTGGCGTAAATCAGCTGTTTTTGACAGGCTCAATACTTACTATTTCTACAGTGGCGTAGAGCACTGCATGCATAACTCGTAGACTGTAAGACGCGTGTTCGAAGCATGGAGCTGATTTTTTATTTTTTTATTTCCATTTATTATCGTTTGTGATTGGCATCTTTTCTGACAATGAAAAAATTAAAAATATTGACCCACCATCCTTTACCGGAATTCGAGCCGGAATATCAAAAAATACAAGGCGACAATCCTATCCACTCAGCCAACGGCTACACACAAAAACAGGTATCTAAATTTATATATCAGAAAAGTACGATACTAAGTACTTTTAGCCGATACTTTGAACACGTCAAGTTTTTCCACTTTTACGAGCGATTTTATAAACATACCCCAGGGCAACAAAAAGTTGGTAATTTTTTTCCTATGTGTTTTGTTGTTGTGTCGTAAACTTTTGGAGTTTACGCTTTTTGATTTACGCTTTAACGTGAGCTGGTGAATACCCTAAATGTGTTTTGTTGTTGTGTCGTAAACTTTTGAAGTTTACGCTTTTTGATTTACGCTTTTACGAGAGCTGGTGAATACCCTAAATGTAATCATAACTTCTAACATGTTAACTACGAAAAAAAAATACGAATTTGGTTGTAGTTTTATTACACAGGAATAAAATGATTTAGATTTATCTGAGACAAGCAAGCAACGAATCATGGACCCTAAATCGAGCACCGCTAGAAATAGTAATATGAATTTGACGCTGAACTGAAACTGAAAGACACCCGAGCAGCGTTAGGAAGTACATGGAACACTCTCCTAAGCCAAAAAAATGTCAATCCTAGCACCAAATACAGGATGTACCAGGCGACCGCTAAGGCGATAACGTGCTACTCAGCACAAGTATGGGGATGTTTTCAATATGAAGACGTTGAACGCAGTCTAAGGTTCTTTATAAAAAAGATTTTCCAACTCCCACAAAACACACCCAATTATGCGATATACTTTGAAACTGGATTGCCACGCTTATTCGTCCACACGCTGCAACTTCATTTTAGTTATTTAAAAAAAAATATTCGATATGCCTGAACGAAGATATCCGAAAATAATTGCAAAACACCTGCTCGCGACCAAATCACAACTCTTCCACCAGTGGTTAAGTTTGGCCCAGGAGTTCGGGACGGAGCTTACTCCGGAGCTTACCCCCAGAACAGTGGGAAATACAACAGAACCGGCTAATACAAAGTATAGAATGCACATTTCGGCATAGATGGGAATCAGAAGCGAGACAGTGCGACACGAGAAACACATACTCAGAGTTATGTTATAACATGGCTGAAAATAACTACTTTCAAGATGATATTGGAACTTATATGATTTCGCACATTTTTAAGGATCGAGTGGAAATGCTTCAGCTTAGCTATAGACCTCACCATCAGAACGAAAACAGTTTATGCACATTGTGCAACTTGAGAGAACGTGAAGACACACAACACTTTCTGGGCAGATGCCCGATACTACAGGAGCTGAGTATGGCCTACCTGGGAAAAATAAGGCTGACTGAGGAGAAAATGCCACACGGTGCTAATTGGAAGGAACTGGATGTATTTGGCTTTATACATAAGCCACGCTATAAAATATAGGGATCAAATTGTACACGAGCTTTTATAAATGTAGTACTGTTATCTATAATTTTTTATCTTTTTATGTTGCCTTACATATGTATATAAATTTTAAATAACAAAATTAAGTGTAAAAAAAGTACATATTATATGTAAATTAAGATTTTAAGCAAAACGGCTTTAGGCTAGCGGCAAATTGTCATGCCTATTATAAGCCCAACTACTACTACTGCCTACTACTAGTACTACTTCTACTAGATCTATCTAAAAATTTAATTTTTCCGATATTACAAATAAGTAGTTCTTATACCGATACGTACCGGTATACCGAAATAAAAATCCGGGTACCGTATCGAAACCGAAAATCGAAATTAATTGAAAACCGAAACAGAACCTTTAACCGAAACATTTATTTTGGGACGTACCGGAACCGGTACCGGAACCGAAATTCGTTTCGGGATTAAGCCCTGGTAGCACATAATACTGATCAGTAACGAGTTTGCGAGCGATAGAATTGAAAACAAACAAGTTTTTCCTACTAAGACTTTTTTTCTAGAACTATATTTTGTATGGCAGCTATACTATATAGTTGACCGATTTTCATAAAACTTGGTGGAATTGTGTAAAAGCATAGAAAACTTATAAATACTAGGTTTTGGGCACGTTCGCGTTGAAGACAAAAAAGTTTTTTCTTACTAAAACTACTTTTTCGACCGATAGTTCCTATGGCAGCCATATGATATAGTCATCCGATCCAGCCCGGTTCCGACAAATGTGCAGCGTCTTTGTACCAAAATACTTTGTGCAAAGTTTGGTTAAGATAGCTTTAAAACTGACGGAGAAGATAGCATAGAAACAGACGGACAGACGGACATGGCTATATCAATTCAGCTCGTCATGCTGATCAAGAATATATATACTTTATGTGGTCGGAGACGCTTCCTTCTATGCGTTACAAACATCTCGACAATTTTAATATACCCTCTACAAGGGTATTAAAAACATTCTTTACGGCAGCGATGCCCAGCCGTATGCTCTTTGGGTACGTTTTGTTATTGTAATTGCACCAAACATTGGAAATCAATGATCGTATACATGCAGGGCGCGAGGCATACAAAACGACACACACGTAGAACAAAAACCGGTTTTGTTCCGTTCTTTGATTGGTGTTTGCGAGCGCAAGCAAACTGACCAACAACAATTTCATTATTGGTATTGGTGCTTTTATTTGTGAGTATTGGTGAGTGCTCTTTCGTATGCTGCTTTTGGGCATGCCGGCTTTATGGGATAACGTATATGCAGATGGCTTTGGATATAATTGAAAATTTGGCTAGTGAAGGCCTATTTCCAGAACAAATAAAAATTTATGTCACGAAATTGCAAGTTATTTATGTTAAGTGGATTGTAAGCTATAGTGGGACCACAAAGTCTTAAAAAACCCTAAAAAATACCTAAAACGGCAGTCAAACGGTGGGGTCCTTGGTAGAGAAAGTCTTGAGGCGCTTAAAATTAATACATATGGAAAACTAATGAAAAAGAGTGATAATCTATGTGATAATATATTTATTATTTTTTGTACATTTTTGTGGCATCTCGCTTTTGCCTTCAATTTGTTCGATGTTGTTCGGAAAAATGTGCTGCAAGTTATTTATTTTCATTTTAGTTCAGCAAATCAGCTGTTCTTACAATCCACACAAGCTATCGATGTGGCAACGCTATGATTATTTAGTTTCTTTTCTGGAAATCAACAAAATAAATGAGACTAAATAAATGGCTCATCAGCTGTTCGAAGCAGTTTTTTTATATGAAGTTCAACATAAAAATTTATTTTCGTGCGTTCTGGAAACAGGCCTTCAAGGCCGAAATATTTTGAAAAATTTCCTTAATCGTTATTTAAAGGGAATGCAAACGCCATCTAATAAAGGCCTGTATCCAGCACTGCGGAAAATTCCTGCCAGGAATTTACTAATTATTTCTTGTGTGTGTGGAACATAACTAAAACAGGGTGACCATACACCTAAAAGGAACAAGGTCACTCTGATAAATCAGCTGCTGGGCACTGTTAAATATTTGAATTTAAATAAATTTAAAAAAAAATATAAATTATATTTTCCGGGGGGAAGTAGGTGCTATTTTATACTATCCTAGAGGATGATAGGCCGATAGCTGCACATGACACTTTGCCCGGATGGCGCAAAATATTAATGCAGTATGTTGTTATCTGCACAACTTTAACACAACTGCACAAAAATAAAAAGTAGTATGACTTCATGGTCGGATACAAAATTACCTAAATACATTCGCATTAATATTAAGGATTTTTTCAATTCAGAGGCCGGATCAGTACCTTGGCTTTGGTCGATGGGCAAACCGCTGGAACATAGCCGTTAATCGTTCAAAGAGTCAACACGATCGCTATGAGACGCGGATAAGTTGCTCGAGTGCGACTCCTAGGATGAAGATTCCCATATACGGATACCGCGGTTTAATAACTTGGCGTGTTTTTGGACCACCGCTTGTCCAGGAAAGTCTATGTGACTCGGACAGCAGCTACGGTTGCAGCTAAGGCGTAGCGGTATTTCGTTGCGATCCAAAATCCTTGATCATCATGCCTTACTGCACCAGGGGATCCCGGTATGGGGTCAATACTCTAGAGTCTTTTATGTGAGGTCCCTGGTATGTGAGGCATACAACTAAATGCCGCGATTTGGACGGTTTGCCATTAAGAGCCCAAATTAATATGTATGCACACCAGCAGGTATCATGACCGACTGGTGGCCCACTCCCATAGACTTGCCCCCGATCAGGCGACAAACAGTCTCAGAAGTCGTCTCAACCTACGACATCCCATCGACCTTTGTGTCCAGGGAGGGCATCTCTCGGGCGGCCTCAGCAATTGGCCATAAGTGTCCCCTTGGCACCATCCCCTACCAATCTTTGCACACTGCTGGTTCCCCAGCAAGATGACAGGTTATAACAAAAAAAATAAGCATTCCCCCCAAATTTTAGGTCATCACGTCCAAAATAATTGTAAACAATATATTCCTGAGCTGTGTATCAGCTGTTCTCTCGATCCACACGCGCTATCGATAGGCCAACTATCGATAAGAAACTGTGGGTTTCGTTCATATTGCTGGATACTCAAGCAACGAAAAGGTAAAAAAAAGCAACGAAAGGTAAAGAAAAGCCCGGCTTTAGGCTTTAAACATTTCCAAGTAAAATTTTTGTTTCAAATCAACTTTTTGAAAAATTTCGAACATTTTATAACTTTTATTGATGTCTTTTGATAAAAAGAAAAGAAAAATCAAAATCAACTTTGTGAAAAATTGAAATGAAATTTATTGAAGTCTTTTGATACAAAAGAAAGGAAAATATACATTTTTTTCATTTACGAGGGTCAGAAAAAAAATGAATTTTGTTTATTGTTGTAAAACATATTGTTGGATCTGTTTGAAAGTTGTACAGGATGTTTTTAAGTCCTTAAGTTTAAGTTAAGTGTAAACAGCATATTAGTCGATAAGCCTTTATTTTACAACGTATGCCTACTCAAAAAAAAATAAGATCAGGTATTTCAATATAATATCAGTAGTATCAATATTTTCATATCAAAGTGAAACTATTTTATATCAATATGAACCTGTAATACCACATTGATACTAAAAATATTATATTGAAATGTGAAATGATCAAAGTGATATGAAAAATGCCCTAGTGATATGATTTCAGATCAAAGTAGATATCGAAATACTGAAAGTAGAAAGAGACACACAGAGTTTCGCAAATCAATCATTCTTCGTGAACGTTTCGAAGTTGGCGTCGGGTCTGCAGCGAACTTCTAGCTTCTTCTTGCAAATTTCGTCATTCAATCTGTGCTGGCGTTATTATAAATTGTAAAAAGGCTATTGCCTTTATTCAGTCGCTAATAGTGTGTACGATTATATTACACACACTCATACATACAAATTGTGTGTGTTTTTTCACTTTGAGCTCTCTACGCAGTTGTGAAGTAATGTCTAATTTTCATATAATAAATTTCACGTCTGCCTACTCTTCCAAATTATTTGTAAACTTTTACATTACTTCACAACTACGTATAAAGATTTACCTTTTTAGGGTGTTGTAGAAGTGCGTGTATCAATATGTACATATGTATGTATACATATTTTGTGTCCGCGATGCGTTTTTTTTGTTCTGCCCTTGAACGTTAAACAGCTCACATACATGCATATGCAAACATGCGTACATACAAAAGTACGCATGTGTACGCATGTTTGCATATGCAGGTATGTATGTACACACCTGATCATATTAATAGGTACACACCGGAATTTTTTAATTATAGATGGTTTTTTCGTACTTTTAGTGTTGACAACTTTATAATTTTTGGATTTTTGTTGTTGTCAATGTCTGGCCACACTGTGACAAAGAGTTGAAAGAGGGGCTGCCCCGTATATCAAAGCTTTTCTATAAATTGCGAGTCCACCACACATTTCGCCTGATCATAATAATAGGTACAGTCTCCGTTTCTCACAAGTATCAAGTGAATAATTTTGTAATCAGTGATCTTTTGGTAACTAAAGGTAAATTAAGTATAGCTCCTGTCAATACAGAGAATTAAATAATTATTCTCATTGTACTAAAGAAGAAGCTCGATTGGTTCTTAGTCTGAGAAAAGAAGGCAAATCTGTACGAGCCATCGCCAAATTAATGAACAGGTCTCATAATTTTGTTAAAAATGCATTAGAAAGAAAACCAAGGCAGGAAACCCGTTGAAGGCCACAAAAAACAACAGGAACCCTTGACCACTACATAGTAACTTTGAGCAAAAAGGACCCATTTAGGGTCCTATTGCAGCCGAAATTTGGAATTCAGTTAGTGCTCCAACTATCCGAAGACGACTACAAGATGCCAACCTACCAGGAAGAATTGCCAGAAAAGTCCCACTTATGCGCAAAAAAAATATCACCATGAGGCAAACTTTTGCGAGGGACCTCAAAGACTGGGTAGGATGCACCGGGGAGAAAAAATGGAGAAACATATTATGGAGCTATGAAACCAAGATTAATTTGTTTGGAAATGATTGTGAAAGGAATGTTCGACGCCCTAATGGAAAGGAATTCCATCCACGGTTTACAAAAAAAACAGTTAAACATGCAGGTGGTATATAATGGTATGGGGTTGCTTCTCCTGGTACGGCGTAGGTCCAATTTATCAGACTACGAACAAAATGAATGCTGAAGAGTACAAATCCATATTGGAAACAGTTATGGTACCGTATCCTGAGGAAAATATGCCATTACGTTGGGTATTTCAGCAAGATAATGATCCTAAACACACATCAAGGCTGTTATCTAAATTTTTCGAGGACCAAAAAGTTGACGTTCTGAAGTGGCCAAGCCAATCCCCCGACCTTAACATCATTGAAAACTTGTGGGGAGACTTAAAAAAGAAATTGGCAAAGCATTCATTTTCAAATAAACAAAAATTATGGGAAGGTGTCCAAAAACTGTGGTATGAGACACCAGTAGAGACCTGCCAGGCTCTTATTAAAAGTATGCCAAAAATAATAGCAGTAGTGGCCAAAAATAGAAGTGGATACACTGGATACTAAGTTAGGAAATACTAATTTACCTAAAAAAGAACACAAAATGGAAATTACAATTTTTTTTCTTACCAACACATGAAGTGTACCTATTATTATGATCACACTGAAAACGTATCTGAAACACAAAATGATCTCTTTTATGTTATATTATTATTCTATGTTACAATTAAGTTTGTTTTATTAAAAACAAATAGTTTAAGAACCAATGAGAACAAATTTTAAGTTTGAAACAATGAATAAAACTGTTTTCTGTTACCTTAAAGTCAGAGTTGATGTGTGTACCTATTAATATGATCATATACACATGTGTGCTGTTTGACGTTCAAGGGCAGAACAAAAAAGCGCATGCTCATCTTTTGCTTTCCACAGATTTCGCACACATGCACAAAAAAACTTATGCGAGCTTAAATATATTAATTTTGTATAATTTTCAGATTAAAATGGAAGACATCCAACTCTATGAGCTGATACAAAAACTAAACATTGAAAAATTGATGTACGAAAAGTTTTGTTTTGAAATAATTAGTCTTCTCAATATATTAATTTTACAATTTTTCTAGAGTGTGGATTTAACTTCGACCGCCTTAATTTCATTTCTTCCAGCGACAAAGAGCAGATTTTTTCAGAAAGATAATTGTCATAATAATTGTAATACATATGTATTATAAAAATATGGCTTTGATATTATAAATATAAAGCATTGGTACTACAATAATACCCTTTTGATATTTTAAAAATATTTCTTTGATACTAAAACCATGACCTACAGGTATTTTGAAAATATAGCTTTGATACTATAATAATATATGTTCGGGCATGTTCAGCAGATTAATTGATCGCTGAGCAGGTATCAGAAAAAAATGTTGTATCGAATAGTTTCTGCTGTTGGAGGGAGCAGTATCACTATAAAGTAGCGTTCTATTCCTTTGATACATCATGATACATGATATCATGATACCTCAAATTGGCTATTATGATGCCGCATCTCTCGAGTTTAGTATTAAGATATTTGCAAATTTATACTTGATCAGGGAGCAAGTTGTTCTGCTGAACACGGCCATTGATATTAAAAAATATCAAATTGTTGATCTGAAAAAATATCACTTTGATGTGTTCGAAATATTAAACTGATATATTCGAACATATCATCTGGTTATTTTTCAGATGAAGGCCGATTTCATACTACAAAATACCAGATTGATTCTAAATATCGTTATCTTTTTTTCTGAGAAACTTTATTTAGTCTTTTCCAACATTGTTATTAATATTTTGATTTGTATTTCAAAATGACCAAATTAACGCGCTGTCGATAGGCTTGCCTATCGAAATCGAAACACCTTAAACAAAAAAAAAAGAAAACAATCAATAAATACAATTGCAAATAACTGCACAATCAAATCTGCAAGCAAAAAGGGTTATATAAATTTGCGTTCACGAAATACTTATAAATTAAATTTAAATCAATTTTCTCGCTTATATGTATGCTTGCCCCACGGTGCGTCGATAGCGTATAATGGTCACACTGCATACGGCCACACTGCCATGATCATAGTTTGGCTTTAGCATTCTGCCCGCTGAGTTTTCGAATTGCAACCTGGTCAACACTCGTTTATTCCAACTGTTGATTATCCCAACGCATCATGTACAAGGTCAGGCGAACCACTGAGTTTGGGGAGGAGGGTCGCGCAGATGTGCCTGGCAGCAGCAAGAAACGACAGACGCGGTGAGTTTGTATGCCAAGCCACAACCAACAAGGCTTCAGCTAAGCGTCATTTTCTATACACAGCTCAACCATACGCAGCCTGGCCACGCCCACACCCATATCATGCAAGGCGGCGCCAAGCAGAAAGTAAGTTTAACTTAAGACAGTTTATATGTGTGTGTGACTCTTACTTCAACAGGACGACAACATTGCGTGCGGGCGTGAGCCTGGAGCGTGATCGCGCCTCACAAATGGGTACACCCATGCGTCGCCAGGGCGTCAACTCCTCGGTGGAGCGTAATCAACCGCTTCATTCTGACAAGAAGTGGGTCAACGAGAGATGTCAACAATTGGTGGAATATCTAAGCAAATATGCACATGCCATTCCAAATGTGCCACAGGAGTTGTTTCAGCGTGGCGGCAGCGGCTTGCGTCAAATGACCATGAAACAATTTGTGGCCATAGTCAATTTCTTTTTCCTACAAATGTGGCCAAATCGAAATCCCGCCAATGCCACCAACCATGTGGAGGATATACAGAATGCACTGCAGAAACTCAACTATCCCTATCAGGTGAACAAATCCTCACTGATGACACCTACGACACAGCATTCCTTTGGCCATATTATTGTAATGTTGGATTTCCTCAAGGATTTGGCTCCACAGTTAAAGGAAGATGACTACGAAGAGGAGCTGCCGTTCACTGGAACCACAGAGCATAATAGTATGGCAGGAAATTCAGATTTATCAACCACCGCACAAAATGCGGCCATAAATTTGGATGAGGAATTGAATTGTCTATTGTTTGCCCATGGATCTGATTGTTTCAATTTATGGGATCAGGAGCGTACACAGGAGGAGGCACAATTGCAAAGTCAGACGCGAGATAAGATAATAAGCAAGAAATGTGAGCAACAAGTCAAGGATGAAAACTCCATGGATTTGAATATAAAACATCTGAAAATGGAGACCAAAGAGTTGGATGAGCAGTTGAAACAGGCCTTGGATCAGCAGAAACTTTTACAATTGGAGCAGGTACAGCTGGAGCTGCAGCAATTACAAACGGAATACAAATCGCTGCAACAGGATATACAGGAACATAAAAAATCTGCTCGCCTGGCAGAAACTAAACTCAAACAAACTGCGGATTATATGCAGCAACAGGATTTGGTGGCTCAACAACTGCAGCACCGGGTGAGCCAACAAACCTTCACCTCAGCCCAGCTCAAAGCTCTCAACATTCATTTAACCGATTTGAAAAACAAAAAGGAACTCGTTGAGCGTGAAGCCAAACGTCAAAACGAAGCTGATCTCAATCAGCAGGTAATGCTGACACGAGCCAAGAAAAAGTTACTCGATCAGCTGGAAATCTACAATTCACATGCTCGTCTCATATGCCAGTTGCAGGATCAAAATCAGGAGCTTACACTCTCCGTCCCACCGCAATTGGCCAGCATTCAGAAACGTCAGCGGAGACTCCAACAACTAGCTGACCAATTGCAACATATGCTACTGCAACATCAACAGAACAAACAGCAAATGGATCAGCTAAAGCATCAACTAATCATGATCCATTCCAAAATGGACTCTCAACTGGCTCAGCTCAAAGCCCAGCTGCGTGCACAGCAGCAACAGTTGGATCAAGAGGATCTCAACTATCAACAGAAAAAGCATTCATTGGATCAGCAGCAACAGCATTTGATTGAGCTTCAACATAAACTCAATGCCAAACAGGCTCAACTAAAGCAAGAGTTTACATTAGCCGAAGATTTGCTCTCCTCATTACACAATCAAAATGAGCAAATCCTTTCATTAGCCGAACATTATCAGGAGCAGACACTGCAGGCACGCCATAATTACCTAGAGGAATACGAATCACATTTAGCTCGGGCTAAGGAAGAGCTAAATTTATTAAATTTAACCATTGAACGTAACAATTTGAAACTGGAGCAGGCCAAACAACAGCTGGACAGCTCTGAATTGCCTAACCTACAGCCCATAATTGATCTAATGAAGAGTCTGTGAATTTTCAACATATTTTTAAACTCTTCTTTGGTGAGCATTTTCTTTTTATAATAAATTTTGTAAACTTTTTACGTCTTTTTCAAACTATTTTAGAGTTTTTCTTTTCACCCTTTGACTACAATTCTATGGTATAACTTAAGCCAAGTTCACACAGGCAACTAATTCAGGCTTACCCAAGGAGAGAGCGCGAAAATGTGACTGTGTCTCTCTCTCTAACACACAGTGATGCATGACTTCAGCAAGCATTCGCTGTGAATTGACGAGTATGTTCGTGCCCCAGGGGCTATCGCTGGGGAACTCTGAACTAATTTGGACAAATTTCTTAGGAAATTTTGTTTGAAAATTTGCATAAATAGCCGAGATTGCTGATTTTAACATAATATATGGTTTCATTCACCAATAATTTGATCAAATCTGGCCAAAAAGTTTGAAAATTTTGCCAATTTAACCAATTTCCTAAAAAATTTGTGAAAAAATATTTTTGCCTGTGTGAATTTAGCTTTACCCCAATAGCATTTGGAAGATCATTAGGTGATTCCTCACCTTGCTGACTCCTTTTTCGAGCTCATTTGATGATTAAAAAGAGACTAGCTTCATGTGCGATTTAAGGATTTGCTTTCAATGTGATGCATTAAAAAAGGACTCGAAAAAGACTCGCAAATGAATCAAAACTGATCAGAAAAACGGGTTAAAAACGACTCTTTAGGAAGTGTCGCGGCTACGGTACCATTTTACTCCGACAAAAGTATCATTTATGTGAGCGGATTGGACTAATCTGCTCTGTTTATTAACGGTTCTTATGGAAAATATATAATTAGGTTACAGTTAACAGTAATAAGTGATTAAAATAGTTCAGCTTTAGATTTAACACACGGCGTTTTAATTGTTTTATGTTCGGCTGCAGCTTCTCGACTCTTCTGCTCGACTGCTGTTTCCCTTCTCCCCGTCACGGCTGCTTCTCTGCTGTGTTTCGGCTGTTTATCTGCTGTGTCTGCTGTTTATTTGCTGTCTTCTGTACTGCTGCAAGTCTGCTGTTAATCCTCTGCTTTTGGTCTGCTGTTAGTTCTCTGTTGTTAGTCTGCTGTTAGCCTGCTGTTTCTGCTGCTCAAACTTCGCTGTACATCTGCTGCATGAACCTTTACCCCTTTTTACATTTATGATCAGAAAACGAGAGCACACTGAGAACTCGAAAAAGACTCGAGTGTAATCCAAAAATTTCATAAAATGCTTGCAGGGTAATTACTTACTTACGTCGCATGTCTGTAGAGGCATTTAAACTGATTGGAACAATTGGACAATTTTGACCTTATTTTTTTGTCAAATTATTCACTAAACTTCGCTTTTCCTTCGGGCCTTATTTTAAATTTGAATTCCCGCCGGCTCAAAACTAGAGATGAGTCGAATTCTTAGCGTGCCAAGTGCTCACGTTTAACGTAAGAGAACTCTGACGTAATCATAAACGTACAGATGGCGCCACTTTAATTTCTAATAAGCGGCATCTATGGGGTGAAAAAAAAGTATGAAGTTTTCTGTTGTGTTGTATAGATGGCGCCACCTTAACGTTTAACAAAAAGAAGCAAAAGGGGGCGAAAAAGAAGAAATGAAATTTTAAAGTCGGTATTTTAAAATAATCACAAAAAAAATTCAATTTGTCATTAAAACTTTTTTTTATGTTTAATTTGATTTAAATCTTTGATCGAGCACCGTCGACCAGATTCAAGGTCGAGACGCTCTTTTTTAACAATTACAATTGATGCCACATACATATTCTCGAACGCTGCACGAAGCCCTCACCAGCCCTCAACCCAGTGTTGCCAAATCAGCTTTTTTCCCGTCATTTCTAGCTTTTTTTAAAAGCGGGAAGCGGGATTTCTGGCTTTTTTAAAGTGATTTCAGCTTGTTTTCAGCTTTTTTTTTGTTTTGTAGCAAATCGATAGTTTTTCAACTCTGACAGTCATTTATCGACAATAATTACCACCTCTAATAGCCCAATCACACTACAGTCCATCTTGGCGGAATTGTGAGCAGAAGTCTTCCCCTGGGACCAGCTTGTCGTCGTGCAGCTTCACAGAGTTGACGCCGGTTATCTTGGTTATTTCGGCTCCAAGTCAAAACCAAGTTCAATCCGCAGTAAGGCCCATTTTGGAGTTTGGTTCGTGTATTTGGAACCCTCAATCACTTACCCTGTGTAAACGTATCGAATCTATACAGAAGCAGTTCCTTTTGTTTGCCCTTCGCAACCTGGGTTGGGACCCACAGTTGAGACTTCCTCCCTATATTTCCAGACTTAAGCTTTTAGAGCATGG
>JBAMBO010000619.1:0-79321 GCA_037044535.1 Lordiphosa magnipectinata | reverse complement strand
ACGTACTATGTTGGGAATATTGACGCTGATTACCTACTCGGGCGCGTGAACCTTAATGTCCCTTCAAGCCAAACACGAAACTATATTCCCTTGAGGCTTCCTGTTGCTTCTACTTTATATCAGAGAAATGCAGCGAGCTTACACATGTATGATCAATCACCCATGCTTCGGCTTTAAGTCACCGCAAGTACTTGTTGCCGAAATCAATGATCCGCTGCGGGCTGTTACAAGCAAATCTCGTTTACCCTTGCTACAAATGCGATACGGGTAACACACTCGGCGCGAACAGCACGCCAAAAACAACAACATGTTAGAGCAAAAGAGATAGCACGATATCGTTTGTATATTTTGCATTTGTATTTGGCGCACGGTTCCCTCTCTCCTTCTTGAGGTAAAGAATGTTTTTAGAACTTGTGACTCCTTAGATTAGACGTTTGATTTCCAAAGGCTTTTAACACCTTCCGACAGTAAACGAAACCTGCCACTACCGTTTCGTCTTGTCTTAGAATTTCACACACCACATTCCACACAAAACTTTTTCCTTTGCGTCGGCCAGACAAGGTGTAATTGCCATTTGCAATTTGCCCAGAAATAAATTCTACATTTTCTGTCATCAACAAACCAACATTTTCGCCATCAACAAACCGAGTAAGCGTTCGTGTGTAAGAATGTTGCTCGCTTGGGGCTTGTTGTCAACAAGCCGAGTAAGCTTGGTGATTTTATGTTTAAAGCGCGAGTCACTAAAAGTACTCGTCAGTGGCGGCATGATATCCGCTGGCATCCGTTTAGCCGCGAGCTTTGACAAGCTTGTTCAATTATTACACGAGTGAAAAAAAGGCGTACCCGTTCTGACACAATGTGCTTCGATCAGTTCTTGTGTGTCACACCAAAGTGGCGTGCACAAACAAGCCGAGTAAATGCGCGAGTGTACACGAAAATTAAGTACTTGTTGCACTAAGTTGTCCCTTTCGCATTCTGTGTAGGGATTACAATAATATCTTTCCTCTTCTCAGTGATAACCTTTCCGACGAAGGCCTGCGGTCTTTTATTCTTCACAATCTTGCACTTGCATAGTTTCTAGTTTTTCTAGGAAATTCCTTCCGAACACCAACGCAGCGAGCAGGGGGCGTAGCTGGTCATACCGACTAAATAAATTACCCCCACCGGATAGGAAGGCGATTCTTTTATTTACTCTTTTTGTTTTCCTTTCTACCCCCATTGTTTTGTATCGTTTTATATTTTATTATATTGTAGCTGTGTCTTTTAGACGAAGCTGCAATTCAAATAAGTAAATAAATAAATAAAATGAGTATTTTGGCAGTACGTAGGCTGGAAATGTCATTGAAAGCATCTTCCGTTTATACTCTTTCCTCACTGACTCGGCAAACTAACCGTTTTTGCGATTCCAAGCTCTTTTGACTCTGTCCACTTTAGGCCGCTGGTCGTTCTTCTCTTCAAAATAGGCTCGTATGTATTTTAAATTGCATTAAATAAATAATTATTCCATTATTAAAACTTTAAATTATCCAGATAATTTACCTCGCTCACCATTTTAAAGTTAGAACACAATGTAAGCAAACCAGAGAACGGTCACTCTAAAACGAAATCTAATCTAAATCAAATCTAACTCAGCCTCAAAGTCGATTTCGTTAAATCTTTTAGTATGACCATTACTTCCTCATTTTTTCTGGGCAGCTGTGAACAGCTATTCGACGAAATCTAAATCAAATTTAAATCGCTTTCAGGAATACCACTTTTATTAAATTGTTTGATTTTTTAATAATATTCACAACTAAATTACACTGGGCAACAAGGTCCAGGGTGCTGAAAAAAACTCTGTTTTCAGAAATCATCGTCAGATCTTCACGTCGAGAAACCATCGTTCGAAAAACGCGTATAAAAAGAGTCAAATTAGGCAATTTTTGTATCTTTAAGCTCAAACTACTAAAACTCTCGACGTGATGTACAATTTCCGAAAACAGATTCGTGTTCAGCACACGAAAATGATCTAGAATCACCACCGACCCTTTAATATACTGGAATAAGTCTAATTTTGTTGCCTTGTGTTATTTGATATCAAATTCATAGAATTATTGTTTTCTCATTTAAACGGCAATACAGACCTCCTGATGCATGTAATTACATTTTTTATTCCCTTTAGAAGGTATATTAAAATTGTCCAGATGTTTGTAACGCAGAGAAGGAAGCATCTCCGAACACTTAAAGTATTTATAGACATGTCCGTCTGTCCGTCCATCAGTGCGTCTGTCTCCTCCGTCAGTTTTAAAGCTATCTTAACCAAACTTTGCACGAAGTCTTTTGGTACAAAGACGCTGCACATTTGCCGGAACCAGCCAGATCGGATTACTATATCATATAGCTGCCATAGAAACGATCAGTCGAAAAAGTAGTTTTAGTGAGAAAAACTTTTTTGTTTTCAACGCAAACGTCCCCAATCCTTGTATTTATAAGTTTTCTATGCTTTCACATAATTTCACCAAGTTTGATGAAAATCGGACAACTATATAGTATAACTGCCATACAAAAGTTAGGTCTGGAAAAAGTCTTAGTAGGAAAACCTTTTTAGTTTTTAATGCTATCGCTCCCAAACTTGTTACTGATCAATACTATATGCTACCACACAATTCTGCCAAGTTTAATCCAAATCGAATGACTATAGCATTAAGCTGCCATAGAAACGATCGATGGAAAAAATAGTTCTAGTGAGAAAAACTTTTTTGTTTTCAATGGTAGCGTCTTTTTACTTTCCAGGTATGATTATTATCAGTTTCCACACAATTTTGGGATGTTTGGTCATAATCTGAAGAATACATCGCATATTTGCCATATAACAAACTGGCAAGCAAATGGTCAAAGTAATGGAGCCATCTATTGCTAAGTTGGGAAATAGCTCCTCTATTTTTTTCATAACAAATCATCCCGTTTAAATTAGCGGGGTTATTGGATAAATATTTTAGCTATTTGAGCATATAGCCAAATATATGATCTAATTATGTGATTTTTATGGCATTTATGTCAGTTTATTTGGCAAAGTTACAGCCTGTTTAAGACAAACAGACATATTTCACTTTATGGGAGGAGAACTAGATTCCCTCTGAAAATTAGTTTGGGAACTGTGAAAAGGCTACTTGATTCAACGTAGCATTTATCATCTACATGTAAACATATAACAATTTATGCTGAATCAATAACCTCTTCACAGTTCCTATACAGATTTAGAATGACAATCTAGTTTTCCTTCCATATGTTTTTGTCTTAAGCTGCCTTTACACTTGTCATACATCTCTAAAGAGACTCTCTGACGATAGTGTAATAGCAAAGCAAATAACTCTAAGTATTTGGAAAATGTTTGCTTTTTTGATATAATTTGACAGGTTCAATTTGATAAGAGATTCTCTTTAGAGAAGTTTGACAACCTAGTATTTAGAGATATTAGAAAAGTGTAAAGGCAGCTTTAAACAGGCTGTAACTTTGCCAAATAAACTGATATAAATGCAAATAAATTCTCATATTTAAAGCATTTGTTGTTCTAATAGAAGTTCGTCATGCATACTAGCAAAGAAGGAATGATATATTTTGAGAAAATTGCCATAAAACTAGAATTTTCTGAATATTTTACGCTATCGCGTTATTACGATGATTAGTGTGGCCAAGACTATCACAACTATTTCAAAACTGACCAATAGGTGGCGCCACTGCTGTGGCGCTGCTGCTTTCTTTTGGTCATAGTCCGATCTTTATAGTTTCTTCTGCAAATCGATAAATAATACTTAATTACTAAATATGCGTAGAAAGTACGAACCATCTATCTACAAAACTGTGGGAGTTATGACGTTTTTTTCAAATTGCGAGGTCGGGAGGGGGCGTGGCAAAAATTGAAAATAAATCTGCCTGCAAGTATAAGAAGTATTTGTCCCATACTTGTGAAACCTCTATCTCTTACCATATCTGAGATCTCTTCGTTCATACGAAAAGACAGCCAGACAGACGGACATGGCTATATCGACTCGCCTGTTGATGCTGATCAAGAATATATATTATATACCTTATGAGTCGGATATGATTCGTTTTAACTGTTACATACTTTTGCACAAACTTAATATACTCTGTATACAGAGTATAAGAAATGGTTTACCTACACAGAGAAAAAAAATATGCAAAACCTACACAAAAATGTAGGACGTCTACACGTTTCGACCGGGATTCTCAACCCATAACGTTTGTATAAATTTCCGGACCGTCGCGTTTAGCTTTATCATTTCAGCACGTGGGGTGTGGCTTTTCTACACGCCGCGTGTAGCTTTATCATTTCAGCACGTGGCGTGTAGCTTTTCTACACGTCGCGTTTAGCTTTCTGTAGCTTCTTTCAGAAAAGCTACACCAACGTTATGGGTTGAAAATCCCAGTGAAAACGTGTAGAAATCCTACATTTTCACTTACACAAAAAAAAGTGACTGCGCACTTTTCATTTGTTTATTTTTGTTTATATGCGCGCGCGCTGCTGCTATCTTGAAAGCTCAATTAATTCGCTATGCGGACATCATATCCCAGAGCAGAAGGGGAACACCAACCCACACCCCCCACCACCCACCAAGTTGGGTTCTGAAAAATATCTCATTAAACAAATTTATATTTTTTTTTTTACTCACTCTGGGGTGATTTGAACTCGGGGGCTTTTTGGACTGTAATCCACGGTTGGAACGACGTCTGAGGCAAGGCATCTAATGTGTTACTTGCATTGAGTAGATGTGTAGATTTCCAACATGTAGAATCCAGCATTTGTAATTCTAAACATTTGTGTAGAAAAAATTTCAGAATTCAGTACTGATTTAGAGCTAAATTTTTCGTTTAGAATATACACACGCGCATGTAGGATTTCAATATCCACACGCCGCGTGTAGAAAACCTACACTTTCGTGTGGTTTTCAGATTGCTGCTTAAAAAATGTAGAAGTTCTTTGGAAATAAGCTGATTTTCTTGTCGTGTAGATTTTGCCCACTTAGCACTTAGCTTTTCTACATGCGCCGTTTAGATATTGAAATCCTACACGTTACGTTTAGCTTTGACGTTTCTACACACGCCGTGCAGCCAATTTTGTATTCTCTTCGTGCATACGGAAAGATAAAATTGCACAGTGAAGATTTTAATTGAGCTACAAACGCAATAAAATAACAATTATATTTTTTCTTTGTCGCTGAAATTCTCTTTAATATTTTTTTGGTCCAGATCCTTCATTATGGCAGCACTTACCTTTTGGGCAGACATTAAATTGATTGTTCCTAAATACACTGGCGAAGCTTCTGCACATCAAATGGCATATTAAAGACTCAGACTCAGGCTCAGACTCAGCCTCCAACCTACATTAAACGCTCCACAAAGAGCCACCGAGAAGTCGCCTATAAAAACGACGGCAGCCTCTCAAGTCGCAGCAGCAACAAGAGCAACAACAACAACGCGAAGTACAAGTGCCCATAAAATATAATAAAAGGAAGTGCTTAAAACTGGCAACAACCAGAAGAACTCCAAGTGGCTGAATGAAGCTGAAGCTGGAGTGGTGGGGGGTAAGGGTGTAGGGACAGGACTCCTTTTGCATAGTTTGGTGTCTAAATTTATTACCCGCGATCTAACACGATTTCTCGCACTTGTACCTACAATAATCATTATATGAGACACACACACACAGAGCAAAATTACATGCGCCAAAGCTTTTTGCATATTTGGCATGCAACAGGAAAATAAAAAAAAAAAGAGAAAAAAACTAAAAAATGTAACAAGTGCAACGAGCTTGGAAAACTGGTCTGCTGATGCTGCTGCTCTGGGATGGGGATGGCCTGTGTATGTCTAGGTATATGGATATAGTTTATGTATTATATAATTTGGTGGACGCTGCGCTGAGAGATGCCACCAGGCAAAAAGCAACGAGAGCGTAAGTTGAAGTCGGCTCTAACCGACTTCGATATACCCGTTACTCATGGAAACAAATGTTTAATAGCCTTCCTGTATGCCTGAGGTGGGTCAGCCGAAAAGTATGCAACATTTCTTAACTCGGCTATTTATTATCCGCCAGATATTAATAGACATTTGTCAATTACTAAATCCAACATAAATGACTCCAAATTCATCACGATAAACAGATCAGACAACAAAACTTTTGAAAACGTCATCAAGCCCGACTATTACATACTCTGCACCCTTAATGTCGCAGCTCGAATTTGGTCACGAGTCAAACGGCCAGTTAACACACAACGCAGTGCGCTCTCTAAGTCTCTCTCTCTCTCTCTCTCTCTCTCTCTCTCTCTCACTAAGATTGCTGCTGAACGCAATGCTTAGGTTATGGGTGGGGTGGGTGGTGGGTGTTAACTGACCGTTTTTTGCTCATAACTTGAGTATCGTTCATCCGATCTTTATCATTCCTTCAGCAAATCGATAAATAATTTTGAGTACTAGATATCTCTAGAAAGTACGAACCATCTATCATCAAAACTGTAGGAGATATGACGTTTTTTCCAAATTGCGGGGGCGTGAGGGGGCGTGGCAAAAATTGAAAATAAACTTGATCTGCGTGCAGACAATAGGAGTCTACATTTCAAATTTGGTTGCTCTAGCTCTTCTAGTCTCTGAGATCTAGGTGTTCATACAGACGGACGGACAGACGGACAGACGGACAGACGGACAGACGGACAGACGGACAGACGGACATGGCTATATCGACTCGGCTGTTGATGCTGATCAAGAATATATATACTTTATATGGTCGGAAATGATTCATTCTGCCTGTTACATACATTTGCACGACTTTAGTATACCCTTTTACTCTACGAGTAACGGGTATAAAAAGCAAAGCCGCCACCGCAGTTTCAGAGTGCAAATATGCATGGGGTACGCTGCTGTAAAGCAGGCAAACGGAAGTGCGCCAGCATTTTATATTACTAAAATGGCTAACAAAAAAAGTTTTACTTTGAAATTTGTGCATTTTCGGAAGACAGGTGTAAGGGAAAATGATCAAAACAATTAACTGCATACAAAACACGTTCTATTAATCAGTTTGACACTGCATTTTAGGTCCTTTTATACGTTTCTGGTCACACTTTATCTCTTCTAGAATTTGTACTCAGGGCCTCGAAGACTTAACACACATAACATCTCTCTCGCGAGAGATAACAACCAAATCATAGATCAAGAATGTAAGCAGTTGGCACTTAGCCGCTTAGCGATCAACAAGGGACGAGTGTACACTCAGAAAAAAACGGCTGGGAGAGTTCTAAATCGATCGGGATAGAATTTATACCGTTTTGTACTTGAAATTTCAAGTATGTTTTGTTCTTGGGTGTACTTGAAATAAGTACAAAACGTTCTAGAATTAAAAAATTACTGTTAATGTTATTAAAATGAGTACACACGTTCTTTTTTTTAATTTTTTTTTTGTTATAAAGCATTTATTATAAACATTAGTTTTTTGGTACCATTCTATTTAGATATTCGTTTTATTGTGTATTACGGTTTGTGAGTTGAGCTTTCTTACAAAATATTTGTACTGTTTTGTTTTGTTAGTGAGATTCGTTGTTTTAGCTTGAGATTACGTGTCTTTTTAAATTTAGATTTCCCTTTTAGAAAGGTCCATAGGGTGGAATCTTTTCAGTCTTCTTTTCTTTTTCCGGCCTTGTTTTCTTCGTGGTCGCAGTAGTTTCCTAGCGAGGTGGTTTGGGTGAGCAGTCAGTCTTTCTGTGTAGTCTCTTTCCTGCTTGTTAATAACATCGCCCACCTTAGCGACTTTAAGGTTTTCCTCAATTATTCTCGTCCTCATGTACCAATGAGCCCCGGTTATGCGTCTTAGGATTATGGCCTGCAGAATCCTTAAGCGATCTAGGTGCGACTTTGCTGCTATACCGTACACCTGTAGTCCGTAACTCCATGCAGGTGCGAGAATGCTTTTGTAAATTAGTACCTTGTTCTTTAGAGACAGTTTGCTCCTGGCGTTCAGCAGCCAGCTCATCTTTTGTGCCTTGAGCTGTATTGATTTGACCAGACCGTTTAGGTGCGACTTGAAGGTAAGCCTTCGGTTAAGAATCGTCTTTTCTCAGCGTGTAGGTAACACTGGCACACTTTGAAAGGTTTAGTCCTATATTCCAATTGGAGCACCAATTTCCGATTCTTACTAGATACTCTTGCATGGTGTCAGTGGCGGAATATATGCAGTGATCCCTTGCCAATAGAGCTGTGTCGTCTGCAAAGGTGGCGATCATGAATAGATGGCATATCGTGAGTGAAAAGGGTGTAGAGCGTTGGGCCTAGGATACTTTCTTGTGGGACACCAGCGCTGATTAGCTTTGTCTCTGATGCTTCTCCCTCTTGGACAACCGCAAAGGTCCTTCCAGTCAGAAAGCTCTTAACAAGCAGGTATAATTGAGGTGAGAGCAGCGATTTTAATTTGTACAGCAGCCCATCATGCCAAACTCTGTCGAAGGCCTGTTTCACATCAAGAAACACAGCAACTGTATTTTCCTTTGCTTCAAATCCTTCAAGTATGAAGTTTACAACTCTATTGAGCTGCTCCGGGGTTCCATGACTCCTTCGAAAACCGAACTGGAAGGGTGGAATTGCTTTTTGCAACTTTCAAAAATTTTGGACAGTGAGGGGAGAAGGCTTATCGGTCTGTAAGAGTCTGGGCTAGTTTGGGACTTTCCAGGCTTGTGGATCATGATGATCTGAGCTTTTTTCCATGGTTCTGCAAAATGACCAATTCTCAGTATGGCGTTATATAGCAGCACCATAAAAAGCAGCGCCTTGGTTGGCAGAATCTTTAAAGTCCTGTTATCAAGCAAATCCTCACCAGGGGCTTTGGAGTTTTTCAGGCCTTTGACGATTTCTGTGACTTCCTGGAATGTCACAGGAGCAGTCGGGAGTAGAGGTGGGCGCGGGCCTGTATTTTGAGGCCCGGGCCCGCACGAACACGAACTCTTTTTTGAGAGGCCCGGCCCGGCCCAACACGAAACTTTTTCACCAAGGCCCGGGCCCGGCCCGGCCCGGCACGAAACTTATTTACACATATAAGGAAATTTAAAAGACATGCAATTTATAGATATATATAAGTACATATTTATTAAGGTATACATACATGAATATTGTTATGTATTTAATAAAAAACAAACTATGTCATATTTTTATTTAAAAATAAAATTTTTTCTAAATTTGTGCTTTTTAGCCTAGTGCGTTTTTCATTTAAAACATGGCCCGATGTTGAAAAAAGCCTTTCGCTCGTAGACGAACTGGCGGGAATAGCCAGAATGGTCAGAGCTAATTTGGGAAGGTATTTTAAGTCCCTTGCATTTTTCCAGAATTCTAAAATATGTGTGCCAGGAGCTGCTGGATAGGCCAAATATTTGTCAAGCTGTATGTCGATAGCGTTTTTCTTAACTTTTCGTTTTTTTATATAACTTAAGTCTAAAAATTCAGCAAACATTCCATTTTCGGAATTATTGGGGCTTATGTTATTAGTTATGTCATCAAAGCTACTATATTCATGATCCACTATAAATTCGGAGAGCATTGCTTTTACCGTAGCTAACACATTATCTCTTTTTTCCTCTGAGAGGAGATTCATCTTTCTATAAGGAGGGTTCAAGAAAAGCCCAACCAAATGAGCGATTGCCGGAAGAAACCGTGTTCAAACAAGTAAAATATGTATAAGCAAATCGATAGTAGTATCGAAAAACAATTAAAATGCGATAATTGGCGGTTCTAATTCGAGCATAAACAAAAATAGCGCGAACAAATCAAAATTGTTTTCGGGCCTGTTTCGGGCTTTTACGGGCCGGGCCTTTTTGCTAAGGCCCGGGCCCGCACGAAGCCCGCACGAATCTTAATTTTAAGGCCCGGACCCGCTCCGGGCCTGTGTAAGCCCGCGGGCCACGAAAAAAAGCCCGGCCCGCGCCCACCTCTAGTCGGGAGCTCAAGTTGCAAAGGTACTTGCAAGTACTCTTTGATGCGTTGAATTGTGCGTGCTTTCGCTGTGTTCAGTGGTTTGAATCGTTCCGACAGGTTAGCTGCGAAGGATTCTGCCCTTTCGTTTGCTGTTCTTGCCCACGACCCATCTGGCATCAAAAGAGCAAAACTTGGGTTTGCTTGTCTCTTATATCTTTTTGTGAGTTTCCAGAGGGCATAGTTGATACTTCTTCTAAGTATCGATCCGTTTTGGTTTGCTTGAGAATAGCTAGTATCTTTTTTACCCTGTTGGTGACTTTTTTGTACATGCGATCAATTCTTGGATCTCTGGTACGCAAATACTCTCTTCTAAGCCTCCTTTTTAGTGAGAGTATTGCTTGAGACAAACGTTCTTGAATCAAGAATTATTCGTACTTACTGTAAACTGGAAAATTTAAGAAAAGTGCTTACTTACTTCAAGTACAAAATAGACATACTAATGCTAGCTCCAAAAAGTGTGCTACGAAAATTGCGAATTATTTTAAATCGAATCTGTTCTTAAAATTCCCTCCTGGTTCTAACACTTTGGTTAGGGAGTTAAAATAGATTTCGGACGTACAGTAAAACCATCTTGGTCTTTGGTTAATTTATTTCCTTTGGATTTTCCAAGCCTTATTTGATTAAATACAAAGGCATATTTTCAAGAACAAATTGGGAATGGCTTTAGAATTTAAAGGGCTTAAATAAAAACCATTTTCTACCTATAATATGCACTTTTGTTTTGTTTCCAGAATGTATTGCGGTTGAATTTAGAATTTATTTGTCTTTAATTAAGAATATTTGTCACTTATTTTAAAAGTATTTCGGGTTGAGCTTAAGACCATTACAACCTAAAAGAATGATCAAAAAAATTTCAAAAAATCCAAATCAATCTTAAATCAAGTATTTCGGAATTGAAAAAAAACGTACTTGAAATAAGAATTATGTACTTGAATCAAGTATTTTCGTAATTACCGTACTATTGACACCGTTTGTACTTGATTCAAGTAGTAAGTTCTTGGTTTTTTTTCTGAGTGTAATGTTGTCCATATTTCCCAAAATATCAAAATCCATAATATCGAAAATCCAAATTTTCAATATAGATATTCGATATATCGAGTCCAAAAAGCATCGATATTTCGTTTTTATACCCTTGTAAAGGTTATATTAAAATTGTCCAGATGTTTGTAACGCATAGAAGAAAGCATCTCCGACCACACAAAGTTTATATGTTCTTGATCAGCATGACGAGCTAAGTTGATATAGCCACGGTTGCCACACTTGTGTTTTTTTTTTCCTGTTGGTGCTCTGGCCCTTTTTTATTGGAATTGGCTCTTTTGCATGGAGCCCGAAAAAGACGCAGAAATTTAAAGAGTTTAAAAAATTCTGCCAAGTAAGACCACACAAAATTTTGAAGTCTACATTTTAGTCCAAAAGAAATAGTCAATTTAATGTATAAACCAGAAATCAAAAGTGATTTAAATTGTATTCTTGAAATTATTACAGATTTGAATACGGAATTTCAATCAGATCGAGATTAAAATCTACTTTAAAATCAACACAAGACACCAAAATTTGACTTGATGCTAGATTATTCACATCTGCTAAACACGAATCTGTTTTCGGTAATGGTCCATCACGTCTAGATTTTTAGTAACTTTAGCTTAAGGCGCGTTAGTTATTTAGGCGCGATTAGTTTGCAGTCCGATATTTTATTTTGACTCCCTATGATATTATCGGAAATTGGAACTCTTCAACTTTCAAATGAAGTATCTCAAAAAATTCTACGATTTTTTTAAGCGATGATATACCATTTTGAATACTGTCTGTCTAACAAGCTACAGAGTTAAATTCAATGTTTATCTGGCAAATAGCAGCTATATGGGAGATGAGAAATCGACCTTTAATAAATATGTGAAAAAAGTATTTGGTCGTAAAGTGGAAAATTTGTACAGATTGGAAGCGTTATTTCTTTAAGTATACTCGTACAAGACTTTTTGATGAGATCAAGATGTTATTTTAGTATTTGGACTTACGACCAATTTTTATTCAGTCTTCTAAGACTGTTTTGTTTTACCGTTTTATCTTTGTAAGCACTCATCGGATTGTTTTGAAATTTGGACACAATATAAAATTAACTCCGATGAAGCCATTGGTATAAAAATCTCAATTTTAACATTTTATTGCCACAGTAACTGATTAATACATGAAATATGATGAAATGAAATGAATGTATAATTTAACGATTTTGTGAAAGAGATATTTTTTTATTTTATTAGAAATAAGGGTAAAACCAATTTTTTGTCTCTTTTTTTTATGAAAATGGCTCTTTTTTGAAATTTATTTGGTGAAATTTAATTTTTTCAAGTGGCAACCGTGGATATAGCCATGTCTGTCTGTCCGTCCGTCTGTCCGTCTGTTTCTATGCTATCTTCTCCGTCAGTTTTGAAGCTATCTTAACCAAACTTTTCACGAAGCCTTTTGGTACAAATACGCTGCATATATGTCGGAATCGGCCGGATCGGATGACTATAGCATATAGCTGCCATAGGAACTAACGGTCGAAAAAGTAGTCTTAGTGAGAAAAACTTTTTTGTCTTCAACGCAAACGTCCCCAATCCTTGTATTTCTTAGTTTTCTGTGCTTTTACATAATTTCACCAAGTTTTATGAAAATCGGTCAACTATATAGTATAGCTGCCATACAAAAGATATGTCTGAGAAAAAGTCTAAATATGAAAAACTTTTTTGTTTTCAATGCTATCGCTCCCAAAATTGTCATTAATTAATATTATATGCTACTTCACAATTATACCAAGTTTCAATCAAATCGGATGACTATAGCATATAGCTGCCATAGGAACTATCCGTCGAAAATGTGGTTCTAGTGAAAAAAACTTTTTTGTTTTCAATGGTAGCGTCTTTATACCTTCCAGTTGTGAATATTATCAGTTTCCACACAATTTTGTCAAAATCGGTGGAGATCGGATGAATATATCGTATAGCTGCCATATAACAAACTGGGAAGCAAATGCTCAAAGAAGTGGCGCCATCAAGCTACAAGGGTATATAAACTTCGGTCGAGCCGAAGTTAGCTTTCCTCTATTTTTTTTTTTTAAAGCTTTGGAAATCTGAACAGTTATTCAAGAACGTCTTTACCAAATGACTTTTAATGACCCTTGCTAGTGGCCGTTCTCTCTTGTCTTTCCAATACAATAAGTTTAAGATTTAAAGAACTTAGGGCCGATTAGTCATCTTCTTGATAGTCCTATCTATCGCATAGACTAGCAAATAGCAGTAAATAGTAAGTTTATTTGACACATAGCAGCTATCTAGAAGATGAGAAATCGGCACCTCGTTTTCTGAAACCAACCACTACACACTGGGACAGAATGTAAAACTGACCGGCAGAAATTAATAACGTCGATGTATTTGGGCTTAGACGTGTCAAAATATGTACTCGGTGGGTTTTTGGGTGCTCTGATTTCATTTAGGGCCATATTTTCGCGATCGCGGGGGTGGTGGTTCATTTATCGAGGGGGGAGGGGGTAAAATTAATCAAAAAATCAAATGGGGTCTCGTTTTATAGGTATTTGGGTGCTCCAATTTCATTTCTGGCAGTATTTTATGGATCAGGATTTTAACGTTTAAAAGTTGTCTAGCTATTTTTTTCACGACATTTTTTTCAAAACAAATTTAAAGGGCATGGCTGAATAAGCCTGGGAAAACTGCCCCTGAAGATTTTTGAATATTTTGAATCAGGAATGGTAGCTATTATCTAGGAGGCTATGTACGCCAAATTTCAAGTCAATAGTTCCATGGGTTGACGACTAATCTCCAGCAATGCTAAAACCTAAATATCAATATATCTAATCTTATATTACGTTTTACCATGAACTGTTGATTGAAAATTGACAAGATTTAACGTGCATATCCGTTACAAAATTCATGAATTTTTACTCTTATTCCTTTGGTCCAAAAACGGTGGTCAAAATTTTCAAAATTTAAATTGACCACTTTCCAGTTTTGACAATACGACGAAATTTTTACAGTTGATTTATTTTAATAATTTTTAGAACATAATAAATAAATAAAAAACATAAAAATATAAATATTTTAGTATTGAATTTTGTTTAAATCTTCATCACTATCTTCGTTGATTATTCATTCACCAGTTGTTTTGAATATATTTGTGAATGTAAAAATGTGAAATGTTTTTCTATTAATCTGCCTCGATTTGACGTCTATTCGCAATACACTGTGACTCTCTTTAAAGTACTCCATATTAATCAGCAACTCTGCTAAATAGCAAATAGATAAATAGATTGCGAAAATTGATATGAACCTCCGAAAAAAATGTAAGCTAACTTTCAGAGAACTGAGGGAAGTCTAGTACATCGGTACTATTAATATTAGCGAAATTAACATTTTTTCTAATTAAACCCTCCCCTTAACAATTTTTCCGCCAGCGGATTACCTTCATCACTTGTTTGCTTAAATTGTTTTAAGACAAGTCACGATGACGATAGTCGCTTTCCAGTCGATTGTTTACATAGCACGCTATCTTGCACAGAATTTCTATTTTTGGCAGCATTTTATTGTCCACTTTTCCACCAAGAAGCTGGTACTTTTGTTTTAAAATTCCGTACACAGCTTCAACTGCCCACTTAATCTTGGTAACGATCCGGGATTGATTGGCTTCCAAGGTCGGCAGCTGATTTTGTTTTCCCTTCGGAGCTGGCATAAGAACTTTAAATTATAAGTATAATGTACTTGTAGCGTTAGGATGATTAGCCAATAAAGAAAGAACTTTATAGCCTTTTTCTTCGAGATCCGCAACAGCATCTCTAAACCCTCGATCAACATCAACTATATCTCCTGGCTAAAGCAAGCGGAATTTGGAAACTTCAACTTCATATCTCCCACAGTTTTGATGATAGACTGTTCGTTCCTTCTAGAGATATCTAGTAATCAAAATTATATATGGATTTGCTTAAGTAATGATAAAGATCGGATGAACGATACACAAGTTATGAGCAAAAAAGGTATCCTTGACCGACTTTCTCACTTGTTTTTGTCTTCTTTCTTAAATATGAAATAACAGGGTCTAACTCGACGAGCAGCATATGAACCAGATCAGTGGTCGTGGCAATTCTGCTAACCTTCCTAGCGTTACTTATCCGAAAGTGCTTATAATTCTTACTGCTCGATTCTTGAGCCTCTTGGGATAAAACACCTGGATGGCGTCTGAGCCATGTACTAAAATCTTGAGGACGCTGGGAGGCATTCTGTGCCAGTTATATTTTTATACCCTTGTAGAGGGTATATTAAAATTGTCCAGATGCTTGAAACGCATAGAAGGAAGCATCTCCGACCACATTAATTATATATAATCTTTATCAGCATGATGAGTTCAGGTGATATAGCCATGTCCGTCCGTCAGTGCGTCTGTCTCCTCTGTCAGTTTTAAAGCTATCTTAACCAAACTTTGCACGAAGTCTTTTGGTACAAATACGCTGCACATCTGTCGGAACCGGCCGGATCGGATGACTATAGCATATAGCTGCCATAGGAACCATCGGTCGAAAACGTAGTTTTAGTGAGAAAAACTTTTTTGTCTTCTACGCAAACGTTTTCAAACCTCGTATTTATAAATTTTCTATGCTTTTACATAATTCCACCATGTTTCATGAAAATCGGTTAACTATATAGTATAGCTGCCATACAAAAGTTAGGTCTGAAAAAAAGTTTTAGTAGGAAAAACTTTTTTGTTGTCAATGCTATCGCTCCAAAACTTGTTACTGATTAGGTATTCGTAAGGCATCTCACAAAAAAATTTGTGAAGAAAATTCAACTTTGCAAAGCCCTACTAAATTTTGTTTAGATTTGTTAGGGCTGTGACTTTTTGCATCTCGTACAGCTATCAATTCCGCTTCCGTTTCACTTTATCTCAATCCGCATAATTGCTCATTTTTGAAAAATTTCATTTTTTAGCACTTAACCTCATTTTTTAAAATGCCTTCTTGCTTGCCAAGTGGATAAAAGCGACGAGTCGATCTGCCAAAGAGGATGGTATTTTTGATTGCTTTTAAGAGGGGTTAAGCCAAAGTCTTTCAGACGCATCTGAAAGATATTTAAAAGAAAAAAACAGGATGTTGTGTACAAATCTGGAGATAAAGTGGCGGAAATGTAACCGAAGAAGACATTCTGACTGGCTTAAGAAAAATCAATTCATATCCATTAAGAAGCACATGAGCTCAGTTGGTCGTTCCCGATTGCCATTTACGCTTAAGGGTATTAGCGGTCGGAGGAAACAAGCTACTGTTCTATCAATATCTGAAGGAGATAACGTGCGTTTATTGTTACAAGCAGCAAGCACAGCTGCTCGAAGTTCTTAAGTTGCTTTCTAAAAGTCCGGAAAAGGCAAAAATTATCCGAAACATAATGTCAAACCCAATCAAGAACCCTTTGTGGTCTTCCGCCGACGATGCCTTGGCATTAATTTTGGATCAGGGACTTTCAAAAGACCAATATTGTGCAATTAGAGAGGACTGTAAGATCAAAAATTGCGATATAAGGTATGCGAAATAAGTCACCTTATAAATCTTATGATCTGCTGTCAGAGCTTTGCTAATCATTTTTTTAATTTCTTTTTTTTGCTTAGTTTCGTCTAAGACAATTTCCATGCTTGCAATAACAATGTTAAGCACAAGACTCCATAAGGTGTCGTTAATTTTATTAAAAAGCTCATGCGCCTCGCATTACAGAACGAAATAATAATTAGCTTGCATTATCAGTTTTTGTCTTCGTACAGGTGCATACAGGCGTACATTTAAAGAAGATTTTTCGGTATAAGTTTTAGCCAATAAAAAAGTGATGTTTGATTCATAATCTGTAGATTTGAATCTAAAATTAACTTCAATTTTGCAGAAATGTTTCAAAGCCAATACCTCTCTAATGAAGAGCGAGCTAAAATATCGCCATATCGCGAAATGGGGATGCCTCTACAGGAATTTGCTTCCGAAATGGCGAGAAGATATTTTAAAATTCTAAAGTATTTAAAAGATTACGAAAATCACAGAAAAATACCTCGTTTTGGACGCCCCCCATTGCTGAAAAAACGTGATAAAAGAAAAGAATTAAAGAAACCCTAAGTGCAGGCCATATTTCCCACGAACCAGCTCTCCCAGTATCGAAGCGTCGTGTGCAGCCAATTTTACTTGAAGATCAATTCGATTCATATGAAAAAAGGACCATCAAATGTCAATTACTTCCTAGGCACAAAGTTGCCCGTATGCACTTTGCTGCGATGCATAAGTTTTAGGACTTAGAGTGGCAAAGTATTATCTTTAGTGATGAAAAAAGTTTAATTTAGATGGCCAAGATGGGTATCAATATTATTATCGGGATATACGGACGGCAAAACAAGTAAGAGTGTCACGCAATTTTCAAGGAAAGAGTTCAATATGATTTGTAACACATAAAATGAACTCTGAAAGGTATGCCGAACTATTTGACGAAGTTTTTGTAATTATGGACAAGAATATTTCAGAGATTCTTGGACATTCCAACAGGACAATGCTGCGTACCACGTTTCAAAACGCACTAAACTATTTTCTTATGACAAACAAATAGCGGTTTTGACGTGGTTTTCTTTCTAATGCATTTTTAACAAAATTATGAGACCTGTTCATTAATTTGGCGATGGCTCGTAAAGATTTGCCTTCTTTTCTCAGACTAAGAACCAATCGAGCTTCTTCTTAAGTACAATAAGAATTCCGACCAATTTTTTCTAAAAAAAAATAATTATTTAATTCTCTGTATTGACAGGAGCTATACTTAATTTACATTTAGTTACCAAAAGATCACTGATTACAAAATTATTCACTTGATACTTGTGAGAAACGGAGACTGTACCTATTATTATGATCAGGCGAAATGTGTGGTGGACTCGCAATAGAAAAGCTTTGATATACGGGGCAGCCCCTCTTTCAACTCTTTGTCACAGTGTGGCCAGACATTGACAACAACAAAAAAACTAAAATTATAAAGTTGTGAACACTAAAAGTACGAAAAAACCATCTATAATTAAAAAATTCCGGTGTGTACCTATTAATATGATCAGGTGTGATCAGGTATTTCGTTCTGAAAAATATAAATTTAGTTTTTTTAAAAGTATTATGATTTCATGAAATCTTTTAAGAATTGGAAATGAATTGTTACTTCGTTAAGTTGAAAGAAAAAACAAAAATATTTGAATATATTTCCAGCTTTGGTATATATTAAGAATTATATGATTGTAAGGTGACTTATTTCGCATACCTTATATCCGATTTATAAGGAAGTGACTGAAAGTAAAAGCCATTGCAGACCATCAGGCATCGTTGTTTCTGATGCGAAAGCAAAAGTCAGTCTTCAAAACCTTCTAGATCACACTGCTGCTCAGATTGTTGGCTTGCAAGTTGATGTTTTATTACATGTAATGAATGCTCATGGCTCAAATTTCTTAACTGCAGATTTAATTCTAAGTTACGTCTTTGATGGCAGCACTGGTCAAGCAAACTACAATCAAGCATATTCCGACCAAAAAGACACGGATGCAGATTCAAGCCTATTCGCAACAACAGTTACACAAAAGTTACATTTCAAAAAAATATAAAAAAACTAGACCGTAAAATCTTGTTTAGTTTTTAAGTTATTAATTAATGACTGAAATTTGGGAAAATTTCCTATAGTGCAAGGGTATATAACTTCAATCGAGCCGAAGTTAGTTTTCCTCTACTTTTATTATTGTAAAGCCAGCTAAAATCTGTAATCACTCTGTTGTCCATCTTTGATCTTTAGGCAATAAAAAAACAACATATTACTACTACTACAGTGCATTGTTGATGGAGACAAACTCAGTTAGTCAGTCAGGATTTAGTAGCTTTCGGTTTTTGCTAAAGAGAAAGTGAAATTTTGAAAACACTAAAATTTTTTATTATAATTTTTTAATATTTTATGGGTGATGTTAAGAAAGCAGCAAACTCAAACCTGGCTTGTCTCTTGCCCAGGGTATGGTCCAAGTCATTTACTTGCAGTAATTACATTTTGCACCCAAACCCAAAGCCTTCGTCTTCGACGTCTTTGTCTATAAATATTTTGCTTTCTTGTGGCTGCTGCTGCTGCTGCTTCTTCTGCTGTTAGCTGAGAGTAAAGCAGAAAAAAAGCGAAACAAAATTTAACAAAATTCAGGCATAAGATTACAATCGCTTGTAATAAATACCTTAAGTATCACATATATCAGTAACCCAAGGACGTGGATCGTAAGTCAACCCGAACATTATTATTAAGCGGAGCCACCAGGCGAAGCGGACGACGAGAGGCTGAAACAGAAACCAGACTTACGTGCAGCAATTTAACAACTTAATTATTGCTAAACTATGCCAGTGCGTATGAGTAATATTTCGTGTCCAGGCGTTTGCAGTAGGAAGCAAAATAAGTCTACAAAAGATGGCAAAGAGCGATATACCCCCACCCAGATGATGATGATCAAGCAAAGCAACTGCAGGCTAGCTTCTACTGCTGCTGCTGCTGCTGCTGCTGCTGCTGTTCCGCTTGTCATTGAGTAATCTATCGACAGGTTGGCTCTTCCTTTCTCTCTCCCTCTCTCTCTGTGTGTGTGTGTGTGAAAATTAGCATAAAAACGCAATTTTTGAATATTAATTTGCAGTTTGGCGGCGACATCTTCTTGGTATTGGTATACAGAGGATTGCGTGCTTGGAAGATGAAGTCAATTTCTGCCACTTGGCTTACACGTTATTGGCAGCAAGCTAATCAGATGCTGTGGATGTGATAAGACTCACCGCCGTCTGTTGGACATCTTCGGCACGCAGCAGTGTTGGCCTGAGAAATAGATTCAAGTGAGTCATGCAGAGATTACCCTAACCCCAATTACTGTTGCATCAATTAATAACATTATCCACCCACACACACACACATGCGCCCTCCCGAAAACCCACTCAAAATTCATTTAAAGGCAAAACTACATTTTTCTGTTTGCTTTGACATTTTTCCCCTGCCATTAACGACAACTTTAAGCAATACAAACCATTTTTTTTCACTCCGCTTGCCTTATGACTTTTCACCAATGCACTCGACTCTCGGAGACTTAGAGACTTCCATAAGTGAATGGCTGAATGCTTGGATTTTCGATGGTGAGGTGAGCCCGCCCATTATGGTGTGCATTTTGTAGGGCCCTTGCACCGAGAGTTGGTGGGGAGCCCAAAAGCATTGTTATTAGTAGATGTCATATTAGAGCCAACAAAACCAACTTCACTTTTTTCTAGCCACGACATTCAATTTGAACGCCGCATGGGGGCCTCAAGAAAAAACTGAAACTGAAACTAAAAGTTGCACTGCAAATGGTGGGCCATTTGCAGTTTCAATTTTTGCAATCGGCAAATTGAAGTGATGTGGCGTTAACAAAATAGAGATGGCAAAGTGAAGTTAATCTTAAAGGGGGGGACTCTTCATGTCGAGGCTGTTTTTTGGACCTTTTTGAAAAACAATCTTATTTGAAAACGCAAAGAGTTTTTCCAATTCTGTTTTTTCTTTTATTGTGTTACAAACAGATTTAAGTAAACAACAAAATTTTTCTGCTTCGATATGAGGGCTGTTCAAAAAGTTCTCGCCCGTCAAAGCGGGGAGTCCAAAAAAAAAGGTATAGTGCTGGCGGCCACGATTTCTCGTCTCCAGGTTGTCTGAAATGAAAAGTAAAAACGGGGTTATAATCAATATAAATGTCATTTTGGTATGAACCTCGAAAAAAATTTTGTGATTTTTTTTTTGACAAAATATCGGCTTTTGAAAAATGAAAATTCTATTTTCAATATCTATTTGATACACGTTGTCTTCATTTGAAACTAAATCCTGTATAATTTTTGTTGTTTTTGTAAACACCTGATCATATTAATATGTACACACCGGAATTTTTTAATTATAGATGGTTTTTTCGTACTTTTAGTGTTGACAACTTTATAATTTTTGGTTTTTTGTTGTTGTCAATGTTTGGCCACACTGTGACAAGGAGTTGAAAGAGGGGCTGCCCCTTATATCAAAGGTTTTCTATAAATTGCGAGTCCATCACACATTTCGCCTGATCATAATAATAGGTACAGTCTCCGTTTCTCACAAGTATCAAGTGAATAATTTTGTAATCTTTTGGTAACTAAAGGTAAATTAAGTATAGCAGAGTCAATACAGAGAATTAAATAATTATTTTTTTTTAGAAAAAATGGGTCGAAATTCTCATTGTACTAAAGAAGAAGCTCGATTGGTTCTTAGTCTGAGAAAAGAAGGCAAATCTTTACGAGCCATCGCCATATTAATGAACAGGTCTCATAATTTTGTTAAAAATGCATTAGAAAGAAAACCAAGACAGGAAACCCGTGGAAGGCCACAAAAAACAACAGAAACCCTTGACCACTGCATAGTAACTTTGAGCAAAAAGGACCCATTTAAGTCATCGAAGGCTATTGCAGCCGAAATTGGGAATTCAGTTAGTGCTCCAACTATCCGAAGACGACTACAAGATGCCAACCTACCAGGAAGAATTGCCAGAAAAGTCCCACTTATGCGCAAAAAAAATATCACCATGAGGCAAAGTTTTGCAAGGGACCACAAAGACTGGGTAGGATGCACCGGGGAGAAAAAATGGAGAATGAAACCAAGATTAATTTGTTTGGGAATGACTTTGAAAGGAATGTTCGACGCCCTAATGGAAATGAATTCCATCCACGTTTTCCAAAAAAAAACAGTCAAACATGGAGGTGGCAATATAATGGTATGGGGTTGCTTCTCCTGGTACGGCGTAGGTCCAATTTATCAGACTACGAACAAAATGAATGCTGAAGAGTACAAATCCATATTGGAAACAGTTATGGTACCGTTGGGTATTACGGCAAGATAATGATCCTAAACACACATCAAGGCTGTTATCTAAATTTTTCGAGGACCAAAAAGTTGACGTTCTGAAGTGGCCAAGCCAATCCCCCGACCTTAACCCCATTGAAAACTTGTGGGGAGACTTAAAAAAGAAATTGGCAAAGCATTCATTTTCAAATAAACAAAAATTATGGGAAGGTGTTCAAAAACTGTGGTATGAGACAACAGTAGAGACCTGCCAGGCTCTTATTAAAAGTATGCCAAAAAGAATAGCAGTAGTGGCCAAAAATAGAGGTGGATACACTGGATACTAAGTTAGGAAATACTAATTTACCTAAAAAAAAGAACACAAAATAGAAATGAAAATTTTTCTTCTTACCAACACATGAAGTGTACCTATTATTATGATCACACTGAAAACGTATCTGAAACACAAAATGATCTCTTTTATGTTATATTATTATTCTATGTTACAATTAAGTTTATTTTATTAAAAAAAAATAGTTTAAGAACCAATGAGAACAAATTTTAAGTTGAAATAATGAATTAAACTGTTTTCTGTTACCTTAAAGTCAGAGTTGATGTGTGTACACTATTAATATGGTCAGGTATGTATATAATGAGGAAATTTAAGTAACGTAACGTCAGGTAACATCACGTCAGATACTTATGCAAATAAACAAAAATTGAGCAAATATTTTTGAATAAGGACACCTGGAAAATAAACTTGAATTATTTCAAATCATACTGCAAAAGTTTTTATACAAAAAGCTTTGCCCAATTCGCAGAGTCTTGCAATTTTCTAAAACAAGTCAAAACCCACTTCCGTTTTATGTAACGTCACGCCAAATATTTTTGCTTATATCTTCAACTCCTTATGATAGATTGATGTTATTGTTTTTGCTGATTATAGTGCTACTTAATTGCTACCCAAATATAAAACAATCTTTTTACAAAATTTTTTTTTACCCTTTTTAGGCTCGTTTTACCTGTACGGAGAACCTGTACTTTTGTTTTGACTTTTTTTTGATAATATTGTAAATTACAGAAAGAGAGTAACTTGTAAAAGGCACAAACAACAACAACATGTGTAAATACTTACGTTTTCATACAATCAAATTGATAGTGGAACACTGGCTTACATTTTGGGCTTTGACCAAATATAAGGAAAGATAAGGAAGGTAAAGATTTAGTTAGCTGCGCTTCGCTTTCTCGTTTGCTCTCTTTCCTTTGTGGCAACAGTGCAAGTTTTAGTGAACAAATACATATGTATCAGAGAACGGCTTCATTCAATTGCAAAACGCTCACACATTACTCAACACCCGAATAAACAGGCTTCGCGCTCTATTCCTCAAACTTGCATACTTAACATGTTCGCAGCAGAGTTTTATTCGAATCAATTGTTGGCACTCTGATTATAACCATGTTCGACTTCATTCTAATCAGTTCGGCTGATTGTTCGTTTGGCTCAGCGAGAGATTGTTTATAGTGAGCGAAAATCACCTCGTATGAATAAACTCTTACATAGACGCATAGGCGCTGCTGGCAGATATGGAAAGAGAGAGAGAGAGAGCAATGCTCTGGCATTGCTCACGATGCGCTGGCCAGTCAATTCTGAGTTTTGTTCAATCGAACACACAATGCGTTTGCCGGTATGCATCTGATTATATTCAATACTGAGTTTTGTTCGATGAACAAATATGAACATGCACGTTGGATCACATAACGCCGCTCGCTGCGATTGCGTTGTGAGTTGAATATATTCAGCTCTGAGTTTTGTTGATTGATAAATGTGAGTAAGAATTTTTGTGTATGAGCCAATCAAGAAAAAAGTGATTTTTGCAGTTCTCTGATATGTATGGAAAATGTTAATTGTCCCAGTCGGACTTGACTGCATGCCAGAAGCACATCTGGTATAGTTCTTTTGACACTAAAAAGTAGTTCCATTCGCTTTTGTACAGAGGTGGTATGCAGCAGGAAATGTTCTACTAGGACGTTTGCATGGGTCGTTGTTGTAGGTTACACTTCGTAAAAACGCTCGGCTCTCCCTTCCAGCTTTAGTTTCCATTTGCACGCTGTCGGATGGCATTCGGGATGAGCTCGTATAACTCGTGAGCAAATGCGAGATGCGAGGGTACAGAGTATGTTATAGTCGGGCTTGACCGACTTTCTTTCTTGTTTAAAATAACGACAAAGTGATTTCCTGGTTTTTGTATGTTTTCAGCATTTCCATTTCCAGTTGCACCCTTTGTTGAATTCAAGATATTCTATACTTAAACTACAACCTCGGTATATTGTACTTTTACTTACTGAACTTACTTCAGTTTGTCTGTTCCTATTTTAATTGATTTTGGATTTGATTTAAGATTGTTTTGTTTGTAAATTTGTAGAAACCTTCTAAAAACCTGGTTATCCGCGTATTATACCAAGCGAAGCTAGTTTAGCCTGGATGCCGGATGCCAACCCCATTTTTAATTCGCCTACAAAACTTAGCCGCTTCCTGGCACGCTGTCATTTCACGCTGTCATCTCTTAGCCCAAAAAACTAAATAGTCGATTTCGATCAAATTTCAACCTTTTGGAGGCTTTAATTGAATTGCAAGCGCGCTGTTTCTCCCATTTTGTTTTGTTTTTTTGGGGCAGGTGGAAATTGAAAGTCTTTCTCAAAATAAAAAGGAGCGGCTACTAACCGGATCGGCGGGGTTCAATAGCCCCTTCCTCTTATTTTAATTAGATCACAAGCCAATTTTGCCAAGGTCGATTGCATCAACAAATTTCATTTAGATTTCGCACACGCAAAAACGAGAAAAAGAACTCAGTTTGGCAGGCTTTTAGCTCTGCCATAATTCAGTTGCCCGATAAGCGATCTTAACTATCTACACGATCTGGACAGGCCCGGCGACTGTCGGCGACAATATTTGCATGCGGCAAGTTGCGGTTTAGTTTCGTTTCGTTTCGTTTGGATTGTCCGTTATCGACACACGCTCTCTCCCCTGCGGTACTATCAGCGCCATCATCTCCATCATCAATGCGAAATGATCGCAAATTATCTGGACTTTAAAAGCAAACGGGGGACGTTGCCTCTTTCTCTTTCTCCTGTGGGATGGGTTTCTTAATGGCTTTGTGACATTTAAAGATTCGATTTTGGTTCGAATTGACGGCAAAGATAAAAAGGTTGCGGTACATCGGGGGAAGGGGGTGGGGGTTCGCTAATGAGAGAGTATTGTTATGATCTGGGAAAAGGGAATAATGGCCACTTAAAGATAGTATGCAATTGGGAAAAAATACGCTTGAAAGCTTTCCTAATGATGATCATAAAAATTAAATTGATGCAGAAAACGCCCAAGAAGATAATTAAGCTGTTTTGTAAGTTCCTTTAAACCTTAAGTACGTCTACCAAATGTATAATCTTGTTTAAGCCACACACAAAACTGACAATATTCATGCTAAGGACGAACGACAACTAAATTTAAATGCCGGTGGTTGCATTTTTGGTTTATGTACTGCAAGTTGGGCAGGAATATATACCAAATATATGGCGAATATGTAATACCCTAAGAAATTTAATAGTATATTTAGCTGTCTCTATACTATGGTTCTACATTTGCTTAGAAACTTTAATAATTTGATGAGGTAATAGTTTTTATGTCCGGCTTAGGCAGATGTCCGCTAAAAGGTAATCCTGTTTAAGGGAGCAGTAGAACTTTTATTTTTTTGGCTCAAACGAAATTCCACGTGTTCAAAGATATTTGAACAGTGCAGCTGTCTGCTTGCGTTTGAGCACAAGTGCGGGGCACACAGACTAAGATATCGCACTCCCAAATGGTAGGGTCAGATTTGTTAGCACTCAGCACGACCCGGCGATGTAAAAATGTATAATAAGAGATTGATTCAGCTTCTAGAAGAGGAGCTGGAAAAGCCCTGAAATGATATAGAAAGCTTATGGCACTCATACTCCGTTCGAGGCTTTTTGTATACCCTTGTAGAGGGTATATTATCCGTCTGTCTCTATGCTATCTCCTCCGTCAGTTTTAAAGCTATCTTAACCAAACTTTGCACGAAGCATTTTGATACAAATACGCTGCACATTTGTCGGAATCGGCCGGACCGGATGACTATATAATATAGCTGTCATAGGAATTATCGGTCGATAAAGTAGTTTTAGTAAGAAAAACTTTTTTGTCTTCAACGCAAACGTCCCCAAACCTAGTATTGATCAGTTTTCTATGCTTTTACATAATTCCACCAAGTTTTATGAAAATCGGCCAACTATATAGTATAGCTGCCATACAAAAGATATGTCTGAGAAAAAGTCTAAGTTGGAAAAACTTTTTTGTTTTCAATGCTATCGCTCCCAAACTTGTCACTAATCAATATTATATGCTACTTCACAATTCTACCAAGTTTGATGCAAATCGGATGACTATAGCATATAGCTGCCATAGGAACTATCGGTCGAAAAGTAGTTCTAGTGAGAAAATTTTTTTTTTTTTCAATAGTATACCTTCCAGTTGTGAATATTATCAGTTTCCACCAGGGCTGCAAGCCCAAAAAATTTTTCGGAACCTCCGGTTTGCAGGTTCGAACCAAAATTTACCAACGGTTAAGGTTCGGAAATTAGAGGTACGAGGTTTTCGGGCTTTGGTTTTGGTTCGAACCTTGGTTCGTTGCACGTTTTACCCAATATATTTAAAATAACAATAGATTTGATTAAGATACAAAAAAATATTCAAATGCATCAAAAATATACAAAGGCATTGCACAAAGGCTCAATGATTTTACGGAAGCCTGAATCCTCTAGCATCTTCAAATTCCGACCATTCTTTGTTATAAGCTCTACACAAGCATCCGATATAGCTTCTTTGGAGAATTTCACTTTGATCAGTCTTTCACTCACGAAATTGAGCATAGATTGGTGTTTGTTTGCCACATCAAATTAGCTGCATGACGGCCGGTCATCTTGAGTTTACATTCGTGACATTCTGATTTATCAGTGCTCACATTTTATGTAAATTTCGTATATATTAAATTTGATGTCATTGCTGAGCACCTCCTTAGTCAAACTTCTTAAACAAAAAATCATGGAGGCTAAGAGTTGGCGCAAGTGCTCAGTCTCAATGCTAGCCAAATGTTTCTAGACCAGCTCGGGTTCCCCACGTCTGTAGGCTAGCAATCGGTCCTGAGCTCCAACAAAACGCAGCTTGAAAATTCGTAAAGTCCTAACTAGAATTCCCCTTTTTAACCCTATTTTACTCACCCCGTCAAAAATATGTGCAGTATTACCCGCGTAGCTTGGATACCGGACGAACTTTGCCACGTTTCTCTTAAGGTGTTACGTGGGTTTCAGAGGTTAAAAATGGGGTATTTTTACTATTTTAATATATACAATCATATATTCTATTTAAAACAATTCGGCATATCCAAGATACATATTTAAAGAGTATTTTGTGAAATTTTTATTAAAAATTCCGAAAATTAAGCCGTTGGTACCACATCTCCCTTGACGTGAAATAATGCTCTTGCCGTGGACAGCATAACTCAATATTGGTTCATCTAAAATCAAAAAACCAAAATTATTTCGTTATTGGAGGAAGAAAAAAAAAACTTAAAATTTGAATTTTTGACAGACATTGAACTAAAAAACTCATTTTTTGGTCAAATTTTCGTCACGTATTGTAATTTAAAAAAAAATCCTTCATTCAATAACTAGATAATAGTGGTATTCCTGAAAGCGTTTTAGATATGATTATGATTTCGTGAAAGCATATCTAAATCAGTTGGTGGAATGACACTGATTTCATTTTGATTTGCTTTCGCTTATAGACAATTGGCGGAAGATTTAAATGAAGGCGCGAAAGCAAAAAATGCTGAAAAACATTGTAAATTCTATCTTTCTAAGCTTCTTTTATAATAGCTTTGGGCAGAATATGTAGTTTTAAAATGTTGGAAACTTAACTAAGGTGAATTTAATTATGTATTTGTTTATGGTCACGGGAAGTGCGCTTATGCGATTTGGCAGATCTACAGAGAAAGATGGCAGGATAAAATTGTGGAAGAATTTGTGACTTCCAATTTTCTAGGAGAACTGTGCCCTGAACCCAGAATATCTTTGACGGAGTTAAGCACAAACTAGGCAGCAGGTCATTTATTTTTTTTAAACGCTCGTATGCTGTCTCACATGCAATACATAATCGTTAAATTACTAATATAATATATAACATGCGAGATAACTTACAACGTTCTTCATTTTTAAATCACAAACATTTAAACAAACACAAAACGCGCGTCGAAATTTTCTTCTGAGAGAACGGTCACAGTAACATGTAATCAAAATGAAATCAGCTTTCTGATTTCGTGAAATCAATTAGTATGACCTTATTTTCCTCACAATTTCTGGGCACACTGGACGTTTCGGTTATTTCAAAGATGTGTGCAAATTTTGAACAAAATCGCTTCATAACTTTTCGAGAAATCATGTCCACCGACTTAAAAAATTGAGTTTTGAGATAAGCGAGTTTAAACGCGTATACCTGAGACTGACGTGGCCTGATGGGCGGAACTTCAGAAGGGTTTATCTATTTGAATTTTACTCGGATCGATTTGAAATTTTAGGAGAATATTTTAAGCATATTGTACTATATAATAAGAGTCGAAAAAAATCGATTTTTTGAAATTTGAAACCCCTTAAGAAATGCCGATTTCAGTGTTAGAAGAAACTATCGTATCTCGTAGGTCCGTCTACAAACGTTTATTTTGTCGGGTGGGTACATAAATAAATACAAATAGTATATCAAACATTATCCGTTATTGGCTATAAATTGTTGATTTGGAAATTTTTCCTGTTGATTTTACCAATTTAAGCGTACAAACAAGATAAAAGTCATTTAAAATCAAGTGTGCGTCCCTTTTGATTTCAAACTGCTAGCACTTTTGATTTCTGCTTCGCAAATTTCAATTGCGCCTTTTATATTAGTAGATAATGGGTTTCGAACTTGAGAATTAAAAGCAAGCAATTATTGGTGTATGTTCTTAGGCAGATTCAATACAAGTAACAACGGGCCCAACGGGCTAAGACGTCATTCCAATCGTGTTCTTTCTCAGTTCAAGGAACCCGAGTTCGAATATAAACGAGAAGGCCAAGCTAACTTCGTCTGTGCCGAAGTTTTTATACCCTTGCAAATGCTGTTTTTGAAATGTCTAAGTTTAAGAACGCTAACATAAAAATCAAATATGATGGTAACTAAAACCCATTTTTCGACAGATAAACAACTGATTTCGACCAAATTTCGCGAATCTTTTTGAAAACATATTAAATTAACAATCGCCGAGTTTAAGAACGCTAAAATTTAAAACAAAAAATTTTTTCTCACTAAGACTCATTTTCCGAACGATCGGTCCTATGGCAGCTATAAGATATAGTCATCCGATTTTGACCAAAATTTGCAAATCTGTTTGAAAGCATATAATATTAACAAGAAAGAAAGTCGGTCAAGCCCGACTATAACATACTCTGTACCCTTACACTCGCATTTGCTCAGGAGTCAAACGGCCAGTTAACATCCCGCGCACAACGCGGTGCGCTCTCTAAGTTTCTCTCTCTCTCTCTCTTTCTCTCTCGCACTAAGATTGCCTGTGTTGAACGGTTAGGGTATGTTGCTGTGGTTGTTGGTGGGGGTGGGTGGGTGGTGTTAACTGGCCGTTTTTTGCCCATAACTTGAGTATCGTTCATCTGATCTTTATCATTCCTTCGGCAAATCGATAAATAATTTTGTTAACAAGGTATCTCTAGAAGGAACGAATGATCTATCTCCAAAACTGTAGGAGATATGAAGTTTTTTCCGAATTGCGGGGGCGGGAGGGGGCGTGGCAAAAATTGAAAATAAACTTGATCTGCCTGCAAGTATAAGAAATATATGTCCCATACATGTCAAACCTCTATCTCTTACCATCTCTGAGATCTCTTCGTTCATACGGACGGACAGACAGACGGACGGACGGACGGACGGACAGACGGACAGACGGACAGACGGACAAACGGACAGACGGACATGGCAATATCGACTCGGCTGTTGATGCTGATCAAGAATATATATACTTTATAGGGTCGGAAACGATTCCTTCTCCCTGTTACATACTTTTGCACAAACTTAATATACTGTATGTACCTTCGGTACAGAGTATAAAAACGAAACTTAACTAACAATCTCATCAGGCCGAAGTGTCAGACTCTACAATTTTTAAGTGAAGGAAGATTGATTAATGGAAGTCCTTGCTTGCGTGGATCCCAGTTTAAGCCTCGAAGGACGAAAATCAGAAATGGTTCCCGAACTTATTCGAGTTGGACTTTAAATAGATATGTTTGGTAATGCGGAGACCAGTCACTAGACCCGTATTCAAGAATTGACCATCTTTTGTGAAGGCGTTTTTGAAGTAGTTCCATTCTCTATTAAAACCGCTTTGTAAATCTTTCAAATTCCTGTTTGATCAAAGCTGACATTTTAGATTTATCTCCAGATTGTTTAAGTACAAAAGTGCAGCAAAAAGCTTTTTATTTAAGACTCTTGTAATTCTAAAAAGGATTACATTTATCCCGGGGTAATCGTAAAAAAGATTGAATTAAAGCAAAAAATTCGAGAACAATTTAATCCTAATCCAGGATCATTTTAAGCATGTTCGAGATTGTTTTTGAGCTCGATATGTAATATTGATTTGATCCCAGAAAAGATACCTCTCTTCTTTCTTTCCTCTGCCATATTCCATAGGACATCCTTATACACTTCTAGGACCCACACCAGTTTTGGTTTATTTAAGACTTCTGAAAAACAAAGAAATTTAATAATTTTTGGGGCTCAACTGGGATTTGAGCAAGAACGGAATGGCATCTCATCGCTCACGCCGCATGTCAAAAATGCTACTTAAATTTATGAACATGTGATCCAGTGTTGCCAACGCCTCTACACAAAAAGAGGACGGTTGAACCCAGAAAAAAAGACAGAAAACGGACTGATTTTTTGTAAAAGGCTAAAAAAAACAGGACAAGCTATGTTTCCCTATTAATATATTAAAGCATTAATGAATATCAAAAAGTTGATAGTTTGTTGTTCTAAATTGTAAACGAGAGCGTAAGTTAAAGTCGGCTCTAACCGACTTCGATATACCCGTTACTCATGGAAACAAATGTTTATTAGCCTTCCTGTATGCCTGAGGTGGGTCAGCCGAAAAGTATGCAATATTTTTTAACTCGGCTATTTATTATCCGCCAGATATTAATAGACATTTGTCAATTACTAAATGCAACATAAATGACTCCAAATTCATCACGATAAACAGATCAGACAACAAAACTTTTGAAAACGTCATCAATCCCGACTATTACATACTCTGCACCCTTAATGTCGCAGCTCGAATTTGGTCACGAGTCAAACGGCCAGTTAACACACAACGCACAACGCAGTGCGCTCTCTAAGTCTCTCTCTCTCTCTCTCTCTCTCTCTCTCTCTCTCTCACTAAGATTGCTGCTGAACGCAATGCTTAGGTTATGGGTGGGGTGGGTGGTGGGCGTTAACTGACCGTTTTTTGCTCATAACTTGAGTATCGTTCATCCGATCTTTATCATTCCTTCAGCAAATCGATAAATAATTTTGAGTACTAGATATCTCTAGAAAGTACGAACCACCTATCATCAAAACTGTAGGAGATATGACGTTTTTTCCAAATTGCGGGGGCGGGAGTGGGCGTGTCAAAAATTGAAAATAAACTTGATCTGCGTGCAGACAATAGGAGTCTACATTTCAAATTTGGTTGCTCTAGCTCTTCTAGTCTCTGAGATCTAGGTGTTCATACAGACAGACGGACGGACGGACGGACGGACAGACGGACAGACGGACAGACGGACATGGCTATATCGAATCGGCTGTTGATGCTGATCAAGAATATATATACTTTATATGGTCGGAAATGATTCCTTCTGGCTGTTACATACATTTGCACGACTTTAGTATACCCTTTTACTCTACGAGTAACGGGTATAAAAAGGATGAATAAAGAATAAAATAAAATAAAAAGGGCATTTTTCCGGATATGGGACGTTTCCAAATTTTTCCGGAAATCTCAGTATCAAAAAGGACAGATCTGACCGCAAAAAGGACAAATTGGCAACACTGATGTGATCTCAAAGGCAGACCCGGCCAGCCATAGCTACCACGAGCCGAAGGCAGTCGTGTTTTTACGCAAACGCGAGCCGAACTCATGATTGTGTGAATCGGTGAACATTGAATTGCAAGTAAAACGTCTGTAGTCTGGAGAGAACTCTCTTGCTCACCAACACAAGCACACTTTCTTGTCCTCTCCATTTGGCCGGCACTGACTTAAAGGGGATTGAAGTAAGCACATTTGGAATGATACAAGTTCGAAGGCTTGAATTGTGCAGAATATCCTGTAAGTCGAGATTGAATTTTCAAGCTCATGCTGGGCTTACTCCAAGATTAAAAAGATTACTGTGTAGAATTATTAAAATTTAACAAAGTGAACAATGACAGTATTCTGAAATTTGCTAGATAAAGGGATACAATGTCTGTCTGTCTCTTTATAAGGATTGGTTGCGCTCTCTACTCGACTGTTTGGTACAATTTCGGGGCCAACTTGGTTCAATAAACTCATCTTTGAGTTTCAGTTGAAAAAGCAATAAAATTTGAACAAAAGTTTGAAAAATTGTATAAACTCCTTTGGAATCAAAGAGTATGCCAAAAGTAAGCAAGTTTGTCATATTCTTCGACTAAGATTAGCATCGATTTGTGGTTACCAAAGCAGTTGTTGTTGTTGTTACACCAAAAAGGGTTTGGGAATCGCACAAAATTCAAAACGAAATCGCAGCAACCAAAAATGTTCAACGATTATGATGACTTTTTAAAAACGGCAAAGGAATGAGAGAGAAAAAAATTTGGCAACAAAAATGAATTTTTTTAGTTTTTTTTGTGGTATCTTTTGGGATAAATGTTAAACGAATGTTTATGCAAATTAGAAGCGATCGCCGCTTCTGTTTGATGTCCTTAGCCCCAAAAAGAGGAAGCCAAATGCTGCTGCGGCTGTTGCGGCTGATGATGATGATGATGAGATCAAGCAGCGTGGCCAAAGCAATTTTGGGCAACACGGGTAGCCCAGGCCAGTCAGGGAGACAGAGATTAAAACTGGATACCACAAAAAAAAAAAAAACGGTAGCTGCCACATTTGTGGCAAGGGAAAGAAAACCTGCTGCAATTGAATTAACAATTTTTTGAGTGAAATTTGCCACATTTTAATTTGGAATTGAGATGAAATCTTCTAATACCAGTTTCACACAACACACACACACGGGAGAACGCCCCCCGTTCGTTTGACAGCGGCAGCTGGAAAAAGCCGTCCTAAATTGGAATTAAATTGCAATTTCTATTTGTTGGTCCGACAGGTTGGCAGGGACTACACAAATAACGTTCGAGGGCAGAACAATAATTGCGAGCAAGTCAAAAATTAACATGCAGACTACAACTCAATTAAAATTGGAAGGGGATTTTGGGTGGGCACTTAAAAGGAGCTTGAACTGCCAATTTTGGTATTACCTTTTTTTTTGCTGTTTTTCTTTGCACTGCACCAACTGTCGGCCGGTTGATTGGCGTTTGAACCTGCGCGTGTCTTTCGCTCGCGAAACAATTAATTTGAATAATTAGCAGCTAACGACGATGCGATGCGACGTAACGACGTAACGACGATTGCGCCTGCTTTTCAACTTGTCGATTGTGTCACGCCAGAGTCGGAGCACAACAGCCACAGAAGTTGGCTTTCCCAGTCAACGTCAAAGGCGGCGATATAAAAAATGCATTTGGCACTTGAGAATTTATGTGTTTGTGTTTGTGCGCCTCCAGGACCGACCCCAAGTACGAAGTACGTCACGCGAAATGATGAATTACTCGCCGGGGACGAGCGTCAGGCTTTTGATGAGAGACGACAGCGTGAAATTAGACAAAAGGATAAGATGAGGGCGAAGCGGAGTGGAGCGGAGCGGAGCGGAGAGTGTGTATGTGCCATATGTGTGACTGTCTGGGCCCTGTCGGTTTTGACTTGGCACTCGAGGCTGCGAGACGCGCCTTGACTTAATGAAGATGACGAGAGGCGTTTTTTTTTTTATTTTGGGTGTAAAGGCGACCGCGTGAGTGGCGTGAATTGGTAGGGTTTAGGGTTTTAAAAGTTCATTAAGCGAGTTGAAAAGAAAATAAGGTGAAATGCTGCCTTGTTTAGGTAGTGCAACAACTTTTATTCTCTCTGAACCTTGGACTAAGGTCCTAATCAGAGATCTGCAAGAGTATCTGTTTTCTTGACTGAAAGTACACTCGCTGGAAAAAGCAAAATCTGAAGGTTGAATTTGCTTTACCCTATGCCGCATGTTGATTTCGTCTGCGAGTTGCAGTCGTACGCTCACAGCGCACACTCTAGAAATACATGAGTATGTATAACTTTTATTATTGCTCTCGCTACCTTTTGCTTTCGGAGAAGAGAGAGAGAGAGAGAGCGACACATCCAAAGAGCGTTTGCTAAATAATTTTTGGTGCTACCATCCCCAGCCGACACACAAGCTACAGTAGCGAAAATGATGCCGCGTCGCCATCGTTTGCTGATCTTTGATTTTACATTTTCAGTATGTATTTGAAGCCCTTTTACTTAGGCCGGCGTCATTCTAATTTGGCTTAGCAAACTGCAGAGCGTCAATAACTTAATCGGTAAACAATTATTGTTCTTGATTGTTTGGTTGTTTGATTGTTTGGTCTTAAGTGTTATTGTGTATTTGTTAATTGTTTTAGTGTTGAAGTTATGCCGAACAAAAGGAAGCAACTACTTTTTATATGCAAAACGAGAGCGTAAGTTAAAGGCGGCTCTAACCGACTTCGATATACCCGTTACTCATGGAAACAAATGTTTAATAGCCTTCCTGTGTACCTGAGGTCTCTCTCTCTCTCTCTCTCTCTCTCTCTCTCTCACTAAGATTGCTGCTGAACGCAATGCTTAGGTTATGGGTGGGGTGGGTGGTGGGTGTTAACTGACCGTTTTTTGCTCATAACTTGAGTATCGTTCATCCGATCTTTATCATTTCTTCAGCAAATCGATAAATAATTTTGAGTACTAGAACCATCTATCATCAAAACTGTAGGAGATATGACGTTTTTTCCAAATTGCGGGGGCGTGAGGGGGCGTGGCAAAAATTGAAAATAAACTTGATCTGCGTGCAGACAATAGGAGTCTACATTTCAAAATTGGTTGCTCTAGCTCTTCTAGTCTCTGAGATCTAGGTGTTCATACAGACAGACGGACAGACGGACATGGCTTTATCGACTCGGCTGTTGATACTGATCAAGAATATATATACTTTATATGGTCGGAAATGATTCCTTCTGGCTGTTACATACATTTGCACGACTTTAGTATACCCTTTTACTCTACGAGTAACGGGTATAACAAAGCATTTTCATTAAGAAATAAGGAACAAGTGAAAAAGAAACTCGTAAAACTTTCGCTTGTGAATTCGCTTGCGAATGTTCGCGTACGTATGTTTGCCTATCACAAACTGAGCGACACAAGTATCATAAACGAATGTCTGGCGAATTCGTAAACGAAGATTTTGTTCGTTTTTCATTCGCCTTGAGCTTCGGTAGCGAACTCGCGCGCGAACTTTTGGTCGGGTGGGTCAACACCCGCTCTCTGCTAGCACGAGTATGAGAAATTAGCCATACGATTGGCGCCGCGTATCATTGGCTTTGCATACACGAAGCACAAACATGCCAAGAGTGTACATAAAGCCTGTATACATTTTTTGAAGTTGTTGTTGTTGTTGTTACGGCAGGGTTGACTTTTTGTACGCAGTATGAAAAGAGAGAAAGAATAGCTTTGAAAGGAAAGTAGATGTTGAGTTAGAGACCCAGGTCCAGTTCGAGGAAAGTAGCAGCCTCGATTGGATGGGTCCAGATTGTAATGGGTGTGAGTGAGGTAGGGTTCATTTAGCAATTAAACAAATGTAGTGTGTCGTGTGGGCTATTATTGCTTTTGGGGCATGTTTCGGTGACCTCTGCGTTTATACGCACTAGCTAGCTGTTTAACTGTCTACTCTTCCCTGTTCGATAGGTGGCAGTCTGCCTTCGAGCACTACGTTTTGTTGTAGTGCTGCTACTGTACTATCGACCATGCAGTGCATTCATCCTCATTTGGTTGGTAATTGGGGAGAAAACGCTCGATGTCGGGCTTGACTGTCCTTAGATCAAAGCGAACGGGTCTGTTGCGTATGCTCATAGGACCTTTGGTGCTGTTGTGGTTCGGGTGGTATGGGTTTTGGCAATTTATCAGGAATTGCTTAACTGGGAGGATCTCTGTTTCCTGATGCAGGTGGTCTATGTGCGTCATCATGTAGCATCCAGTCGCCACTCGGAGTGCTGCGTTTTGTACGGTTTGCAGGTTTCTTCACTGCGTGTCGCTTATGGACGCTGACCAGATGGGTGCTGCATAGTTGATAAGTGATCGTCCGATTGCTTAGTATGTGATGGTGATCGTCTCCTTGTCTATCCCCCATCCACTTCCTGCTATTGCCGTTAATGCCTTGTTCCTGCTTCTGGCCTTGCATCGCAATCGGGTCTATGTCCCGGAACCGACGCAGTGCTCAACACACTGCCCAAGGATTGCGACTCCCGGCACTAGGGAAGACAAGTATGTACATTTTATTGAAGTGGTTGAATCTAGTGTCAAGGTTGTTCATTTCACTAAACATGTTCACTTGTTCTCTTTTTCTAAGTGAGTCAACTCACTCAAATTGCTCACGTCGCAATTCGCTTTATTGTTTTTGCTGTTTCTGCATGGCTTTTTGTTCTACACACATACCTCATTTGTGTGAATGTGCGCGGATTATTCTCGCGCTCACTCTTCCACTCTCTCTCTCTCGCGCTCTTAGCAAAAGCGCTTAGTTCAAAATGTTGGCTGAGCGCCATAGCTGTTATAGTTGTATGATGCCACAGAACAATTGACAGAGTAAGAGATACAGAACAGCTCACAGTACAAGACAGACAGAACAATTCTCTAAGCAAATGAGATTGAACTGCTCTTAGAACAAATCAATAATAACTCAGTGCATGACAAACACAACAAGATAGATTGAACAAGATAGACTGAACAAGACTCGCTGAACATAAATGAACAATTGAAGAAGAACATGTGCACTTGTTCAGTTTACAGAACAACTCAATTATGTTAACTCACTCTTGAACAACCCAACACTAGTTGAGACACTTGAGCAGAGTTTCCCAGCCATAGCCCCTGGGGACCGAACCTACTCACCAATTGACACCGAATTCTTGCCGAAGTCATGCATCACTGTGTGCTAGAGAGAAACACAGTCACATTTTCGCGCTCTCTTCTTGGGGAACCCAGCAGTTGAGTGTGAAAATTATCAAATTCGAATGTAATGCACTTGTAGTTGCAGAGCACGCGTGCATATCTCTGGTCCTTATCAAAATTATGTTGATGGACGTTGACGTACAATGCGCAGTACGTTCAAGTGGCCCATGCGACACCAAGCCGAAGCTTGTTACACGCAAACCCCAGGCAAAATAGCAGCCCATCTCCCGCCCAACAGACTGAGAGGCGCTGCCACTAATGTGTGACACGAAATCGCGAAGGAAGAACATAAAGTAATGTTAACTACGGGCTAAATAATTTAAAATATAAATTTTTAAAGCAGGCAGAGAAGCTTCCGAGTTAATTATTCGGTATAGTTTATTGTAACCAGCACAGAGGACACGAAATTTTAAGACACTCAGGCATGTTTTGAATTCCACTGCCTCGGCAACTTTTTGAAATTGGTTCATGTTCTCGCTACACCAAAACGAAAAAATTTTTGGTTTTATAAAGTATTGCTTGATGGTCAGTGGAATCAAAAGTAATTGCCCAATTAAGCACTCGTACAGTTGCTAGATATACATAAGGTGAATTTTTCTTAATTCTGTGATTAATTTAGAAATTGTTAGAGCTGTTCGGTCAACTAGTCTCCTTTGTGGTGTGATGTGTTCCTGTTGTAAAAGTTATGTGTGAGCATAACGAGACCTAGAGCCTGCAAAAACTTGGAGGTTAGATTTTTTTATAGTTTCAGATAAAAATCTACAAAATTCAGCAATTACGGACAGGGTCATGATTCTTTCAAAGAGATCAAACATAAATTCTTCAATATCTTTAAAAGCGCTTGGTAGATTTTTATGATGGTATAATGGGCTTTTGCATGTACCTAAGACATGGAACTCGACAGCCAAAAAACTACAAATGGGAGTACCTTTTTGAGATTCACCCACGAACCACTTCATATAGGCCACAAATCAGACCTTAAAATAGACCGAACAACGTTTTCAGTTTCACCAACGGACTATGGGAAAAAAGTCAGTAATTTTGGCATAAACTTTAAAAATAAAGCTAGATCTCTACAAATTTGCACAAATGTTCGTTAAACTAAACTAAAATTTCGGAAAAAAAATGTAGGCGTTTGGACCACGCTTTCCTTCCGCCCCCATACCCACAATAATCCATTTATTTCGCAATTATAATAAATTTTTAAAAATTATAAATTAAGGTAGTAATACTTTAAAAAATACCAGAACTTAAAAAAACAGATATTTTTCAGGGCTGCAAACCGGTTTTGAACCAATCTTGTTCGAACCCGGAATTCCGGCTTTTTTTTTTTACTGTGAACCAAACCCTGAACCGAACCACGGGGACGAAAATAGTTGAACCCGAAGCCGTTCCGAACCCAAGCTTACTTCCAGTCAAATGTATTAATTTGTAATATACAAATTCAATGTAAAGAGAAAACCGAAAGCCAAGCAGAATGGCATAAAGTAGATGCCGTTTTTTCAGTACTACGTCCACTGTATGACGCTTCCTTAAGAATTCAGAAATCTGATCTCCTGCCTAGCGACTTTTTTGTTATCTGATCGATGTTGTCCGACAGAGTCTCAAATTCACCAGGCAGGTTTAATGTCATTTTGTTAAAAATTCTAGAAAGACTTTCCGAATTTATCATAAAATCTCCACCCATACTAGCCTCTGTGTTTCTAGACCCTCGATTCCAAAGTCTATTAAGTGATTCGCAAAAGCTAGAAGCCAAACAACACATTGGTAATATTTTTCATAGACTTCAAAGCTTAAACAGTGTTGAGGTTCCGGGTTTGGCTTTGTCATTATCTATTTCAGAAGATGACGATGTAGTGTCAAAAAATAAAACGATTAATGACATCATTAGACCCTTCGATGGCCAAAATCCAACATTTTAAAGTTTTGGACATCTCATCAATGTAATCAGCTTAAAGGTGTTGCGCTAACTGTCTTATCAGTGCCATCCACTCAAGTCTCAGTTCAAAGAGCTTTTTCCACCTTAAAATTTATTTTGTCTAATCAAAGAAGTAGCATAGACAGTCAACTACTCGAAGACATACTACTCATAAATTTAAATTAAAGATTAATATCACACTTAAGTAAACAAAAATAAAAAAACTGAATATTTTTTTGTATATGTATTAATAAAATTTATTGTTATTTTAAATATATTGGGTAAAACGTGCAACGAACCAAGGTTCGAACCAAAACCAAAGCCCGAAAACCTCGAACCTCAAATTTCCGAACCTTAACCGTTGGTAAATTTTGGTTCGAACCTGCAAACCGGAGGTTCCGAAAATTTTTTTGGGTTTGCAGCCCTGATATTTATACCCGTTACTCGTAGAGTAAAAGGGTATACTAAAGTCGTGCAAATGTATGTAACAGGCAGAATGAATCATTTCCGACCATATAAAGTATATATATTCTTGATCAGCATCAACAGCCGAGTCGATATAGCCATGTCCGTCTGTCCGTCTGTCCGTCTGTCCGTCTGTCCGTCTGTCCGTCTGTCCGTCCGTCTGTATGAACACCTAGATCTCAGAGACTAGAAGAGCTAGAGCAACCAAATTTGAAATGTAGACTCCTATTGTCTGCACGCAGATCAAGTTTATTTTCAATTTTTGCCACGCCCCCTCACGCCCCCGCAATTTGGAAAAAACGTCATATCTCCTACAGTTTTGATGATAGATGGTTCGTACTTTCTAGAGATATCTAGTACTCAAAATTATTTATCGATTTGCTGAAGGAATGATAAAGATCGGATGAACGATACTCAAGTTATGAGCAAAAAACGGTCAGTTAACACCCACCACCCACCCCACCCATAACCTAAGCATTGCGTTCAGCAGCAATCTTAGTGAGAGAGAGAGAGAGAGAGAGAGAGAGAGAGAGAGACTTAGAGAGCGCACTGCGTTGTGTGTTAACTGGCCGTTTGACTCGTGACCAAATTCGAGCTGCGACATTAAGGGTGCAGAGTATGTAATAGTCGGGCTTGATGACGTTTTCAAAAGTTTTGTTGTCTGATCTGTTTATCGTGATGAATTTGGAGTCATTTATGTTGGATTTAGTAATTGACAAATGTCTATTAATATCTGGCGGATAATAAATAGCCGAGTTAAGAAATGTTGCATACTTTTCGGCTGACCCACCTCAGGCATACAGGAAGGCTATTAAACATTTGTTTCCATGAGTAACGGGTATATCGAAGTCGGTTAGAGCCGACTTCAACTTACGCTCTCGTTTTATTATATTTTATGTTTATATACAAGATTTGTTAGTTTGATTTTATTTTTTTGCTCAATATTCTTAAATTTCCTTATCTAAAGAAAATTTATGAAATTCTGGATCTGGAAATTCAAGAAGATGAATAAACTCTTTTGGAAGGTTTTTGTTCAGCTTATTTCTTTCTTTCCAACAAAGACATGAAAGCAACGGATCGGAAGAGTCCAATGCTCTATTCATCTGTAATATTTGCCAATCGACTACATTTCCAGGCATGAGATTTTCTATCGCTCTTATACAGCGGTGTCACAGAAATTACTAGAGATTTCATTTTCGGTTGGTTTGCGAATCGCTCAAAAAATTCGTCGGTGTCACAGAACTTCAAGAGATTTCATTTTCTTATTTGAAAATCTAGTTAGAACAGAAGCTTTTCCAATTGAACTATCATCTCTAAAAACAGGGCTGCATCTCTCGCAAAAAAATTTCCCTTTTTTTAGTTAAGGGGTAATTCGACGTTCAAGTGATATTTATTAATTGTGTTATATGTTTTATGATGCATTTTTAAATTATTATTCAAATTTATATATTTTCATTTCATATTCTCCAAAAATAAAATGCGAAATTTAAAAATGTGTTCGCGCCACTTATGAAGTTTAACTTGCCAGCCATTAGTCAGCTGGCTTTTACATAGATGGCGACCAAGCTGTAGACGGCGCCACTTGAGGTGGCTGCTTTTGAGAAATACGAAAGACTTTGGTTGGTTTGGCGAATAATTATTAAAACGCAAATTGCAATGTTTAAACTAATCAAATAATTTATTCATTTGATGCAACATATCCAGAAAAATAATTTTGTTTACATTTCCAAAACGAATTTTACTTGCCAAAATTGTTTGAGTGGTGAAATTTGCTAAATCTCCTGACAAAACATGAGAGATTTGAAACCAACCGAAAGAGATTTCTGTGACACCGAGAATTGGGTTTGGGTTGGAATTTGGTTGGAAGAGATTTCTGTGAAACCGCTGATAAGGATGTTTATTCTAGCACATCTTGTAATGAGATTTCTGCTTTCGTTTCACAAATTTTAATTCCGGCTAGTCTGCATTTTAATTTTGATTCGGCAACTTGAAGATAAGATGGGAAAATATCACATCCTTGCTGCTTATTGAGTGCTTTGATTGCAATCAGTTAGGTATTTAACATTTAAAGCAAATTTATATATATGTAGTAAATATGTGTATTGATGTTTGTATGTAGTGTCTCCAAATAAAAACAGACTCCCTGAAGAAGGCAGCAAAAGCTAGCCGAAACGCGTATGAGAACAGCTGTGCTCAAGAATGTTTTAACTGCAGCAAAGGAGAACTGCCTAAAATAACCCCAGTAGAAGATCACATAGCAAACGAAACGGCCTATATCAAAACCAACGCTGTGATATTGATATATTGCTGCTTTGTCAATCCATTTTCAATCAAGACTGCTAATACGTTATCACGTATACGTATACGGTATACGTATCACATATGTTGTCAGTGCTCATGTATTCTTTAATACAAAGGCCACTTCCAGATCCTTCGACTTTTTTGCCATAACTGCAGCAGCATGTACAAGGAGTGATGTCGAATGTTCTTGTTCTGAAGCCAGCTCTGAAGCTAAATTCCTTTTAAGGCAAGGTCCTGCATCTTCATAGCTTAACTGTTTTCGTTCACCTTTGATTTGTGTCAGACCTTGTTAGATGCAAGCTTAATCTGAATCGCTCCAACATGTGATTGCATTTCGATAAGTTCTTGTGTAAATAAGCAATAAATTGTTTCACTTTCTTTGAAATTGCAGTCGTTTGGTCTTCCGTCAGAAAGTGTTTATCAATATTTTTCAAAATATAACTTTTTACTGCATCTTCTTCGCGTTTATTGTTGCTCCAAAACTTAAGCAAAGAGTCATTTTTTCCGAAAAGGGGGGCAAAACGGGGCAAAAGCTTTAATACTTTTTAATTCTTTATTAATTAGTTAACAACATTTAACTAGAACCTTGCTGATTCGTTGAGCTATATAAAAGTAGTATTCCACAGAACGTATGCACATTTGTTAGTACACACCTAAAAATCCACACGAACAACAATATGAACAATTCATTTATCTCAAAACAATGTTGGTTCAGGCATTTTATTCAACTTTTTGTAAATGTATCTCTTTAACTTTATTTGGCACAAAGAAGTCCAGCCGAATAATGCTAATTCGCATTTTAGAATGTATATCAGTGGTGCCCAGGCCCTATGCGCACGCTGCGCATTGGGATAACCGCGCGTATAGCCCTCACTCATAGCTTAAGGCTAAGCGCAGTGCAACAACAACTTCATGTGTCCTCTCATATGTGTTTTTCTGCCAAACTCGAACACAGCAACAAAAAATTTGTTTGCTTTGTCTTTAATGTAGATTTTGTTGTTGGCGGACGAATGATTTCGTACGTATCAGACAGCCACGAGCAGATGTGAGTAGGCCAGGGTGCCCCAAGCAGAAAGCGCGAAAATGTGACTGTGTCTCTCTCTAACACACAGTGATGCCTGACTTCGGCAAGCATTCGGTGTGAATTGGCGAGTATGTTCGTGCCCCAGGGGCTATCGCTGGGGAACTCTGGAGTAGGCGATAATAGTGTAACGAACCTGAGCCCAGCTCCGGAACTAGTCCCCAGGTGTTTCAGTGCTAAGAGAATGTATCGAGTCCACGATATGTGATAAAGACATTGATGACCCCGAATACATGTTATTAACCTATCTCTCAAATTTTTCGTTTTGAAAAGCGCACACGTGCGTATAAATGAGTTGTTAACTGAATTGATTGGCGGACTCCTGCTTTTTTGCGTACGCTGGTCAACTGATGGGTGATTTGGCCCCCATCACCTAACAAAAATGAGTAATAACGCTTGGCTAACCATCACAAGGCGACCTTCCAAGTGGACACAAAATCGCTACAATAGGTTTTCTCTTTCTATTTCATGAATTGGTGGACTCTGGGCACCTCTGATGTTGTTATAAGGCTGCTGGAGGTCAGTTGAAATCTATGCACGCTACCATCTCTAGTTCACAGATGTTTGGTTTTGTTTCACTGGGCGTGTTTTAATCCTTCATAGGAGTTAGGTACACGGGTACATACATAGGTGTTGCTGCTGCTGTTGTTGTCACATGAGGCGTTAATTTATTACAAATTATTATGATTCTTTTTTGTGCTTACTTTTATTTTGTTTGTTTGTTTGTTTGAGCTCTTCCGGAAAACGGCAATGCAGAAGTAAGTCTCGTTGAAGACGTCTAGACAAATGCACTTCAAAGGTTAACATGATAAATGTCGTTTGTTGCTTCGTGCTGTTGCAGTTGGTGTTGTTGTTGTTGTTGTTGTTGCAGCTGCAGTTTGTTGCAACACTTGGCCTGGGTCTGGGCCTGGGCCGGGCAAATGGGCAAAATGTCGCCGCAATGCAGTTGGGGATTTGAGTTTTTTTTTTTCTTGCATTGTTGCCTCCTGTTTTTTTTTGTTGTTGCTGTCGTGTGGCAATTATTAAGCTAAGAAAGTCAACAAATTAATCAAAGACGTGAGCAATTAAAGTGGTAGATGGGGAAAAAAAAGGGAACAAGCCAGCTTTGATCCCACAAATCATTTCTGAACTCGAATTCCTTGTTCTTCTAATTGTGGCCGTCTGCAATAATTGCATTATCTATGCAACAAGCAGCAGGAGAAAATCACAAAAAACAAAAAAAAATAACAAAACCTGTACATGTCGATTCCCATTTCTATAACTGTGCCAACACCAGAGGTGGTTGGTCTGTGGCTGCTCTGTGGTTGTGGTTGTGGTTGCTTCATCTTCAGTTCCTCAACATTTCCTACTCATATGCGAATATGAACATTGGACCGCAAACCGCGACAACAGCAACAACAACAGCAACAACAACTGGCAAAACACTAACAAGCGACTTTTAGCCAAATTAAGTTGTCCAGTTTGCGGTGTACGCACAGCGGGTCGCAAATAACAATCTCCTGTTTACAACAACCACATACAGCAAACACTGCAACAACAGCAAACAACAGCAATCAAAAATTGCCAGCCAGAAAACAGAAAATAAAAAATTGCATCGACCCAAAAAACGCATTTAACTCATATTTCTTGCCAGTCGCAAAAAAAAAAATAAAACACATATATTTTTCCTTTTGGTTTTGGTGTTGTTACCTAGGCAAAGGCTTTTGCTTCCATAACGCTCCTATGTCGATTTCATATAAATTGTCAATATTTGACACATTTACGTGCCGCGGCAAAAAAAAAAAAAACAAAAACAATTCGTCGAGGAGTTTGAAAATTTATCAACTAACCTAAAACTCTTAAACTGAAGTGAAAATACTCTATAGCCAACAATAAAATTTGTAGAAATTTGACTGTTGAATGTTTTACCTTTTAGAAAATCCCAGAAGTGTAAGAAACGATATCATTCCCTTTGAACAGTATTCCAAACTTTGAAACTTTAGAAAAAAGGCAATTAAATGACTTTTTACGTGCAACTTGCGAGCGATGCTGCTTTTATTCTAAATGTAACATTCGTTAATTCTAACTTAGCTTACGATGTGTTGTAATTATAAGAGTGCGTTCGTGAAAGGGATACATATTGCCTCATACGACGCATCATAAGTGGTTCCCAACGGATGAGCCTCTTCACATCTGATGTCAAATGTACAAAAAGTGACTTGTTTATGGCTTAGGTTGTAACTAATGAATATGCATTTAACACTGCATGAGGGCAGAGTCGATTATCATGTTCAAGTTTGAACAATAATACCAATTTTAAGTTTGTTTTATACCTGTTTGAGCTTTTTGCATTTTCCTTGTGGGTGGATTTTCTGAAATCGAGGAAATATGTGTACAATTATTTCGCGTGCTTTGCTTACAAATTAAGTTACAAGTTAATCGGATGAAAAATGAAAAGGTCGATTAGGGGCCGCGCACATATGCAGCTGAAAGATGAACTGAAAGCAGATCTTTAGGCCGAGCTTTAAGCTTTCAAAAAACAAACACACTACATGCACGGAAGTGCGCACACTATGCGCTTAATTGAACAATTGAATTCAGCCGTAAGTTCAGCTTTGTTTGAATGAACAAGCATGCTTGTTTATTTCAGCTCGCTGATGTATTTAGTAACGGCGGCAGTTACACAGCACCACAACATGGACTACGAAACATTATTAAGTGAAATTGTATTAAAAACTAAAACTATTTCAATAGAGTTGTCACAAAATGTCAATGCTACAAGTATGTTATATGCTCTTTTATCACAAAATTACTTGCAAAATTAAAAAGCTCACTTACATTTTTATGTACATAGATGCGAATGAAAAAGACTTTACTCCTTCTAAATGCGATCTCCCATTTTATTTAAAATATTGTCGCGTATTGTAAATATAAGTGTCCATATGCATTCTGGCGAATTCATAAAAGTTTTTTGGATACGTTCGTAATTGACCATATAAATTATGAAATTCACCCAATGTCTCTCTAACAGTAACAATCTCGTGAACCCATATTCTTTTTTCCCTTGCTTAAATTTTCTATGCAATTTTAGATTTTCCGTAACTAAAAAAATTTCCCAATCGAGGCGACACCATGTTGCTAGCAAGAATAAATTGAATAAGCTAAAAGCTCAGGTCAGCAACATGTGTGCGCACCTTCAAAACTATAGGTGTGCTGAATCAAATTCTGTTGTCAGCAAAGCTTTCGGTTCTGCAGTCAGTTCATCTTTCAGCTATATGTGTGCGCGGCCCCTTACGGAAGTAATGCGGCCTACCGACGGGAATTTTGAAATTTACTTTATAATTTAAGAGATTACTTCAAAACATACTGATTTGGCCCAATTTTGGTTTTCTTTTATACAATGTTCTTGAAATGTCCTTGAAAATTCTTTTTTGATAAGCATTTTTTAAAATTGCAATATTTTGGGCACCAGATTAACTAGAGACATGAAATAAATGTAAATAAAATGAAATGGTTTCGGTAGTTCACGTTGTAGAGGCACCTTGAAACTTTTCCAGGAATTTCCTCCAACCTTAAAGCAAATTATCTGAAAGCTAAAAAAAATAAAAATCAAAAATACCCTTCATAAAGAAAAATTTACATACACAGAAAAAAAAGGATATTTGTCAATGATTCATTGGTTAATTTAGGTATCCATTTGGACTGGATAGTTTTGATATCGTAAAAAGGATATTAATTGCGAAAGTTATATTTTGGTGTGGAAATCAGAAAAAAAGTTTATTAAATTTTTGAATACAAGTTCACGCTATAAAGTTCTGATAGAGACTGACTACAGTAAAGCTGGGGTGACACATTTAATTTCTAGACACAACTTATTGTTGTGCGAAAACGACAAATTCGACGCATACTTTAAAAAAGTTATCTCAAAAAATCCCCAAAACGCTAGAAAATGTTACAAATCTAGTATTTTGTGTAATTTGTTTGGTATTTTGAAATGTTAGAGTCACACTCAATGTACGTAACAGATTGTCAGAATCGGTTGCTTTGTCTGGGACTCATCATCAGTTGATTATAAGAATAACACAAGGCAACAAAATTCGACTTTTTCCAGTATATTTAATATCACGTCGAGATTTTAAGTAATTTGAGCTTAAAGATATTATTATGATGTTATTTGACTCTTTTAAGAAGTGTTTTGTGGAGAACCTATACTTTTGTTTTGACTTTCTTTGATATTATCGGAAAGAACTACTCCTTAACTTTAAAAAAAACTATCCCAAACTATTCTACGATTTTTTCCAATGAAGATATACCATTTTTAGTTATTGTATACGAGTTCACAAAAACCCAAAATAGTGTATGGGTTTTGTTGAAAATTTTAATTGAAATTCTTTACAAATTACTAGCCGGTTGTACTGTTTCTGCAAGGCATACTTTTGTGCAGTAGACAGTTTTTTTTTTTTTTATTATTATCGAGACTATGTATTCAAAATGGCATATCTTCGCTTAAAAAAATCGTACAACTCTTTGGCATAGTTTATTTTTAAGTTATGAAATAGTAATTTACGATATCAAAAATAAAAATCAAAACAAAAGTATAGGTTTCCCACAAAACGCGTCTGAAAAGATTCAAAATAGGCTCAAATTACTTAAAGTCTCGACGTGATGGACCATTTCTGAACGTTTCATTTTTTCAACACACGAAAACCATCTAGAATCACCACCAACCCTTCAATATACTGGAGCTTGTTTCCTAGTGTAATCAACAAATATATATTTTGTGGACATCCGCTGCAGACAACATCAATTCTGAATATGTGTATTCAGCATTCTTCATTGGCCAAATTTGAAAAAGTTTGCCTAAAACTATTTGTGAACATAGAATTTATTTTTTCAAACAACTTTCTTTTGTTGTACCATCAACTGTGCCAATACAACTTGCGAATCCCCTCATACTGAAAAATTCACTTGCTATGCTCTCCCAGTCTTGGGCATTATATATGTAGTTCTAGAGATCTTTGACTGCTGGACCCTAATATGCAACTGCGATTCACCTAATATGAGTGAGACAGTCATCCATACCTGTGGATAGGTAGCGTAGCCGTGATCCGGACTCATTCTTTAAGATGTTTGTGGCTGAATTCTTTCGGATAATTTTTCTATCACCAAAATGCAATATGCCTTGTATATTTAATTTAAATATACCGTCAGCTTCTCTTTGAAGAAAACTTATTTTTTTCTTCTTTCGCAATTTCATTTCAAGCAATGAAATAATTATAATATTTAATAACAATATGGAAATTTCCTAGATTAAATGTCAACCGAGTTGTTACAAATATTGAATCTAGTAGAATCAACTTTGCCTATTCAATAATTCTTTGTCTCGCTAACACCAACGACGTTTCCCCATTATCAAAAAATTGTGACAATAACACTGTGCAACACTAACAAGTTGATCGAGTCGAGACTAAAAAATTCTGAAAGGGAATGATTGTGGTACCAAAACATTCGCTGGGTTTGGTCTGGTTAGCTGCCGTTTTTTTTTTATTGAACTTTAAAGTTTTCAGCTTCTGATTGGGACTTGCAGCTCCATATCTTGTAAACTATTTGGAATTTCGCTTTGATGTCTTAGAGGAAGTTGTTGCTTTTGGCATTTACGACATTTTAAGTAGCAAGTCAAAAAAGTCACATATATAATATAATATATACTCAAAATTACAAAAATTTCTTAAAATCATCATGTTTTCCCTCATTTTGTACTGTTTTTCAACTTTGTCTTGAAAACTGTAACGAATTTGACTAAGCAATGCAGGACAAAAACGTAGCTAAGACTTAAATGGTTGGAACAAACCAACTTTATTCGATTGGTTCTTCATATAGTTACGGGCCCTTAAGCATGTAGAACTGTAATCAAAACTCGAAAAATGTCAATTTTTGGTAGCAATTGGCTGAAACAGTCGAAAATTTCGATTGTCTTGTATTAAATCAATAAAATAGTAAAAAAACATAACTTAAAAATTATAATTAAAAAATTTTATTTTTTTAACGAAAATATTCGTTTTTTCTAGAGTTTTTATGACAGTTGTACATGCTTGTTGGCATATACAAATGTACTTCGCCATTTTAAAGAACTTCACGTACATGATGAAACTTCACATCAATGTGCTTCATACATGCATAAAACATTGAATTTTTGTCTAACTGCTGAGCTACAATATTGTCTCCATATATTTGAATTGCAGTTTCCGACTTAGTCAGTCCGATTTCAATAAATAAATTTTACAGATAAATCGCCTCTTTTACTGCCGAGGTTAACGCGATGTATTCAGCCTCTGTACTGCTTAGTGATACAGTTGGCTGTTTTTTGGAACCCCAAGAAATAGCTCCTCCTGCCAACATATAAACATAGCCAGTATAAGATTTTCGGTTATACGGATCGCTTGCTCAATCAGCATCGACATTACATTCAATTGATGTTCCTGTCTAGACGTAACATTTTTTCTGGTCTATTGTTTTCGATAAATATCTTAAAATATGTTTCGCTGCTGCTTCGTGTTCACAATGAGGGTCTTTATTCCGTTGTGCCAATTAATTAACTGTGTGAGCTATATACAGTCGAGTCATTATTGCAATATATGACAGCTCCCCAATTAATTTTGATATAAAGTGGAAACAACTTTTCGACATTTTTCACTATTGCAGGGCACTTGGTACCCAACTTCTAAAGGTGTTGATACTCTTTGATTCTTTCACATTCTTTCATGTTTTACTGATTCAACAATTCGTTTATATATTTTTGTTGACTAACAGAAATTGATGCAGTATCACCTTTACGTTTTACTTCAATGCCCAAGTAATTTGTCATTGGTCCCATGTCCACGATATCAAACTCTTCCGCGATTTTAGCCTTTACTTTATTTATATCTTCCAGATTTTTGCTTGCTAATATTATATCATTTACATAAACTGCTAAGAGACATATATTTTCACCAGATTCGTAGTATAAACAGGGCTCATTTACTGTTGGAACAAATTTATACTTCTCAACATAGCATCTAGCGTAGAGTTCCATACTCTAGCTGATTGCTCAAGACCAGAAATACTTTTCTTTAACTTTAAGACACGGTTGGGGTGAATATCATTAACAAAACCTTCAGGTTGTTTCATATAGACTTCAACTTCTAGTTCTCCGTTGAAATATGCTGTAACAACGTCTATTTGGTAAAGAGTTCATCCTGACTGACTGACTGGTGACCGTCGCACAGCCTAAACCATAAAAGATAGAATGCTGAATTTTTTATAGTAGTTTTATCTTTTACTGAAAGTGAGTACTAAAAACGGATTTTCGAAAATTCTGTCGGGAAATGTGGAAAACTCGCGAAAAACTTTTGTATACAACTTTTTTGTTTCCCATCCGATCAAGTTCAAACTCATTTTCAAAGATCTTTATGAAAATTCAACAAAAACTGCGTACTAATTTTCCGGAAAATTCACCCCCCCCTGGGTGGAAAGTGGGTGGTGAAGGTTGCGTGGGCGAAAGTTTAGTTGCCAGCGATTAGTTCCAAACTAATTTTTTAAAGTTACACATAATAAAATATTAGAAAATATTAGATTCAACCCCAAAGTCGGAAAATTCGCGGAAAACTGTTGTATGAAAGTTTTTGTTTTTTATCCGATCAAGTTCAAAATAATTTTCAAAGTAGGTGACAAGTGAATGGGAACTGGGTGGTTAGTGGGAGGGATGTGGGTGGGAAGTGGGTAGTATGTAGATGGGATGTGAGTGGGAAGTGGTTGGGAAGTGGGTGCGAAGTGGATGAAAAGTGGGTTAGAAGTGGGTGGGAACTGAGTTGCAAGTGGGTGGGAATTTGATGGGAGCTGGGTGGGAAGTGGGTGGTTAATGGGTGGTAAGTGGGAGGGAAGTGTGTGGGATGTGGGTGGGATGTGTGGATGTGGGATATTGTTTCCATACTGATAAAGGCTTACTGATGGCGGCGCAGCGAAGCGCGACGGGTTTTACGATAGTAGATTATATTTAACTGCCAATGCGATAATCCAACTGATAGCACTAGCGAAAATGTTTCCTTATAATCAATTCCATAGCGTTGACTACATCCTTTTGCGCCTAACCGGGAATTAAATCTTTTAACGCTGCCGTCTGGATTCATCTTAAAACCATATACCCATTTACACCCATTTGTTTTTCTGCCTTCAGATAAATCCGTTAAAAGCCACGTTTGATAACTTAGTACAAACGAGTCTTCTTGAAAAGTTGCGGCTAGGGTACCATTTTCCTCCGACAAAAGTATCATTTATGATGAAAAGACTCGAAGATTTTCAACGATACCTAGATTTTCGGTCCTAATCACTAATCAACCGTATTTAGTTCAAAATGCTGAACAAATAATTGTTCAAGGAATTTGGAGTGTGACGGATTCCTGGGGTGTGACGGATTCTTGGGATTAAGATTCAGAACTGTCAGCTTAGTTGTGAACTCGAAACGGTCTTTACCGGATTGAATTTCATTCAGCTTGAATCAGTAAAACTTTTCATGTAGCTGCAAATAACATTTTTCCCTTTAAGTTTAAAAATTTAATTGAGTTAACTTTTCTAGACATTTTCACCCTCAAACTTGCTTTATTTAAGGGTATCAAAACTTCCGCCAGCAATAATTTCAAAACTCAAAGAAAACAAAATTAACTTAATTTTGCTAGTCACCAAATATTTTTCAACACATTACGAAAGTTGAATTGTTGCTGTAGCTGTTGTTGTTGCTTCTGCACAACGTCAACAACGCCGACGCCAACTCGACGGCTGGACAGGAAAAATTATTAACTAAGAAACACAAAAATTGCTTGAAAATTGACATTTGCTCGTTAATGGCGTGTGTGTGTTGGTTGGTATGGAGCTGAGCTGGTTAACTTGGTCATGCAGCTGACCAGAGGCAACACAGGCACAGTCTCAGGCTCGTTTGCCGTTTTGCCGCCAATAATTTAGAGCTTTTAATAAAAATGTTGCTGCTGTTGCAGCCACAACAACGAGGGGCCACAACCGTTTCAAGAGATTTATATCATAATTTATTTATTAATTTCATTAAGTAAATTTTATATGATAAATGAGGTTTGTGTCTTTTTTTTTGCCTAGCAGCGATTGACCAAAAAGGAGCCGCAAAAATTAAACAATATTTATGGGGAGTTAATTTTACATTTTATATAAGACTTTCTATCGAATCAAAGTATTTGGACACTCGGGCTGTTGGGAAGACACTTTGTAATTTCGCGTTTGATAAGGCCAATCTCGTTAAGTCCAATAGAATTGCCAAAGCATGTACTACCAGTTCTCTCAAATCTCGCTTGAAAGTAATTTGTAGTCCAACTTTCGACACTCTCGACTCGGATATGGGCAAGGTCGTAAAATATTTTAAAACAATGTGACTGTGTTTTAGCGACCTTAAGATTATCAATCATAGAATCATAGAAAACAGCTGCAGACTTTCCCTCTGAACTTATTTGGCCCCGTCTCGAGTTTATAACTTCTACTTTGGCAAACGACTCTCTTTTATTTGGCAACTTGCCTGAACTCCAATTGAGAGTTCAGCTTAATCAATGCAATATCATTTCTGTAAGTGATGTTATTGTATTTTTCTTGTACCACTAAATGACTTTTACTCAATTTTCGCATTAGTTGACCTTTTTCCACTAGTTGACCTAACTAAAAAAAAGACTGCTCAAAAATGCATTTCAATAGAATACTGTTTTCAGATAAGAAAATTGATTTTTTTACAGGAAAATATTTCAGAATGTTTGCACATAAAATAGAGCAACTTATTGCTTGTCATGCCTCTTATCTTAAGGGCTTACACAAGCTTAAATGAAAAACAAAAAATGGGATAATGTGTGGGAATGTCGAGATCTAATTTTAAAACCGTTCGGGTTTTAAAAGAAGGATCCATATACAAGGTAACGAACTGCGCAGCTTCGATATGCTCAGTCGGCATTGGTTCGATGGCTCAAAGTTGTAATCTGTTGTATCGAACCGACATGGTCGCCTTCGATTTTCTGATGTAGTGCGAAACTTTTATCGAAAGCTGTCAAAAATGTAAGAAACGACTGAGTGGTCTTGACTTTTGTGTATATCTTAGCCCTGTGGTTCGATAAATTCTTGCGCTTACGAATAGCCACTTCCGGTTGCGCTACCTTGTAATTTCTGTATCATGGTGTGATTTAGCTACCAAGTTTGACCAAATCAGTGAGAATCCTGTAGTGGTTTATTGTTGTTGTTGTAACGGCTGGTTCGACAAGTATGTACGTTAGTATGAAAAGAAAAAAGAAGAGAGAGAGAAAGTGAAATTATAGTAGATGTTTAAAGGGTACCCATGTCCAAATCAAGGAAGGTGGCTGCCTCGATGGGTGTAATGTAGAGCTGCAAAACTATCGATGGTAACACTATTCGATTTTTTCGATAGTGTTTAGGCACGTGGCACACGATTTTAAAGAGGTATCGGTTGGAAAGCACTGAAATTAAATGTATATACATACGCATATCATCTTGACTTCCATGTTCCATGAGACGTGCGTTCTCAAAATATTGACGCATATTATCCATGGCATATGATCGGTTATTCCTATTCTTTGTAGCTTTATTCTGCTCCATGAACTGAAACAATGGTTTCAAGGAAGCGGCTTTTCAAAAGGTGCTGACGGCTCTGTATCATGGATTGTCTGTTGTGGTGGCTTGTTATGTAGACTTGTCGCGTAATTGCTTGTAGATCTAAACACTTCTCTCTTAAATTTGGGGTTTCAAATTGGAAAAGTTGGGAATGGTGTCTGCTAAGCCCGCTTTTTCTAAATTCATGAATATTTTGTTCTCACTCAAGAACGGTTTTTGGGCTTGTCTTGTTAACATTTTGTGCTCGTTTCAAGAACATTTTGTTCGCACTTTGGTTGCCGGCTTGTTCCAGAAATATATACAATTATTAACCTTAGTTAATGATTGACCATAGTATAATGATAAGGTCGAGCCTTTTTTAGGGTTGGTGTTCTCGGGAAGGGCGGGTGGCGAGACCCCACACCCCACCCTACAACACGCAACAAGCCCTGTAGCCTAGCGGGTGTTTGCCCCCGCTTAAAACGCCGAGGTAGTGGGTTCAAATCCCCGTCAAAGCGTAGTTAAAAAAAAAAAATCTTATTTGAAAACGCAAAGTGTTTTTCTAATTCTGTTTTTATACCCTTGCAAAGGGTATTATAATTTAGCCCATAAGTTTGCAACGCATAGAAATATTCACTTCCGACCCCATAAACTATATATATTCATGATCAGGGCGACGAGCTGAGTCGATTGAGCTTTGTCCGTCCGTCTGTCTGTCTGTCTGTCTGTCCGTCTGTTTCTACGCAAACTAGTCTCTCAGTTTTAAAGCTATCGAGCTGAAATTTTGCACAGAATCTTTTTTTTACTGCACGCTGCTAATATGTCAGAACCGACCGGATCGCATGACTATATCTTATAGCTGCCATAGGAACCATCGGTCAAAAAATAGATCTTAGTAAGAAAAACTTTTTTGTTTTCAATGTTAGCGCCCTTTAATTGGGCCATTATTATTATTATATGCTTTCAAACAGATTTCAAACAGCAAATTTTGGTCAAAATCGGATGACTATATCTTATAGCTACCATAGGACCGATCGGTCGGAAAATGGTCTTAGTGAAAAATTTTTTTTGTTGTTTTAAGTAAATCGTTTTTATGGTCGGTGATTATTAATATTAAACGCTTTCAAACTAATTTGAAAAAGTTGATCGATTTCGGGTGACTATATCTTATGGTTGCCAGAGGACCGATCGGTCGAAAATGAGTCTTAGTAGGAAATTTTTTTTGTTTTTTATGTAAGCGTCCTTAAACTCGCTGATGACTAATTTTATATGCTTTCATGCATGCTTTGATGCTTTCAAATATATTCGCAAAATTTGGTCGAAATCAGATGACTATATCTTCAGGCTGCCATAGGACTTATCGGTCGGAAAATGAGTCTTAGTGAGAAAAACTTTTTTGTTTTCAATTTTATCGTTCTTAATCTTGCCGATTGTTAATTTGATATGTTTTCAAGAAGATTCGCGAAGTTTGGTCGAAATCAGATGTTTATCTGTCGGGAAATGGGTTTTAGTTACAAAAATTTTTGATTTTTATGTAAGCGTTGTTAGACTCTGTCATTTCAGAAACAGCATTTGCAAGGGTATAAAAACTTCGGCACAGACGAAGTTAGACTGGCCTTCTTGTTTTTTATTGTGTTACAAACAGATTAAAGTAAACAATCTGTTCAAAAAGTTCTCGGTCGTCAAAGTGAGGGGTCCAAAAAAAAGGTATAGTGCTGGCGGCCACGGTTTCTCGTCTCCAGATTGTCTGAAATGAAAAGTAAAAACGGGGTTATAATCAATATAAATGACATTCTGGTCTGACCCTCGAAAAAAATTTTGTGATTTTTTTTTGACAAAATGGCGGCCATTGAAAAATGAAAATTTGTAGTTTAGTGTAAAAACAAAATAGTAAAAATTTTTTCAAATTATGATTGAGGGTCAGACCAAAATGGTCGCTTTGGTCGCATTTTCGCTTTCGCAAAAATTGTGCGTTTTTAAGTCAAAATTTGGTCCAAAAACCAGGTTGAAGTCGCAAAAGTTTTACGAAAGCGAAAATGGGACCAATGCGACCATTCTGGTCTGACCCTCAAACATACACTGCTCGCCACTTGAATAGGACACCTCTAAAGTCGATTTTCTATAGTTAATTGCTGCTAAACCAAGCCATCTAGGAAAATAGTTTTTGTTTTCTTATAAAGTTTATTTAAATGTAGTAATTGGACGAAAATTATTCAAAAGTTGTAAGTATACAAAAAAAGCATTGTTAACCAATAAGTAACAAATTTTGGAGTCTTCATTTTGCACCACTTGAATAGGACACTTTATCTAAAACCCATTTAAGAATATTTCAATCCTTTTCAAATAACAATATTACGTAAATAAGAAATGACTAACATGTTTTTAAACCAAAAAAAGTTTTTAATAGTGTGTTGAGCCTCCTTTTTTCTCCAAAAACTCACACATTCGGTCTGGAAGGGATGCATACAATTTTCCCAAATAATTCAACGATATCGAGCCCCATGCTAATTTGATAGCTGCAATTAGTTCGGGAGCGCTCGAATATTGCTGACCTGATCCATATACTTCACGTGTTAGCCATCCCCACACATTCTCAATGATATTCAAGTCCGGTGAATAGGGTGGACAGTTTAATAACTCCACGTTTTGGCTCGCTATATACGATTTAACAATCCGGGCCGTATGTATAGGGGCATTATCATGTTGATAAATTCATTTTAGATTTGCCAAAAAAGAGTTTGGAAGTGTGGAAAGGCCTCTTTCAAAATACCATTATAACACAACGCATTAATGGTGGTTAGAATAAATTTAAGCTCACAGGTGCCATAATAGGAAATGGCCCCCCATACCATAATACCTCAAGCACTGCTGTGCAACTTATCAAGATGGTGTGGTTCTTTTCGAAGATCATGAAAATAGTAGCTGTAGCCATCGGGGCCCTCCAAATTAAACTTTTTTTCGTCCGAAAAGACAACACGTTGCCACTCCGAAGTCCAGGTGAAATGTGCGCGCGCAAAATCAATCAATCGCAAAATTGTAACTTCCGAGCCGGGTTAAGAGGTGGCTTCTTTTTGATTTTTAGTCTCTTCAGGTGTGTAGCATTATTAATAACACGACGCATGGTTGTCAAACTAGCTTTAACGTTGCATTTTTCACTTATCTTGGCCAATGAGTCGTGCGAATTGGAAGCTTCTCTTAATATAAGTCGCTTGTCCGCGATGGTAAGCACACTGTGGGCGCGGCCCTTCATGTTTTTACCATAATTAGCCTCATTATTTAAAAAATTTGTTATGGCGTGACGGCTCCTGTCGACTTTTTTTGCTATTTTGGCAATAGAAAGGCCAGAATCCTTGTAAGCTTGGATTTTTCCTTTCTCCGACTCAGATAATGAAGTGCCACGCCCCATTTAAATTTTTTTTTATACCCTTGCAAAGGGTATTATAATTTTGCCCAGAAGTTTGCAACGCATAGAAATATTCATTTCCGACCCCATAAACTATATATATTCTTGATCAGGGGGACGACCTGAGTTCATTGAGCTTTGTCCGTCCGTCTGTCTGTCTGTCCGTCTGTCTGTCTGTCTGTCTGTCTGTCTGTCCGTCTGTCTGTCTGTCCGTCTGTTTCTACGCAAACTAGTCTCTCAGTTTTAAAGCTATCGAGCTGAAATTTTGCACAGAGTCTTCTTTTTACTGCACGCTGCTAATATGTCGGAACCGACCGGATCGGATCACTATATCTTATAGCTGCCATAGGAACCATCGGTCGAAAAATGGGTTTTAGTGAGAAAAACTTTTTTGTTTTCAATGTTAACGTGATTAAACTCGGTCATTAATAATATTATATAATTTCAAACAGATTTGTAAATTTTGGTCAAAATCGGATGACTATATCTTATAGCTGCCATAGGAACCATAGGTCGAAAAATGGGTTTTAGTGAGAAAAACTTTTTTGTTTTCAATGTTAACGTGATTAAACTCGGTCATTAATAATATTATATAATTTCAAACAGATTTGTAAATTTTGGTCAAAATCGGATGACTATATCTTATAGCTGCCATAGGAACCATAGGTCGAAAAATGGGTTTTAGTGAGAAAAACTTTTTTGTTTCCAATGTTAACGTGATTAAACTCGGTCATTAATAATATTATATAATTTCAAACAGATTTGAAAATTTTGGTCAAAATCGGATGACTATATCTTATAGCTGCCATAGGAACCATAGGTCGAAAAATGGGTTTTAGTGAGAAAAACTTTTTTGTTTCCAATGTTAACGTGATTAAACTCGGTCATTAATAATATTATATAATTTCAAACAGATTTGTAAATTTTGGTCAAAATCGGATGACTATATCTTATAGCTGCCATAGGAACCATAGGTCGAAAAATGGGTTTTAGTGAGAAAAACTTTTTTGTTTCCAATGTTAACGTGATTAAACTCGGTCATTAATAATATTATATAATTTCAAACAGATTTGAAAATTTTGGTCAAAATCGGATGACTATATCTTATAGCTGCCATAGGAACCATAGGTCGAAAAATGGGTTTTAGTGAGAAAAACTTTTTTGTTTTCAATGTAAACGTGATTTAGCTCGGTCATTAATAATATTATATGCTTTCAAACAGATTTGCAAGTTTTGGTCAAAATCGGATGACTATATCTTATAGCTGCCATAGGACCGATCGGTCGGAAAATGGGTCTTAGTGAAAAAAACTTTTTTGTTTTTAAGTAAATCGTTCTTAAGGTCGGTGATTATTAATATTATACGCTTTCAATCTAATTTGAAAAAGTTGATCGACATCGGGTGACTATATATTATGGTTGCCATAGGACCGATCGGTCGAACATGAGTCTTGGTAAAAAAATTTTTTTGTTTAGTTTTGTTAGCGTCCTTAAACTCGCTGATGACTTATTTTATATGCTTTCAAATATATTCGCAAAATTGGGCCGAAATCGGATGACTATATCTTAAGGCTCCCATAGGGCCGATCGGTCGGAAATTGAGTCTTAGTGAGAAAAACTTTTTTCAGACGTTTATCTGTCGGAAAATAGGTTTTAGTTACAAAATTTTTTGATTTTTATGTAAGCGTACTTAAACTGTGACATTCGCATTTGCAAGGGTATAAAAACTTCGGCACAGACGAAGTTAGCTTGGCCTTCTCGTTTAATTTTATATTCACTTCAATTAAAGCAAAAAGTTTAAGTAAACCAAAATTTGTGTGCACGTGTCAACGATACCGACCAAATAAAATGCATGTTCTATTCAAGTGGCGCAAAAATTCCATTGAATTTTTGCGAATGCTCACATAAAGTGCAAACAACTTTATAACGGTTCTATTCCAAAACTTGGAATATACCAGAAAGAGCGAAGAATGCTTGCACAAAGATGGTATGCAAAAAATACCGTTATTCTACCATTTCGTTTTCGAGTTACGAGCAGTTTTAAAGAGAGCATACAGGGTGTCCTATTCAAGTGGCGAGCAGTGTAATTTAAAAAAATTTTTCGAATTAAAAAAAATCCTTTTAGGGCGATATTCTCAAATATCCAAGCTATAAAAAAAAGTAAAAAAAAAAATTTTAAAAAAAAATCGAAAAAAAATTTGGCACATGGAGAATCCCCCCTTAAGCACCTTATCAGGGGTGCCACAGACTTCACTAGCGATTTGGCTTCTAGCGATTTGTCAAATCGTGCGAAAATTTTCGCCATGCCACAGTACTTTGAGTGATTTCAGTTTATAAGCTTGTACACAAACCCTTTCCAACTTGACTGCGTAGGGTAGACACACCGCAAACGCAAATAAGAGTAAGCCTTTTCATGCAATTTTATTAATATTTTTTAATGTTAAGTTTTTGGTTAGTTCTTTTTTAAACAAAATTATCTTAATTTTCTTCAACGGAGTTGAATGTTCCAACAGCAAAAATTGTAATTTGCCGCCCGCCAAATTAAAAATGAAACCTTGCAACTCTCGCTGCTGTATGGTAACACGCGTACGGCAAACGAAAAGGCAAACAAAACGATATACATAGTCAAAATTCTGTAAGTAATGCTCCTTCTGCTTGAAAAGAATCTTGGACCCAGCTTTATTTAATTGAAGCAATCGGAAGAGAGGTTGGCCAAATTCATGTTGTTTGCAGTTGCGTGCAGTTTGTTCCAGGCTGCAGCCACCTGACGCCCTTTGTGACATTGCGGGATAAGTCCTTATGCTCCTTCATAAGAGCCAAGAAAATTTCGCTCTGGACATCTTTTCGATGCTTTCCCTATTATAATTTATTGAAATTATAAACAAATCGAAAGAATAATAAAATTAACTAACATTTGAGCTAATTCTCGTCATTATTTTGGTTATAGCGTTGCCACATTTTTGAGCTCAAACTGGCAGAAATCGATTTACAAAAATGTCAAAATAAATAAGCAAAAGATCTACGCAAAAGTTATTGCTAATCAATCTAATTTTTGTATCTTTATTTCAGCACAAAAATCGCCTTAAAATTTAATTCGATTAATTTCGAAATTCAAATATTAAAAGGTGGCACCACTGAAATACTAGCGACTTGGTGAATTGCAGAGAATGACAAATTTAACTAGCGATTTATAAAAATTCACAAATTAAACACACTTTATGAATCAATAAGGATTATTTTAATCAAAATGTATTTTGGCGGCTTATTTAAGCAAATCGCCAGTTCAAGGGTGCGCGATTTTCAAATCACTCGTATACAGGCTCTGTGGCAGGGCGAAATCAAATTCGCGAGAATTTCGAGAGGAAGTGATTTCTGTGGCATCCCTGTATTTCGGCTTTTGGCTTTTCTAGCCACGGTCTCTGCGTGTTTGGCGAATACATAGAGAGAGTTATAAGTAACCCGAAGAATCTTAGGGTTGTTTAAGGTGGGAATGCTCTGTCCGTCGATACGACGTATGTCAAGCATTTGTTTGTCCTTCTTTGTTCACGTGGTAAGGAGCGTTGCAAATGATTTGGTGGCTGACAGCGAAAGGTTTCTGCTGGCGAAAAAGTCTAAAAGGACCTGACTGATGTTATGATGGTGCAGTCGTCGGCATACGACACCATTTTGACATCTGGAAAGTTGGAAATGTAAAGATTGAACAGCAAAGGTGAGAGGACACCACCTCGTGGTTCTCCCTGCATTAGCTGCCTGTTACCTGACGTGGCTCCTACTTCCTGAGAGGTAGTTCAGCAACCATGTTGTTTATCATCAGGATGTATTAATGTCAGACTAATATACCCAGCTTAAAGAAGAAATTGAAATATTTTTCGTATCCATTTAGCCCATCTTTCTAATTAATTTTTATCTTTTAAACTAACTTGGTCTTAGTCGAAGAAAAACACTGTCATTATTCAATGTCTGTGAAGAGATAACAAAGGTTCTACAATGTATTTAAACCAATGTTAATTTGGGTTATCTTGAAATTAAAACACAGTTTCCACTTGCAAAGTAATTCTCCATAAATCAATACCATAAAATCATTCGTAAAGCTCAACTTATTGCCTAACAAAAAAGAACACTTAAAATATGACAATAGCAACAACAACAACAACAACAACAGATAAACATTAAATTTAATAACATCTTGAATAATGGCGCGCAATTTGGTCGAACATCAAAAAATGATTAAAAATGCATTTAAATTTATATACCATAATAAAAAAACTAAACTGCAGCGGGTCGAATAAATTTAACCGAAAACAAAATAAATGTTTGCAACAACCACAAAATCAAAAGCCCATAAAACTGACGACTAAAATCAATTGCAAAGCTAAGCCAACAGAAATTGAAGGTTTTTTTGTTGTTGCAGCAGGCAAACGGCTGGCCTCTTGCCAAATTCAATGGATTTTACTTTTCGTAAAAAGAAAAACAAAATCTGCTGTCGTGACCAATTAGTGATCCAACTGAGCGGGCGGGTCGCGCAGGCGCGCACGTCACTTGAAGGCCCAGTCTGGTCGCGCTGGACAGGAATAGAGACAGCAAATAGTAAAACCAACCAAAGTTGTGCCAATGCGACTGAGGCGCACTTTACATTCAAATATTTTGTGACACAAAACGTTTGTCTGCCGTTGTGTGGTTTTTTGCTGGGGGTCTGCAGACGGCATATTTGTTTTGGGCTTTTGTCTGTGGCAAATCTTGGGCCATTTTTCGTCTTGGGCGTGTTTCTGTTATTTGGCTTACACTAGCCGTGGGGAAAAGTAGTCGTTGAGTTTCAATGGAATTCTGGTAGAAAAATTATTGCTATTTAAAGTCAATTTGAAATTTCGTACTGGCTCGAAATCGTACTAGGATGAACTGCTTCCAAAAGATGCTTCAAATGTGTAATCCTATTAAAACTGCACCTTGAAAGTATGCTTCCCAAATGTAAGCGACTTTATAAAACTTTCCTTCTGTAAACGACGTTTTTTTCTCGTGTTTATGTGATTTTATTTACACGGGTATCTATTTACACACGATTTACTATTTACAATGTCAATACGGGTTTGATTTGCACATTTTATTTACAGCGTCTACTCTCATTCAGCTGTCTGTCTGTCTACCACTCTCGTCCATTATGCAGTGTGACCATCGTCTCTGTCTTAAAATACCTTAATACTAAAATATCCATATATCTGTACATATACAATATCTTATATATCAAAATCCCAACATTTCCTTCATTTACCTTTAAGAGTATTCCCCTTTTTGATTTCCCCCCCTTCCACCATTAACTTTCCCGCTTAAGTTAATGCAAATTTTTCAATTTCCGACTGTCGCTTGCACAAGGACCAAACCTTAGCTGCACTTTCCATGACTCATCCGGCTCTGATGTGCTGTTTTGTGCCACATTCAAAGACACACAAAAAAAAAAAAAGGAACAACCTCACTTGACTTGAAAATCTGCAGAGGAATAACTGACAGTGTACACAAGCAACACTAATTGCTGTAAAATTACAAAACACTGAGCGAAAGGGAAGAAGAGGGCGAGTGGAGGACATAGAACAACAACAGCAGCAACAACAACAACAAGTGACTGGACTTTCTGTGTTTTAAGCAGAAACTTAACGGAATGAGCGGTACAAACAACAACAACAAAAAGCTGCCAACAACTCAATTAACACAAAACAAACAAAGCAAGAGAGTTGCGAAAAAATGTTTTTTTGTTGTTATTTTTCCTTTTTTTTTGTTGTTTTGAAAGAGCTTTTGGGTTGCCCCTGGTCGCCGTTTGCCCATGCAAATGTATGCAAGTGGCCCGGCCACAAGAGAAGGAGGTAACAATGCATCCGTGTGATGTGACCATCATCTGATGAGGGATTTTGTAGATTATACGAATACGGAGAGTACGCAGTACGCAGTTGCGTTTACTCTTACACCCAAAAAAAAAATTTATTATCAAAATGACACCATTTAGTCATCAGTTTGAAACTATTGAGTATCAAATTCTCTTTAATACTCCAATTATCAAGTTGATATATTCAAAAGTATTAAAATGATATTTGAAGGATATCAAATTCATACTAACTTGTATCAGGTTGATACTTTTTATACCCTTGCAAAGTCTATTTAAGTTTGCAACTCATAGACATATTCATATTCATTTCCGACCCCATAAACTAAATGTATTCTTGATCAGGGCGACGAGCTGAGTCGATTGAGCTTCTGTCTGTTTCTACGTAAACAAGTCTCTCAGTTTTCAAGCTATCGAGCTGAAATTTTGCACAGAGTCTTCCTTTTACTGCACGCTGCTAATATGTCGGAACCGACCGGATCGGATGACTATATCTTATAGCTGCCATAGGAACCGTCGGTCAAAAAATGGGTCTTAGTGAGAAAAACTTTTTTGTTTTCAAGTATTTCGTTCTTAAGGTCGTTGATTCTTAATATTAAACTAATTTGAAAAAGTTGATCGACATCGGGTGACTATATCTAATGGTTGCCATAGGACCGATCGGTCGAAAATGGTTCTTAGTAAGAACTTTTTTTCTTTTTAATGTTAGCGTTCATGAACTCACTGCTTACTAATTCTATTCCCAAAATTTGGTCGAAATCGGATAACTATATCTTAAGGCTGCCATAGGGCCGATCGGTCGGAAAATGAGTCTTAGTAAGAAACCCTTTTTTGTTTTCAATTTTATCTTTCGTAAACTCGGCGATTGTTAATTTGATATGTTTTCAAAAAGATTCGTGAAATTTTGTCGAAATCCGATGTTTATCTGTCGGAAAATGGGTTTTAGTTACAAAAATTTTTGATTTTGACATTTCTCATTCACATTCTCTGACATTTCAAAAACAGCATTTGCAAGGGTATAAAAACTACGGCACAGACGATGTTAGCTTGGCCTTCAGGTTGACACTTTTTTGTATTAATTTCAGGGACCGTAAATAATGATTATTTTCTATATTTTTAATCAAAAAAATCACCCACTTAGAATTGCCGTAGAAGAAAAAGTATTATACCAGAATGATTATTTTTGGATAATCTATGCAAATCCACCATGATTTTTATTATGTAAATTTTATTTGATTTGCTAATTGGTAATGAATATTTTTAAGTAATATTTGTCAAACTCAACAATAATGATGATTGCTTGAGTTTTATATATATTTTGCTTGAAAATAAAACTCAACCAGAAATTACAACATTATCATAAGGAATTTTGGAAAGATTGAAGTATATTCGTAATAAATGAACCAATACGAACACATAAAATGCAGTTTTGAGTTAAAATTTTTTTTAAATTATTTATTGGTTTAGTTTAACATAAAGTAATTTTTGCAAAGACTCAGTTGTGATATCATTCACAACTCATTCAACATTCGCTGTAATCAAACGTTCAACGCTCAGTTGCGTTGCAGGACCCGAATGAACAACTTTGGCTAGTTGATACAAATTTGGGTTTTGACTCTGGTCAGCGTTTGTTAAGTATTTTTATAATTCTTTTCTAAAATTAAACTAAACAAAACTAAATATGAAAAGTGTTAGCATTTGAGCGGAGTGGATAAGAACCAGATTACAATAGTACTTCTAATACACAACCTTAATGGAATCAAGGAAGTCGTTCAAGAGGGAGCAAGCATATTATTACTGCCGAAGTCGCTGAGGATGCCTGCGAGCTATTTGTGCTTGATGTGAAAAAAAATGATAGCTAAAATATCATATTCGGATGTATAAGACATTAATTGAATATTTACTTACAATTTGCTCCAAACTGTGACTTTCCGACGAAAGTAGCTTAAGTTTGATTTTGAGTAAGATTTTGCTGCAGAACTCTTCTTATCTTTCAATCCGAATAAATACTGCACACGACCTGGCATGGTTTTCCAATAACGACTCTTATCTTTTTTCGATGCACTTATACACTATGAAACTGTGGCTGTTTTTTGCTGCATTAAGCTCCAACCAAAGCTTTTAAAAATCTCCCAAAAATAACTAATGTTTTTACAAGGCGTTTTAGTTCAACCCATTCCCATCAAGAGAGTTCAAGTGGAGAGTTTTGGTTACAAATTTTAAACTGCTAATTTTGGTTAATAATGAGAATATGGTTTTGGTTACTGTTTTAAACTCAGATTAAAAATATTTTTCCATAAATTTTTTTCAAATTTTTTGCTAAAAATTGCATTTTTTCTTATTTTTTTTATTTATAAACAGTTTACTTACAATGTAAAATTATAAATAAACTAAAAAATTGCATTTTATGTGTTCGACTTGGTGCATTTATTAAAAATATACAACAATCTTTACAAAATTTCTTATGATAAAGTCGTAATTTCTTGTTGTTTTATTTCTAAGCAATGAATTTATTTTTGAGATTTAAAAATATTACTTAAATATAATCATCATTGTGTGAGCAATTGAAAAAAAAAATCAAAAAATATCATTAAGGAGTAAGTTTTCTTTTAAAACTTATAATGATTACGGTCCCTGCTTAATTTTGTAATAACAATTTGATCCTAGATCTTATCAATATGATATTTCAATTGTCAAGCTTTTAGTATAATTTTGATACTAGCTTTTATCAATTTAATATTTTTTTCTTATCAAGCTTGTAGTACAAATTTAGTTCTCTACAAACTGCCATTATAATTAATTTTAATAACTTTTTACTTAATTCTGAATTCTAACAAAATTAATTTTATTTACTAATGAAATGAAATCTTCCGGTGTGGACAAGTCACTAAGGAAAACATTCTACTCTCACTCTGCATGTTTCGTCTGGAAAAGTGTCTTCCTTAGTTACAGATTAGGATATCTAGACAATTGCGGAGTCGACACCGCTTCTGTCAGAAATTAGTCAGCTGTTCGCTCTCACTTACGCTCTCTGGGTACATTTGGGAATATGTCCGTCTGCCTCTAACTACTGTTATTTCCTGTATATAAGGGCACTATCCCTTTAACCACTCAAAATAGAGAGGCAGCGAAAATTATATTTTTTGCCACATTCCGGATGTTTGTAACGCATCTCAGAAAAAAGCATCTCCGACCACATAAAATATACATTTTCTTGATCAGCATGACGAGCTGAGTTGATATCAGTTTCCTATTGGTAACTGAAGCAAGTGCAGCGCCTAGTCGTTGGAAGTTTCTACTTCAAAAAAGAGCCAGTTTTTCCCAGATAGCGCATCGCTCTTAACGGGCTACAGCAGCTTGTTCGAGGCCAGCTCCCGGGCATCATCGTCATCGTCCTCCTCTTGCTCCGACTTGGAGTCGCAACACGACATCCATTCGTTGTGCTCGGAGGATGATTGCCAGGAGGTACTGCGCCAGATCTTGCAGCATGACCAACCGGTGCACATCTCCATCAAGCTGCACGTCACCGAAGACCAGTACACCAATTGGATGTCGATCTTGAACAGTCAACAATATGCTGTATGTCGCCTTCCCCAAGGATCTGCCCCCAGCTCCAAGGAAACCTTCATCTCTCTGCTGGAGTTTGCCGAGGACAAGTTGGAGGTGAACGGCATTGTCATGTTCATGCGCAAGGACCAGCCGGAGCCCGCACGACTAATTGAGGCATTCCTGATTATGGGTTTCGAGCCATTGTCCAGAAAGGCACCGCAGGCACCACCAGCCGCCATCAATAATAACGAGAACTACTATTTCCTCTACACCATCCAGGAGTAATTCGCTTAGATTGGGCGGCGAAACGATTCCACCACAACCTAATCACTTTTTAAATATCAATAATCTATAATCCGTAGCATTCACTTAACTTGGTTAGGACCATCATAACCATTAGCCTGACATGTTGGCCCCAATGTGTTCAATGAAAGAAAACAAAATCAAATTTTTTATCCAAAATATCCCAAAAAATCAAATCGTTTCGCGGTAGTCACAACATCCACGTTTGTAGCCACGTTAAGAGCAAAGCTATCACCACACAATTGTTGTAAATTAATACACAAAATTATAACCCAACAAAAAAAATTGAAAAAATCGTAAAAAAAAAATTACAAAATCTTTAAAACGAATACAAAAAAAAAAATGTATATTAATCCGAAGTTTATTTGTGAATTATTCAGTATATAATTTATGTATGTTTTTTTTTTTGGTATCATTATCGTATATATGTTTTTCAATGAATTATTTTGTCAACTTTATTTCAAACCTTAAAAGAATCACAACATATTTTTGCTAGTCCCAACAAATCCAGAATTTTATATACTTTATATTATTATTTTATGCAATATTGTTTACCTTAAGTTTATTGTATACTTATGTAAGACGGAGAAGTCGAAGAAGTGAAAAAAAAGCATTCGCAAAATGGAAAATCAACCAAATACAACATAAACAAGAACAATTATGATATGTTCGTCCGTCCGTCAGTTTCTAGGATCTCCTCCGTCAGTTTTAAAGCTATCGTGACCAAACTTTGCACGAAGTCTTTTAGTATAAATACGCTGCAACTATGTCGGAACTGTCCATATCGAACGACTATATAGGTATGTGTAGCTTTGAAAACTCATTTTAAAGTTAATTGGGCGAAAATTTAAAGTTTCATTGGTAATATTTCGTTATGTGAAGCTTTGAAAATGGGATGGAGATAGTCTGTTGAAAAACCAAAGAGTTTCATACAAATGATTTCCATATATAGCTTCGAAAATGAGCTTGGAGCTAATCGCTCGGAAACTAAACTTAACTCCCCAAAATAACCTTTACCATCTATTTTCCACAGATCCTGATCGAATTAAAAACACAAGAGTTTCATACAACAGTTTTCGGTTAATTTTCCGAATTTCGGGGTAGATTTCCCAAAATTTAAATGTCACGTACTCCATAGTGTAGCTTTGAAAATGAATTTAGAGCTAATCGATCGAAAAGTAAACTTCGCCAATAGAACATTGACCTCCCGTTTTCCCCCAAGGGGGTGAATTTTCCGGAATTTATTGTTGAATTTTCATACAGATGTTGGAAAATGAGTTTGAAACTGATCGGATGAAAACCAAAAAAAGTTTCAAACAACAGTTTTCCGTACATTTTCCGATCTTGGCCAAGTACTCCTGATTCTGAAAGAATATCAGACTACAAAAAAAAGAAACAAAAATTGCAAAAAAAAATTTATGTCTCAAAATTTCTCAAATCTCTTTAATTAACTAATTTCACTCGTAAAATTTCATTTCATACATGGGTTTTATGCAAACAAAATATTCTAAATGGTGGTCCGACAACTTGACAAGCACTTTATACGAATCTGGTATAATACATTAATTCTATGATAACATACAATATTACCTCATCTGTAACATCTTATTATTGATAACATCTTCATTCATTTGATTCATTTGTTCATTACAGCACTGTTCCTCACGTATTTGCAGAATATTACCTCAACTGAGATTATACCGAGGAAACACAGCTCCGGATTTAATATTGCTGGTTGCCGATTCCCACTCTAAACCTCAACGTGTGAACAACTGGAACTGGGGTAAGCTAGCAAGACTGCGAGGTAGTGAGTTAGGGACCTAGTTTTGGGGCGGTGTAGAAATTTCCTCAACTGTCTGAAGAAAAAATCCAAACAAAAATAACTCTTATAAAGTGGTCAAATTGCTACTATCTCGGCTACGCTGGGTCAGACTCCAACTCCAGCCGAGATCGGGAAAACGAATGCGAAAATCCGACCTGTGTGTAGACATTACAGTGGTTGTAGTCTAGGGTGGTCCGCTTTAACCTGTCGTGCCTGTGCAACGGTGTCTCGATCTCTGGCTGGTAGGGTCTGGGCCAGCCTCGAAACGACTTAGTGATGCGTATAAATTCCCTGTTCACTAGCCTCCCTCTCACGAGTCTCTGCATTTATAAATGTAATTGTAAATGGCTCTGGGCGTGACCAAGTTGAACCCCAGCCTAAGAAAAGCTACTTGACAATTTGGCGCCCGAGCAGGGACTCTGAGACTTGGAGAGGCTTAAAAAACCACAATCATTTCATGCATCACTAGCCCCAGAACACACTGAAAATACTTTTGAAACCATGCTCATGCGTACAAGGGAACTTGGTAGGTATGTTATGCGAAGAAATCTCGTAATTCGTCATACAACCTACAAGCTACGTTCATACTTATAAATTCACGATCTTAGTTCATGTATACCCGTTTAAATTCCCGATATACGTTTATGGGTACACAAGCAGGCGTACAAAAATAAATTCATGATATTCGTTTATGCAGATAAATTGGTGTGTAATTTCTCCAATGGAAGCTGGTTGCATTTCCTTTGCCATGCTTCCATCTGGACATATGTCATCATTCCGAACATCAAATCAAAACAAGTCCAAGCACACTCCACAAGCATATTACAAATGTCATCATTCCAAGCATCAAACAAATCCAAATCCAAGCATACTTCACAAACTTCATAAGCATGACAAAAGAGCACACATAGAAGGCTGCCCAAATGAACTTAATCGCAATATTCCTAATTTATAAAATCTGTAAGAAAAATATTCAAAATTTGAAGGTCACTTTTTTTATATTTTACGATGTGTAACTTTTAAAACAAAGTCGGAAAATGACCGTTTTCCGTATTTTAGAGTTTGGACCTCAATTTTCACGTAGCGGGGTTGAATTTTCCGGAAGATTGGTATGCAGTAAATGTTGAATTTCCAAATAAATCTTTAAAAACTATTTTGAATCTGATCGAATGATACACAAAAAAGTTTTTCACATTTCCCGAGAGAATTTTCCAAACTCTGATCTTAGTACTTACATTGAAGCAGAAGTTTGAACTACTGTAAAAATTGCAGCTTTATATCACTTAGGTTTGGGCTGTGTGGCAGTCACCAGTCAGTCATGCTGAAATCTTTTATATATATAAATTATAATAGTAAGCTACAGAGAGGAAAACGATATGGCTTTCAATCATATAATTGTCCTGCAATGTCATTTCATTTGATTTCTAATGAAAAACTGCTTTCATCGTACATATTCTCCCATAACACCGGATGTGTACCTTAGAGTTTTCAGAAGAACATAATTTACCCAATCTTTAAAAAGGGCAACCCTGAAGAAGTGAGCAATTACAGAGGCATCTCTTTTTTGAAATACTTTGCTAAAAACATTTACGTCAGTTATCTTAGTCCGTATAAACTCGTATCTGGATGAACACCAAATATTAAACGAAAATCAATCTGGGTTTAGGAAAGGGTATTCCACGATAGACAGCATCTTCGTGTTGACTTCGGTATGCAGGGACTTTCTGAGAACAAACAAAAAACTGTACCTGTTTTTTTTATTGATTTTAAATCAGCATTTGACTCAGTAGACAGGAAACTACTGATTTATAAGCTAGCGGATATAGGCATCTCGACTAAGATACTACAAGTTTTAAAAAGCTTTTCTGAGGAAAATGAAACGGCAGTGTGGGATGGATCTAATCTTTCACCCTGGTTCGAAACAAATCTTGGAGTCAAGCAGGGGTGTATTATTAGCCCTCTTTTGTTCTCCTTATTTGTAAATGATAGATCCAAGGGGGAGCGCAATTTGCCGGGAATGTTTTCAAAATCCTAATGTACGCAGACGACATGGTCATCCTCGCTGAATCACCAAAGATGCTACAGGAGATGATTAACGAAGTGCAAAGATACTGCCTAAAATGGGGACTGGTAATCAACACGGATAAGTCGAAAGCAATGGTAATTCGAGATGGCCGAGGGAGGCTGGCGCGAGATGAGAAATGGACACTTGACAATATTGAACTAGAAACGGTAAAACGGTTTAAATATCTTGGAGTGACAAACATGTCTCAAACATGTCTTTTAAACAGCACATTAATTTAAAACTAAGCGAGTCCAAAAGAGCACTGAACAGCACATGGAAAGCCTTAATGAATAAGAACAAGAAAGAAAGTCGGTCAAGCCCGACTATAATATACTCTGAACCCTCGTCGCAGCTCACATTTGCTCACGAGTTATACGCGCTCATCTCTAAGTTTCACTCTCTCTCTCTCTCACTAAGATTGCCGTTCAATAGAATGCTGTGGTGATGGGTGGGTGTGTGGGGGGTATTTACTGGCCGTTTTTTGCTCATAACTTGAGTATCGTTCATCCGATCTCACTGATTATCATTCCTTCAGCAAATCGATAAATAATTTTGTTTACATGGTATCTCTAGAAGGTACGAACGATCTATCTTCAAAACTGTAGGAGATATGACGTTTTTTCCAAATTGCGGGGGCGGGAGGGGGCGTGTCAAAAATTGAAAATAAACTTGATCTGCCTGCAAGTATAACAAATATATGCACCATACATGTCAAACCTCTATCTCTTACCATCTCTGAGATCTCTTTGTTCATACGGACGGACTGACGGACAGACGGACATGGCTATATCGAATCGGCTGTTGATGCTGATCAAGAATATATATACTTTATAGGGTCGGAAACGATTCCTTCTCCCTGTTACATACTTTTGCACAAACTTAATATACTCTATGTACCTTCGGTACAGAGTATAAAAATGTAAGCGTGAGAACAAAGTACAAAATGTTTCAGGCCACGGCAAGATCCATCATGTGCTATGCTGCAGAAGTTTAGGGATGGGAGTCAAACGAAGATGCCGAAAAATTGTTAAGAACTGGCCTCGGAACACGATGTAAATCTAGACCTAACCGACCCAAACACCTGGAAAGAGAGTCAGTCCACACTACTGGCTTTAATGTACGAGAGAACGCGTGAGGCAAATGCTAAGCGAGCCTGCGAAAGCACTTCTCGACAGATATACAAGCGTTTAAGTTACGAAGAACAGAGGTACTGGCGCTTAACTAATCACCACATAACCGCTTTGAAGATGAGCTGTGCAGTCTTTGCAACATGAGAGCACGCGAAGATGTGACCCACTTCATAGCAGTCTGTCCAATCTTAAAGGAGCTGAGGATCCGCTCATGGGGCAGAGCATACCTCACATTGGAAGAGCTTGTAGCAATCCTAAACGGGCAATCTTGGAGTGTGTTGGCAAAATACCTGCTGGATGCTCACAAATACAAGTCAAGAATCCTGCAGGAAGCGTTCTAAAAGAGAAATCTGAAATTTGTATCTGATTTTATATTAATCAGTGGAGCCCGGGACTTCATCCTGAGGAGTGAAAGATCTACTATCTCGCGACGAGCGGGGAAAGTAGGTGGTGTAACTCTGAAGGAAGGGCGTTCCAGTAGATCCAGTTTTATATTTATATTTATGTGAATTGTATAAATTTAAATTTAAGGCAAACGGCCAAAATGCCATGCCTATATATTATATATATATTTTATTGTTCTATGAATAAAGAACTTCTACTATTCTCCCATAGGTATGACCTTGGTGATGTTCTTGTCCGCTTAGGACCTTGGTGCATGTCTTAATGGGTTAATGGATTTTTAATAACCTGATAATTGTTGATAAATGATGAGGTCTTAATATTTGCATTGATTACTTGGTTTGTCTCTCTCTCTCATTCCGCAGATTCTAAAAGTAATTAGTAAAGAAAATTGTTAGAAGTTTAAAAAACAAAACAGCATATTGAGGATCGTTCAAAATAGCGTTTTCAATGCCAAAGAGCTCACCACAAAATTACTTGCATATAAACTCAAAGCATAAACCCAACTACTCCAAAGTCCAGCCTTGACTCATTCTCAATTTGCTGGCCATCATCCCATCCCAGCCACCAGGCAACGCCCCAAATCATTTTAAGTAAACACTTGAGTGCCAAATGAACGCCCATTGTATAAGCCGTGTGTTTTGTGTGTTGGCTTATCAAAAGAAAGCTTATTAATAACTCATATACATAAAGCACAAATCCCAAGGAGAGAACCGAGAACCAGCCAAACATAATCGCTAAATCAACAAAAGAAGAAACCAAAATTCAACTGACATGAGAAATGTGAAAATTGAAAAGCGAGGCAAGTTCCAGGAACAGCTACATTGTGGCACACATAACTCAGCAGCGGCAGCGGCAGCGGCAGCAGAAACCAAACTGAAAACGCCCAAAGCGCGAGACTCAACACTTCAAACAAGTTTTTGACACCAGAACAGAATACAAAATTTAAAAAAAGGGAAAATATTTTTTATTGGCCATTTCAATTATCTTAATGCACTTTAACTCTTTTTTTACCGTATGTTCAACGTGTGTGTGAGTGTGTGTGTGATTATCAGCTAATAAGGCATCCATAAATTTTGGTAAGCAGCAGCAGCAAAAGGCCAACGGACCGTTTTGGCCACAGATCGGCTCGCGATGATGATGATGATGCTGATGATGCCACAGATTGAGGCAGCCAGATTGCAATTAATTTGCAATAACTTTTGATAAATGTTGCCAATGGCTTTTGGCTTTGACTTTGGCTGGCAAAAATGGTATTAACGTCACACGCTAAACAGTTGACGACAATTCTCAAACTATGCCAACTTGACCATCAAATTTAATGCCACCCAAAAACATAAAAATCGCATGCGACAAATTTGCCATTTTGTTGCACAACTTGTAGGAATGTTTTATGAAAATATTTGAAAAATGTTATCAATGAGCGAAAAGTTAATAAAAAATAATTAATTTAAGCGAATTGCCTGGCCAGGGCGGGGCAATTCGCCAGGAATTGACGCTGGAAGCGCATTTAAATTGAATAAAAGCTGTTGAAAGACGAAGCTCTCTGTGCAAGTTGCATTGGCGAGTTGCAGTTGCTGCTGCTGATGTTGCTGCCGTTATGCGCTTAACATCTTGGCATCCAATCAATTAGTTTTTATGCGCTTCCCATTGCCAACTGTTTGTTGTTGCTGCTGCTGTTGCTGTTGGCCCGGCCAAGCCTCTCTTTCTCTTTCGTCGTCAGCAGTGTCAGCAACAAATTGGCGAAGGGACCCAAACTCAAACCCAACCACAACAACAACAGCAACGACGACAAAGTTGATGATGACAACTACGTGGACAACTCGCAGCTGGCTACACTAGACAACATTTCTTTTTCTTTGTCGAATTTTGTTAGAAAAGTGCCAATCTTAGCAGAGTTTGGGAAATTCTTTAGAATTTAGAACAAAACCACGTTTTTGTCTTCATTTTTTAATTCGCCTTGAGCAAAAAGAAAACAAACACCAAATTTATAAACTTTCGAACTGGCAATTCAAAGCGTAAGAAAATATTGACTTCATTTGACTTTTATGCAAAACTTTGATCCCTTCCTTTGTATCTACATATCTGTTCAGAAACTGACTTGCCCTCAACTCTAAACGAAAACGAAATATTCTCAAATTTTATGAGGGCAAATGTTCTTGACATGATGAAAACTTCAACTTGATTGGAGAAAAATTGTTCCTGAAGTAAGAATATTGTACTACAAACGAGAAAAACTGTTCATAAACTTTTTTGGGTAACGTTTGTGTTTAACTTAAGACCAAGGTTCTTGGACTTTTCCGTCTGTGTAGTTAAGTTATCGAAACTAATACGTCTAGTCCTGACTATAATAAACATAGTTTCTTAATCGCTTCGAAGATGTTGATAATGAAACAATTAACTAAAATTATGCAATTTATTGAACATTCAGAAGTTACAATAGAAGTAAAGCCTTTAATTCAGTGGTGTCCAAAATGCCAAAAGGCTATCCCATGGAATAGGAGCTCATAATTCTGCCAGCGTCGCAACCGACACACATATAGAGAGAGAGAATACGTGTGTTCTATATATATAAATAGCACGCTCGGTGGCTTGCCCTCTTAAGCCCCATACGGACATCCGACGTTCGTAATTTAGCTAACTTCGTCATATGTTTCGTCACCGTGGAACGTAAGAGTAGTGAGCAGAATTAAGAAAAAATTACGCCGAGATTTGAAGTTTGTGGTATTTTTAGATTTACTGTCGGTGGGTCACACTGCTCCATCATCTGTTTTTTGTTTTGATGCCAAGTTGACTTATATTTGCAAGTAAAATTGGAGTAACTGCTGGTTGTGGCCCCATCTTCGGTGCTGTCTCCCACCCGAGTTGACGACAGCATTGACTCAGAAATGCACTCTTCTATATCCACTGCAGAATTGTCCAGGCACTCAGCAGGAAGCATGGGGTCCGTTTGAAATGTCTTGTAAAATAATGAATCTTTCATTAAATTAATATACAAAAATATTATTGATCGGCCTACCTGCGCTTTGATGAGACATTCGGCAGAAACGACATAAATGCGCCGAATTCCCAATCAATATTAGCATCGTCCATAAAAGAAGGGCTATCTATTGGCTCACCACCGGCACTACCATTCTTCATCTGCTTTTGCGCTTCTGCCATGATAACGATAGCTCTCCCGCAAAGACTTAAAGCCTTTTCGGCAATCAGCCACTGTAATATATTGGTACAGATTTTAGTCGAATTGATCAAAGTGTTAATTTTTCACATATGTACATACCTTCTCTTTGTAATATAGCGACCACTTCTCCCCAAGCTTTGCTTACAAAATTTAAGTCCGAATGATTTGGATGGGAAAGATACCAAATGACATCCCACTCTTTCAACGCCAAAATTAAAGAAATTTTAATTCGTGCGAAATCATTTCCAAACGACTCTTTGTTTTTGCTTTTCTTTCATGGTTTTCTGCCATGGTTTTATTTTAATTTTTAAAAAAATAATTTTAACTAAAAGCACTCCATCTGATAGATGGCTGGTAGAAGCAGAGTGACTTAACTTGGTGCATTTTCAATGCTGCGTCAGCTGCTCAAAGCACAATATGGCCCACAGCCAGTTTACATAGCCTCCACAAATGTGCTGTTAAGCGTAACATTGACTGTTAAGGGTGACATTCAAATTCTGATCTCCGTACTTGCAAAAAGTTCAAGTGGCGAAATTGTAACTTCTGCTTCTTCTTCCCTCAGTTTTTGTATGAAACTTCTCGCTGCTTCGGATGTCCGTATGGGGCTTTGCGATGCGCGTGTTCGGCTTTTTGTTCTCACGAGACATTTGCTCGTTTGCTTCTTGCTCCTGTTGAAATGTTTACAACATGATTACATCGTGTTTCGCTGTTACGCACACAAGCGTAATGCTTGATTGTGTGAGTTTAGACACCACCCTCCAGTTCTGAGCACCAGTTCGTAAGTAGCGAAATTACTACTTACTTTAAAACCACCAGTATTTACCCGACTAACCCCTACAAATGCTTTTCATCATTTCCTTTTTTATATGAAATGTCCGCGCACATGGGGACTAGTGACACCACATCGTTTACCGCGAACTAGCGAATAGGGTAACCATGTAAAGGGTGGTGAAATGGGTAGCCATGAGCGCGTTCATCAGGATAAATCGATGACAAAAAATCGACCATTTTTGTTAGATTGTGCTGGTGAACAGGCATGATGTGCAATCATGATTGCTAAATTTCGTGATTGTGTTAGATGTGAATACATCAAAGAAATAGTTTGTTAGAATTGCTTGATTGTGATTTGTTATCGATAGCACACAGCTGTCAATAGTAAACAAACAAAGAAAATACTGTTGTCCACCAGCTTTTCTATCGTTTTCAGTAAAAACGATGTCAAGCTGATGGGTCTGAAAGACTTGAGGTTAGTTATATCCTTCTTCCCTGCCTTGGGGATGAAGACTACCCTTGCTATGCGCCAAGCGTGTAGGATGTACCCAGTAGCAAGACTGCTTGTCATGATTTTCCTGAGGAATGGTAGGAGTGTGTCCCTTCCTTCTTGCAGTAATGCTGCATAAATGCTATCCGGCCCGGGGGATTTGAAGGGCTGGAATGTTCCAATTGCCCCCTCAAGTCTCCCTGCGGAAACAATTTTCTTGGCTTCTGCCCAGTCAGAGCCACGTGGGTGATAATAGATCTCTTGTTTGTCCCGTTCTTCCATGGCGATGTTTCCCGGGAAGTGAGTGTCTAACAAGAGACGTACTCTCTCCTCGTTGCTCTCTGTGTATGCATTGCTAGCTTTTTTGAGCAAGATGTTGCCGTCAGGGCTTTTCTAGGACAAGACTCTATGTAACCTAGCTCCTTCTTTCGTGTCCTCCTCATGGGGTTACTCAGGAAAGTACCCATGTACTCTGGTTCGCGGTGGGTTACAGAATATACAGGTCATAAATATGTTTTATGTTTTCGGTGGTTCCACGCTCATTTACCATAGGGCTTAAGAAAGTACCCATGTTCGAACCAGCCAAGTAGGTAGTGCGAGCATCTCCTCCGTCAGTTTTAAAGCTATCTTAACCAAACTTTGCACGAAACCTTTTGGTACAAATACGCTGCACATTTGTCGGAACCAGGCGGATCGGATGACTATATCATATAGCTGCTATAGGAGCTATCTGTCAAAAAAGTAGTTCTAGTGAGAAAAACTTTTTTGTCATTAACGCAAAACTCCCCAAACCTAGTATTTCTAAGTTTTCTATGCTTTTACAGAGTTTCACCAAGTTTTATGAAAATCGGTCAACTATATGGTATAGCTGCCATACAAAATATAGTTCTAAAAACAAGTCTTAGAAGGAAAAACTTTTGAGTTTTCAATGTTATCGCTCCCAAACTAGTTATTAATCAATATTACATGCTACCATACAATTCTACCAAGTTTGATCAAAATCGGATGACTATAGCATATAGCTGCCATAGGAACAATCCGTCAAAAAATTAGTTTTAGTGAGAAAAACTTTTTTGTTTTCAACGCAAACGCCCCCAGAACTGGTATTTCTAAGTTTTCTATGCTCTTACATAATTCCACTAAGCTTGATAAAAATCGGTCAACTATATAGTATAGCTGCCATACAAAAGATATGTCTGAAAAAAAGTCTTGGTAAGAAAAACTTTTGTGTTTTCAACGCTATCGCTGTCAAACTTGTTAGTGATTAATATTATATGCTACTACACAATTCTACCAAGTTTGATCAAAATCGGATGACTATAGCATATAGCTGCCATAGGAACGATCGGTCGAAAAAGTAGTTCTAGTGGGAAAAACTTTTTTGTCTTCAACGCAAACGCCCCCAAAGCTCGTACTTATCAGTTTTCTATGTTTTTACATAATTTCACCAAGTTTTATGAAAATCGGTCAACTATATAGTATAGCTGCCATACAAAAGATATTTCTGAAAAAAAGTCTTAGTAGGAAAAACTTTTGTGTTTTCAATGTTATCGCTCTCAAACTTGTTAGTTATTAATATTATATGTTACTACACAATTCTGCCAAGTTTGATCAAAATCGGTTGACTATAGTATATAGCTGCCATAGGAACCATCGGTCGAAAAAGTAGTTTTAGTTAGAAAAACTTTTTTGTTTTCAATGCAAACGTCACCAAACCTCGTACTTCTAAGTTTTCTATGCTTTTACATGATTCCATCAAGTTTTATGAAAATCGGTCAACTATATAGTATAGTTGCCATACAAAAGATATGTAAAAAAAAAAGTCTTAGTAGGAAAAACTTTTCTGTTTTCAATGCTATCGCTCTCAAACTTGTTACTGATTAATATTATATGCTACCACAGACTTCAGCCAAGATTGGTCCAAATCGTATGACTATAGCATATAGCTGACATAGGAACGATCTGTTGAAAAAGTAGTTCTAGTGAGAAAAACTTTTTTGTTTTCAATGGTAGCGACTTTATACCTTCCAGTTGTAAACATTATCAGTTTTCACACAATTTTGGGGAGTTTGGTCAAAATCTGAAAAATTTATCGTATAGTTGCCATATAACAAACTGGCTAGCAAATGCAAAATATACATCAATATTTTTTCTTGCATATCGCATAAATGCGACTACTTGTTATTCTCAAGATGCAACTGAAATTTGATTTTTAGGTATGTTTTATGTTTAGTTTGATTTATTTATATTAAACCAAATCCTTTTCGGGCTCAGCTTCGGAGGGTCAATAATTTGAAGAGTTTAGATCAGGGGTGCCCAAGCCTATTCCGCAAGCCACGCATTTGTTATTGCTTTGCGCAATAGCCCGCGCGCATACGATATACGCGGCCATAAGATTATAAAAAGCAAAAACTATTTCATATGCGTACTCTCTCTGGTCTTTCTTTGCGAGCGAAGGTCTGCAACAACAATTTCATATGTGTCTCTCTTCTCTCTCTCTCTCTCTCTCCTATGTATCCGACAAACTCGAAAGCAACAACAATGTTGCTAACGCGTTGTCAGCGATCGCTTCGCGCGCATGTTCTTAAGACAGCAACGACCATACGCACAAATAAAAATCGGTTCTCTCTTTCTATTTTG
>JBAMBO010000618.1:0-67397 GCA_037044535.1 Lordiphosa magnipectinata | reverse complement strand
TATTTTGTGCATTTGTATAGGCTTCCACGCGCTTGTAAGCTCATTCTGGACACCCCTGGTTTTGATCAAGAAACAATTCGAATCGGTTCTAAGCGGTTCAGTTCGGGACTGCTATGCGGCAGCCTAAAATAGAATTTTAATGCTAAATTAGCCCTGATAAGAAAGGGCTGGTATTGAAATCATGGCTGCTACCTTTACATTCTTTTCAGTCATGAAAAGCGTAAAGCTTATTGCTTTTTGGCTTTCACTTTTCGGAAATTATCTTGTTATCAATTTAGTTAGAAGTCAAGTCTGAATATACTTTAGCTTTCCTTGAGCTTATTCCATGGTTCTATGATTCCAAAAGTTTTGTTTGATTTCTGTTTTTAAAAATTGTTGTTGTCCAGTGTCTACCAGCAGCTTCGTCTACACTAAAATGTAATGCACCAAAACCGCAACTTTCTTAAAAAAAAAATACAAAAATATCGAGAGCTGGCAAAACGATGTGAGCAGTCAGCCTAAGCCTGTGCATCGGAGCATCTTAACATCTGAGCACATCTGAGTGAGTCTCAGCCAGTCAGCCGCAGGGAAATGTTATTCAAATGGCTTTCAAATGCCAACGAAATGTGCGCAAGTTTGCGGTTTTCTGCGATTGACAAATCAATTTGGTGTTGGCTTTGGGTGTTTGGGGGCTTTATGTGCAGATTTTGGCAGGAAGAAGGCAACACCTGCTGGTGGTTTTTGGCCAAGAATCCCCGCTAACTGACACCTTAACCAGTCGAGGCAGGCCACGTCGATCAAAGCGGGATTTGTAAATATATGCGCATTGCTAAGCAGGCAGAAGGCCGAGGAGTATGCCAGGCGGGGTGGAGTATAAATCGACGACAAGCTGGCGGCGGCAGTCTCTGTCTGCATAAATGCATTGCGGATGAGGATGAGGATGAGGCTGGGGGCATCTGCATTTTGTGGCCAGTCATTGCCGCTTGCTTGCTTGGTTGCTCGTTGCTTGTTGCCATTGTTGCTGTTGTCCAAACACAACTGAAGTGCTAAAAACATTCCAATGTCAGGTATTAGCAATTTAAGTTAACCCCCTTCCCTTGGTCAAAGGATTGGCGGCGGCTCCTCTTGTCCAAATCAAACTACTCCAAGCAAAAAAGCGAAAGAAAAGAAAAGAACAGAAACATTTTCTTTTGAAGGCAACAAATTGGACACTTGGCTAATTTACGTAAAATTCTTTCAACTCATAAATCATCAATATGCCAACGTTTATTTTTTTTTGGTGTACTATAAAAGACGTAGCTTTGAGTTGATATTCTTTAGTTTTCTGTCAACATGTGGGGAAAATTATTAAATGCTTGCTCTATTGTACTAATGGTGATTTGGGTGAGTCCGGGGGCAGGAGCCGAATTCAATCAAATGGAACGCATAATAAACGGTCAGGATGCACAGCCCAAACAATTTCCATATCAAGTATTCTATGATTTATTGTTGGGCGAAAAGTATGTGTTCACTCCCATGTGCGGTGGCACCATAATCTCGAAGACTACCATACTGACGGCAGCACATTGCTTTTTCAACAAGGATTTGTAAGTATTAGGAAAATTATTTAAAATTTCAAAAGGTTCTTAGATCCCACTTCTTAATGATCTTAAGACTAGGCTCAGTTTCCTACATAATTTTACATTATCCAAGTGTTCATTCCACTTTTGAACTTTCTTCTCATTATTTTAAATTTTCTTTAAAACAAATTTAAGTTGGGCCGTCCGAATTTATTTTGGTGCATTGAACAAATCGGATGACACTGAACGGGAACAACAACGTTTGTTAGTGCCTCGAGAGAATGTAGTGGTTCATGAGAATTATATCGAATGGTATAATTTTAATAACATAGCCCTCATACGACTACCAGTCGAGCTTCAATTCAATGATTATATTCAAGCGGCAAAGTTACCATTGTCAGATCCAAACGAGAAACATGTTGGACAACTGGCTGTGGTCTCTGGTTGGGGTACAGGTATGTTGATATTGTAGTGCATTTTTCGTTTGTTTTGTTTTGAGAATTACAATTTGAATTTCAGTTGATCCAGAATATTACAGCTTCTTCTTAGATCAACTTCAATACTCCACTATTCCCATTATCTCAAATGAGGAGTGTCGCTTAGCTACACAACACAAAATGTTTACCTCATCTTGGATTTGTTTGAAGGCCTGCTCGTCTAGTCCTTGCGAAGGGAATTTAGGTGGACCATTGGCCATAAACAATGGCAAGTCATCAACTGTGCTAGGGATTCACTCAGATTATGCATCCAATGCCTGTTTAAGCAAAGAGCCTGCTGTTTACACGAGAGTTTCTTCATTTCTGAAATGGATTCAAGCGAAAAGTGATAGCAGCTATTAAATGTATTAAACAAAATCTGTATATTATCCATTTAAAAAATTGTTTAAAACAATTCAATTTGTTCAAATCTTATGCAAATATAAAAACTGTTTAAAAGCCAAATTTTATGAAAGGAATGCACACTTGGACAGAATGAAAAACTGACCGGCAGATATTCAAAACATCGAGGTTGTAATCCAGGAGTCTTAAGTGGGTTAAACAGCAGCTAATTAACCCCTGAGGTCGGAAATGGACAGTTTAGATGAAGATGTGAAGCTTAACTGACAATTGTCATCTATCAAATCTTTATGATAAACTCAAGTCATTCAAAGTCATTTTTTCAAATTTTCAGAGTTTTTGGCCCGTATAATCTTCACTTCCTATTTACCCGTCTTCGTGTCAATTTCAACTCATAAAAGAATTTCGCAAATGTTAAAGTTTCTTTGAGCCGATTGATCGACACCTCTTTAATTGCCAACTATTAAATCTTCATGATAATCTAAACTAATCATAAAACTTTGTATATATCCGGATTTTTGGATCGCTTGATCTTAAACCGTCAATTTACCCGTCTATATTATAATCTAACTCATGCCAAAGTTTTGTAAATTTTGCAACTTTTTGGACTGTTGCATCTAACCATTAACGCGTCTGCCATAGCCATCTATCAAATCTTAATGATTCCCAAAACTCATAAAATTTTACAAATTTCAAAGTTGATAGTTAGTGACCTTTCTAAATTGTAGAATTTGAGTATTGCCGGCTCTAGGTCAAGTGAAACACACAAAAATGTATGATGTTTTCCAAAATATATTTCGGTTGCTCCTCGGCAACCATCTTCAGGGACACTACAAAAACAATTTACCAATTATTTCGCAAATTTCGCGAAAAATCTAAGCACAAATAATGATTTTGGAAATTTCGCGATTTTTTGGACAGTTCTACATTTGTCTACTATTGCCGTCTATTAAGTCTTAATAATAATCTTTGGTCATATGAAAAATTGGCAAATTTCGTGATTCTTTTAACCGTTCGTCAACATTGCCATCCATAGAATCTTCATAATAATATAATAGGCCATACGAAAAATTGGCAAATTTGGACCTGTTCAATCTACGCCTCTTATTTGCCAAAGCCTGCGCTTTCGTAAATACTCTATTGAATATTTTACAAATTTCGCGGTTTTTGGTCTAAGTCTCTTACACTGCTCACCACTTGAATAGGACACCCTGTATGCTCTCTTTAAAACTGCTCGTAACTCGAAAACGAAATGGTAGAATAACGGTATTTTTTGCATATTATCTTTGTGCAAGCATTCTTCGCTCTTTCTGGTATATTCCAAGTTTTGGAATAGAACCGTTATAAAGTTGTTTGCACTTTATGTGAAAATTCAATGGAATTTTTGCGCCACTTGAATAGAACATGCATTTTATTTGGTCGGTATCGCTGACACGTGCACACAAATTTTGGTTTACTTAAACTTTTTGCTTTAATTGAAGTGTATATAAAATTTAAAAAAAATTAAAATGGGGCGTGGCACTTCATTATCTGAGTCGGAGAAAGGAAAATTTCAAGCTTACAAGGATTCTGGCCTTTCTATTGCCAAAATAGCAAAAAAAAAGTCGACAGGAGCCGTCACGCCATAACAAATTTTTTAAATAATGAGGCTAATTATGGTAAAGACATGAAGGGCCGCACCCACAGTGTGCTTACCATCGCGGACAAGCGACTTATATTAAGAGAAGCTTCCAATTCGCACGACTCTTTGGCCAAGATAAGTGAAAAATGCAACGTTAAAGCAAGTTTGACAACCATGCGTCGTGTTATTAATAATGCTAAACACCTGAAGAGACTAAAAATCAAGAAGAAGCCACCTCTTAACCCGGCTCGGAAGTTACAACGCCTTGATTTCGCGCGCGCACATGTCACCTGGACTTCGGAGTGGCAACGTGTTGTCTTTTCGGACGAAAAAAAGTTTAATTTGGAGGGCCCCGATGGCTACAGCTACTATTTTCATGATCTTCGAAAAGAACCACACCATCTTGATAAGTTGCACAGCAGTGGGGGGCCATTTCCTATTATGGCACCTGTGAGCTTAAATTTATTCCAACCACCATGAATGCGTTGTGTTATAATGGTATATTGAAAGAGGCCTTTCCACACTTCCAAACTCTTTTTGCAAATCTAAAATGGATTTATCAACATGATAATGCCATGCCCCTATACATACGGCCCGGATTGTTAAATCGTATATAGCGAGCCAAAACGTGGAGTTATTAAACTGGCCACCCTATTCACCGGACTTGAATATCATTGAGAATGTGTGGGGATGGCTAACAGGTGAAGTATATGGATCAGGTCAGCAATATTCGAGCGTTCCCGAACTAATTGCAGCTATCAAATTAGCACGGGGCTCGATATCGTTGAATTATTTGGGAAAATTGTATGCATCCCTTCCAGACCGAATGTGTGAGGTTTTGGAGAAAAAAGGAGGCTCAACACACTATTAAAAACTTTTTTTTGGTTTAAAAACATGTTAGTAATTTCTTATTTAAGTAATTTTGTTATTTGAAAAGGATTGAAATATTCTTAAATGGTTTTTAGATAAAGTGTCCTATTCAAGTGGTGCAAAATGAAGACTCCAAAATTTGTTACTTATTGGTTAACAATGTTCTTTGTATACTTACAACTTTTGAATAATTTTGTAATTTTCGTCTAATTACTACATTTAAATAAACTTTATAGGAAATCAAAAATTATTTTCCTAGATGGCTTGGTTTAGCAGCAATTAACTATAGAAAATCGACTTTAGAGATGTCCTATTCAAGTGGCGAGCAGTGTATATGCGCGTCTTCAATTGCCATCTATCCAACCTTCATAGTTATCTTAGGTCCTTTGAAAATTTTGCAAGTTTCGCGATTTTCTTGACCATTTGATATACTTCTCCTATTTACCCGTCGGTTGATCCTTCTTTATGATAATTTAAGCTCATATGAGAATTTTTGAAATTTCGGGATTTTCTTGACCATTTGTTCCACATCTTCTTTATTTACCCGTATACTCTAGCCGCCCATAAAATCTTTATACAAATCTGAAATGAATACACAATTTGAAAATTTTCCAATATTTAAGAACTTTCAAGGTACACCTTACATTTGCTCGGTCTACAACTTCCATTTAACCGTCTATAAATATATCTATATATTCTTTATACCCTTGCAAACGGTATAATAATTTTGCCCAGAAGTTTGCAACGCATAGAATTATTCATTTCCGGCCCCATAAACTATATATATTCTTGATCAGGGCGACGAGCTGAGTCGATTGAGCTTTGTCCGTCAGTTGGTCTGTCTGTCTGTCCACCTGTCTTTCCGTCTGTCCGTCTGTTTCTACACAAACTAGTCTCTCAGTTTTAAAGCTATCGAGCTGAAATTTTGCACAGAGTCTTCTTTTTACTGCACGCTGCTAATATGTTGGAACCGACGGATCGGATGACTATATCTTATAGCTGCCATAGGAACCATCGGTCGAAAAAGTAGTTTTAGTGAAAAAAACTTTTTTGTTTTCAATGTTAGCGTTCTTAAATTCGGTCATTATTAATATTCTATGCTTTCAAACAGATTTGTAAATTTTGGTCAAAATCGGTTGACTATATCTTATAGCTGTCATAGGAAGCATCGTTCGGAAAATGGGTCTTAGTGAAAAAAAACTTTTTTGTTTTTAAGTAAATCGTTCTTAAGGTCGTTGATTATTAATATTAAACGCTTTCAAACTAATTTGAAAAAGTTGATCGATATCGGGTGACTATATCTTATGGTTGCCATAGGACCGATCGGTCGAAAATGAGTCTTAGCAAAAATATTTTTTTTTTTATTTTGTAGCGTCCTTAAACTCGCTGATGACTTATTTTATATGCTTTCAAATAGATTCGCAAAATTTGGTCGAAATCAGATAACTATATCTTAAGGCTGCCATAGGACCGATCGGTCGGAAATTGAGTCTTAGTGAGAAAAACTTTTTTGTTCTCAAATTTTATCGTTCTTAAACTCTACGTTTGTTAATTTGATATGTTTTCAAAAAGATTCGCGAATTTTGGTCGAAATCAGATGTTTATCTGTCGGAAAATGGGTTTTAGTTAGAAAAATTTTTGATTTTTATGTAAACGTTCTTAAACTGAGATATTTGCATTTGCAAGGGTATAAAAACTTCGGCACAGACGAAGTTAGCCTGGCTTTCTAGTTTTATATTAAGTTTGGATGCTTTAATAAAGTTGTATATTCTAAAGAGTAGGAGGGGAGCTGTGCTCCAAACAGATCAACCCTTATGCTCTCTAGTTTTCGGCAGGAATCCAGAATATGAACTATGTTTAAGTTTTCCCCGCAGAGTGGACAGTGAGACCGTGTCGTACCGGTTAGTAGGTGTTGATGTGTACATTCAGTGTGTCCGATGCGCAATCGGAAGAAAGTTCCGCATTGAACTAAATGAAAATAGTTAATAAATATTACTTAAGTCGTAATTATACCCTTGCAAAGGGTATTATAATTTTGCCCAGAAGTTTGCAACGCATAGAAATATTCATTTCCGACCCCATAAACTATATATATTCTTGATCAGGGCGACGAGCTGCGTCGATTGAGCTTTGTCCGTCCGTCTGTCTGTCTGTCTGTCTGTCTGTCTGTCCGTCTGTCTGTCCGTCTGTCTGTCCGTCTGTCTGTCCGTCTGTTTCTACGCCAACTAGTCTCTCAGTTTTAAAGCTATCGAGCTGAAATTTTGCACAGAGTCTTCTTTTTACTGCACGCTGCTAATATTTCGGAACCGACTGGATCGGATGACTATATCTTATAGCTGCCATAGGAACCATCGGTAAAAAAATGGGTCTTAGTGAGAAAAACTTTTTTGTTTTCCATTTTAGCGGCCGTAAACTCGCCCATTGTTAATATTATATGCTTTCAAACAGATTTGCAAATTTTGGTCAAGATCAGATGACTAAATCTTATAGCTGTCATAGGAACCATCGGTCGGAAAATGGGCCTTAGTAAGAAAAACTTTTTGTTTTCAATGCTAGCGTCATAAAACTCGGCCATTATTAATATTGGTCAGAATCGGATGACTATATCTTATATCTATATCTATATCTATATCTATATCTATATATCTATATCTTATATCTTATATCTTATATCTTATATCTTATATCTTATATCTTATATCTTATATCTTATATCTTATATCTTGCCATAGGAACCATCGGTCGGAAAATGGGTCTTAGTGAAAAAAACTTTTTTGTTTTCAAGTAAATCGTTCTTAAGGTCGGTGATTCTTCATATTAAACGCTTTCAAACTAATTTGAAAAAGTTGATCGACATCGGGTGACTATATCTTATGGTTGCCATAGGACCGATCGGTCGGAAACTGATTCTTAGTGAGAAAAACTTTTCTGTTTTCAATTTTATCTTTCTTATCTCCGCGATTGTTAATTTGATATGTTTTCAAAAAGATTCGCAAAATTTGGTCGAAATCAGATGTTTATCTGTCGGAAAATGAGTTTTAGTTAAAAATTTTTTAGATTTTTATGTAAGCGTTCTTAAACTCTGACATTTCAAAAACAGCATTTGCAAGGGTATAAAAACTTCGGCACAGACGAAGTTAGCTTGGCCTTCTCGTTTTTTTTATCAATCATTTCGATCCCCGGTAAAATAGGATCATGAAATTATTTAAATGTAAGTAACTCGAAAAGGAAACATTTCGAACGAAAGTATATATATTCTTGATCAGCATCAACAGCCGAGTTGATATAGCCATGAACGTAGAGATCTCACAGGTGAAGGTTCGACATATACGTCTTATACTTGCAGGCAGATCAAGTTTTCTTTCCATTTTTGCCACGCCGCCGCAGATATTTATTAATATAAATTTTGGCTCGATTTTTAACCGTCGCCATAGCATTTGAGTTTTTGTACATTGTTAACGATATAAACAAACAAAAATTTAAAACAAAGAAACATAGTTTTCGATTTAAGCATTGACCAAGACAAAAAATAAGGAGAAAAGATACATAATTTAATTTACAGAAAAGTTACAAATATTCATTTATAATAGCGGTTCTATATTTTAGCGCCTGTTGTAGAAAGGAGGATAATGTTGTCCAGTTTAGCCAATTTGAGACGTCTGCTTCTGATAGGAAACGGCTTCCCAGATGGGCGCTTCTTATCTCAGCATAAATTGGGCATACCCCAAGCAGATGCATGACGTCTTCAGTTGCGTGCAAATTACAGAGGCTACAATCTGTGTTAACAGAGCTGCAGTAAGGCCTGTAGTTTAGACTAAGCATCTCACAGCGTGACCGACGTATAAGTGAGATTGCAGCTCTAGTTTTTTGTAAGTGTTTCGGACCACACTTTGCCTGGCTTGACTTAGAAAAGAGTCTCTTTCGCTGCTAACAACTTTCTTCAACAGCAATTGGTGAGATCTTTCCCATGATCCGACGCTTTGAAGGTCTATGGATACCTCATGATCCTGAAATAAGGACAGACAATTGTCAAAAATTTGTGTTTTTTCCGACAGCATCATAGCAGTGACTGTTTTGGCTAGTCTTCAAATCGGCATATCCATAACTTTCCTTATGTATGTGAAGTGGTTTTGCAGACCGTACAAGAATAATGAAGGCAGACCGGTTTCTAAGTGGAGCGCATAGTTTGGAATAGTTCGGGGTAGTTTAAATATCCGTTTAATTTGCAATCGCTCCACCTCCTCATATCGGCAGTATCCCTATACTTGAGATGCTTAGCACATTACTGATCGAACAGAGGTTTGAAACATACTGAATTTAGTGATCGGCAAAATATGTTGTTTTCCGAACAAGTTTTTCCAAGTGCTATTAATTGCTTTCTTGAAGCTCAAATTTCCAGTGATGGTCACGCCAAGATATTTAAAACTTTTCACCGTTTCCAGCTCAACGCCATTTAAAAACCAGCTGTCGACCCTTGCACTACGGCCTATTCTGTCTTTCACAATCAAAACTTTCGTCTTATCCACGCTTATCTGTAAACTCCATTGTATGCAATATTCAGAGAGCTTATTAATCATGGCTTGAAGCAACTTGGGCGGACTCTGCTAGTAGCGCCATATCATCTGCATGTACATTAATGCCTTGGTGGTGGTGCCATTAATGTTAACGCCTCCAGGAAGGTGGGTTGTAACGTCGTCGACATAAAGTGAAAACAGTAGTCCACTTCTATGAGGCATCCTTGCTTTACTTCAGTGTTATTTGTAAACTGATCCGAAAGTTGTCATCCATCCCAAACAGCAAAGGTGTTTTCTTCGTACAGGCTTGAAATCATATTAATTAAGCGCGTCGATACTCCTACTTGAACTTTAGTAGTAAACTTCTACGGTTAACGGTATCGAACGCTACCTTGAAGTCTATAAAACAGATAAACAGCTTTCGCTTTGAGGAGAGGTAAGATTTCGAAATTGCTGTAAGCACAAATACGCTATCGACTGTTGAGTAGCCTCGGCGAAATTCAAATTGAGACTCGCTAAGAATATTATGATCAGTTACACAGTTCGTAAGTCGTCTTAGCAAAATCGATGCAAACAACTTCAAGGCTGCATTTATGCAGGATATACCCCTGTAGTTGGAAGCTGATGTAGGGTCTCCTTTCTTGTAGATTGGGAATATTAAGCTTTCCGCACTTCCGAATTAGAAATGCACGCATCAAGGACTACCACTGTCGTGTACGGGAACGCATATTCAAATTGGGGTGGAGGATAATTATATTTATAATATAAGTAAAATTTCTTCTCTTCTCTTCTATTGCAGTTTGGCCCTCAGAATTTATTTTGGGGCCGTGAACAAATCGGATGAAACTGAACCTGGGCAACAACGCTTGTTATTGCCTCGAGAGAGTGTAGTGGTTCATGAGAACTATAATCATTACTATATATTTAATGATATAGCCCTTATAAAACTACCATTCGAGCTTCATTTCAATGACTATATCAAGGCGGCAAAGTTACCTTTGCCAGAATCAAACGAAAATCATGTTGGACAGCTGGGTTTGGTCTCTGGTTGGGGTGCAACCAAAGGTATGTTAATATTTTAGTTATATATCTATAATTATTTTTATTATATTATATATGAATTTCAGTGATTAATGAAGTTCTAACCAGAACAAATTATCTTCAATTCTCAAATATACCAATTATATCAAATGAAGAGTGTCGTAAAGAAAGTGGTAAAAAGGAAGTGATGCCCTCATCTTTTATTTGTATTAAGGCCAAATCAACTACTGCATGTAAAGGAGACTCTGGTGGACCTTTGGTTATAATCAAAGGCAACTCAACAATTCTACTCGGTGTAACCTCACATGGTGTTTATCCTCCTTTGTGTCCACTCAATAAGCCTGGGATATATACGCGAGTTTCCTCGTTCTTGAATTGGATTCAAGAGAATAGTCAAAGCAAGAATTAAAAGAAGCTGTATATAACCATACCATATAACCATACCAAACCATATATAACCATATCATATTTTTAATTTGAAGGAAATAAAGCAAGCAAATTGCACTATGCAAACAAATTTTGAAAGCTACATCAACAAAGCGCACAGCTTTTCGAACATGTAGATGAATTCTGGGGGACTTTCTAATGCCCATTACTGATATAGAGAAATAGGAATGTTTTGGCACGCACAAAGCTTCTGTGACTTGGCGATTGCTGCTGTTGTCAGATTTTGCTACAAGCCTGCCTTTGGGATTCCCAAGCGGTCATAGCTAGTCTGTCATAAGGTAGCCTCTGTCAGCTCATTGAAGTTAGGCAAAGATCGCTGATGATTGAATTGTGGAAATTCATGAAATAGCTATACGGTCAACCAGCATTCTTTGTGGAACAAAGTCATAACTTACTGCCTCATAGCTTATCCTCCAAAATAAAAAATCTACATTTCAAATCAATCAACATTTTCTTACCCCCTCCTGAGTGTGAACTAGCCAAAGAAATTACCACTTTAACAAACACAATTTTCGCAATCGAAATTCCTGAAAAAAAAAAAGAAGAAAAAATATATAGGAAGCAAACATACGAGTGTGGTGCTCCAACTAATCACCCATCTAGTTCTCTAACCTGTATCAATTTAAGCTGTTAGTTTGCCACTTAAGATCTCGGTTTCACTCTTCCTTTCTCTCTGCCATGGTCGTTTCCCTCTATTTATACGTTCTAACTGTTTGCAAATTGCTTCTCATGTGGGTTGAACTTTTTAATAACAAGGCACAGGCAGAAAAGCAGAGTCAAGAGAAATCTCAGCAATTTATGTTGGACTTGCATCTCTAGGCGGGGGCTCATTTCATGAATGGGAAGCCTCCTTTGTGGTATGAAGCTGCCCCAAATTGTGTATCTCTCTATGTGTGTGTGTGTGTGTTGTGAGATGCAATGCAATTACTTATCACAGTATGCTGCCCAAGCAGGGAGATGACCATCGAAATTACTTCGCAGTTCCCTTCTGACTGAGAGTCTCGTCTATGAGTATGCAAATGTCTGGGCCAGGTATATGTATGTATGGCTGGTACCTGGACACGACTATTACCTGTCACATTGTCAGGTGATTGCAAAATTGTTGCGTTACGCCAGCGCCCAATGCGGCCTTAAATTTGTGGGAAACATCAACTACAACTAAGTGCCGCGACAAGCGGCATGGACGTAACTTAACTAAGAGTAAGGGGATGGTATTAGATTCGCATAGCCTGAATTTGGTGTGAGATCTTTAAGAATTTGGGTTATGAGAGAAATTTAAGTGTTATACTTTGTACCAAAGGTATACAGCGTATATTAAGATTGTGCAAAAGTATGTAACAGGCAGAAGGAATCATTTCCGTCCCTATTAGGTATTTATATTCTTGATTAGTATCAACCGCCGAGTCGATATGGGCATGAACGAAGAGTATTTAGAGATGGTTGGACATAGAAATTTGACATCTATGACAACTACACGAGATTTACTTACAATATTTGGTATAAACCTTCAATACACATTGCATTTGCATAACTAACGGCTGGAATTTTACACAATTGGAATCCTCAAAGTTTTAGTTCGGCAAGTGCAATTCGGATATAAACGAAATTTGCAGTTGTTGAATCGCCAAATCAACAAGTCTGCTGATGATAGTATTATGGAGATTCTTGAAACAGTGCTGTACGCACAAAAATGTTGTAATTAATCTCTGTTGATTTGTGTTGATTATTCAATTATAATTAACCGTGGACCTTGAGCCGGCTAAAACAAACTTTGACTAAAAACAAAACAGTTCGGTAAAACCCATATAAATTGGGATCTATTAAGAAGTTTTTTTATACTCTGTACCGAAGGTACATAGAGTATATTAAGTTTGTGCAAAAGTATGTAACAGGGAGAAGGAATCGTTTCCGACCCTATACAGTATATATATTCTTGATCAGCATCAACAGCCGAGTCGATACAGCTATGGCCGTCTGTCCGTCTGTCTGTCTGTCTGTCTGTCTGTCTGTCCGTCCGTCCGTCCGTATGAACGAAGAGATCTCAGAGATGGTAAGAGATAGAGGTTTGACATGTAAGGGGCATATATTTCTTATACTTGCAGGCAGATCAAGTTTATTTTCAATTTTTGCCACGCCCCCTCCCGCCCCCGAAATTTAGAAAAAACGTCATATCTCCTACAGTTTTGAAGATACATCGTTTTGACCTTCTAGAGATACCTTGTAAACAAAATTATTTATCGATTTGCTGAAAAAATGATAAAGATCGAATGAACGATACTCAAGTTATGAGCAAAAAACGGCTAGTAAACACCCACCACCCCCCACCCATCACCACAGCATTCTATTGAAAGGCAATCTTAGTGAGAGAGAAAGAGAGAGAGAGAGAGTGAAACTTAGAGATGAGCTAGTATAACTCGTGAGCAAATGCGAGCTGCGACGTTAAGGGTACAGAGTATGTTATAGTCGGGCTTGACCGACTTTCTTTCTTGTTTTTTTGTAAATTACAAAATAAAACACACAAAATGGATTTGGAAGGTGGAATATTTATTATGGTCTGAAAGAACTATCACTGACATATACTTTTTAAAGATAATTTCATTCAAATGTTGACAGCGATTACGCCCTAAAAGGTCCATTCGGATGGTCGGTCCAATTTTGGAACATTCTTTCCAATATTGCTACAAGAATTTCGCGAATTACTTCTTATTACTTTTACTTCACGTAACCCCATAGGAAAAAGTCCAGCGGTGTGATATCACATGACCTAGGTGGCCAGCTGACAGGTCCGGAACGCGAAATAAGCAGCTCACTGAAATGATTTCTCAATAAAGCCATTAGTGGTATTCCTGAAAGTGATTTGCTTTTGCAACAGCTGCTCCATACAAAACGTCCAGTGTGCCCAGAAAATGGAAAATAAGGTTATACTAATTGATTTTGCGAAATCAACCTGAAGGCTGATTTCATTTTGATTTCGAGTTAGTGTGACCGTTCTCTTAGAAGAAAATTGAGACGCGCGCTTTGTGTTTGTTTAAATGTTTGGGATTTAAAAATGAAGAACGTTGTAAGTTATCTCGCATATTATATATTAGTTATTTAACGATTATGTATTGCATTTGAGACAGCATACTAGAGTTAAAAAAAAAAACAAGAAAGAAAGTCGGTCAAGCCCGACTATAACATACTCTGCACTCTTAATGTCGCAGCTCGCATTTGGTCACGAGTCAAACGACCAGTTAACACACAACGCACAACGCAGTGCGCTCTCTAAGTCTCTCTCTCTCTCTCTCTCACTAAGATTGCTTCTGCTGAACGCAATGCTTAAGTTATGGGTGGGGTGGGTGGTGGGTGTTAACTGACCGTTTTTTGCTCAAAACTTGAGTATCGTTCATCCGATCTTTATCATTCCTTCAGCAAATCGATAAATAATTTTGAGTACTAGATATCTCTAGAAAGTACGAACCATCTATCATCAAAACTGTAGGAGATATGACGTTTTTTCCAAATTGCGGGCGCGAGGGGGCGTGGCAAAAATTGAAAATAAACTTGATCTGCCTGCAAGTATAAGAAATATATGTCCAATACATGTCAAACCTCTATCTCTTACCATCTATGAGATCTCTTCGTTCATACGGACGGACGGACAGACAGACCGACAGACGGACAGATGGACATGGCTATATCGAATCGGCTGTTGATGCTGATCAAGAATATATATACTTTATAGGGTCGGAAACGATTCCTTCTCCCTGTTACATACTTTTGCACAAACTTAATATACTCTATGTACCTTCGGTACAGAGTATAAAAAATGACCTGCTGCTTTTGGAGTTTATGCTTAACTCTGTCAAAGATATTCAGGGTTCAGGGCACAGTTCTCCTAGAAAGTTGGGTCACAAATTCATCCACAATTTTATCCTGCCATCGTTCTCTGTAGATCTGCCAAATTGCATAAGCCACTTCCCGTGACCGTAATCAAATACATAATTAATTAAATTCACCTTAAGCTGCCTTTACACTTGTCATACATCTCTAAAGAGACTCTCTGACGACAGTGTAATAGCAAAGCAAATAACTCTAAATATTTGGAAAATGTTGGCTTTTTTGATGTGATTTGACAGTTTGAATTCGATAAGAGATTCTCTTTAGAGAAGTTTGACAACCTACTATTTAGAAATATATGAAAAGTGTAAAGGCAGCTTTAGTAAAGTTTCCAACATTTTAAAACTACATATTCTGCCCAAAACTATTATTAAAGAAGCTTAGAAAGATAGAATTTACAATGTTTTTTTATAAGCGAAAGCAAATCAAAATGAAGTCAAGGTCGTTCCACCAACTGGTTTAGATTAGCTTTCACGAAATATAAATACAATCAAAAACGCTTTCAGGAATACCACTATTGTTTCGTGCCGGAGCACCGTCTTGCTGAAACCAAATGTCGCCGACATCAAGGGCTTCAATTTTAGGTAACAAAAAGTCATTTACCGATGTTTCCAGCTGCCCATAAACTACACCAAACAGTGATGTTTTGTAGATGTAACTGTAGTTCGAGAGACTCTACGGGTTGTTCATCAACCCAAATGCGACAATTTTGTTTGTTGACGTACAAAATTTATCGCGAAAACAGCGGATCCTCATTGAGCTGTGCAGAGCAGTTTTAGATTGTTTATGAGTAAGTGAACGAAATTGAGTTGATCTTTAAACTAAACAAGTGAACATGTTCCTTCTTCAATTGTTCATTTCGCTTTAGCGAGTCCTGTGCTGTCTATTTTGTTCAATTTATCTTGTTCAGTCTGTCTTGCTCTGAGTTGTTCTAATAGCTGTTCAATCTCTTTTGTTCAGAGAGTTGTTCTGTCTGTCTTGCATTGTGAGTTGTTCTGTCTGTCTTGCTCTGTGAGCTGTTCTGTATCTCTTGCTCTGTGAATAGTTTTGTCTGCCTTGCTCTGTAAGCTGTTCCGTCTGCTTGTGTGTTGTTCTGTGGGGTGTACCATGATACAACTATAACAGGTATGGCGACAAATTTTGAATTAAACGCTTTTGCTTAGAGCGCAAGAGAGAGAGAGAGAGCGGGAGAGTGAGCGCGAAAGTAAACAACACACATTCTCACTAATTAGGTACATATGTGTGTGGAACAAAAAAAGCCATGCAGAAACAACAAAAATAATTCATCGATCAGTGCTACAGAAACACACTCCTTTGAACAACTGAACAAGTGAACAATTGAACAAGAACAACTGAACAAGTGAGCACTATGAGTAAGTTGACTCACTTAGAAAAAAGAACAAGTGAACATGTTCAGTGAAATGAACAACCTTTACCCAACACTATGGCAGAGCCCATTGACTGAAACTCAACAGCAAATTCAAGTCTATCGGCTTCAATTCTTGAATGAGTTGGATTTTGTAAGACTTTAAACCAAGATCCATGCATTAAATTCGCCAAGTTGTCGAATTCGATAAACCCAATTGTTGAGATCGGCGTCGAATCGATGGGTCACAATACCCAATCGCAATATTATCCTCACTAATGGCTGAATGTGGTCTATTTGGTCGCGTATTATCCAATAACGTACACTGAGACTTAAATTTGTCGATGGTTTTGCTAGTAGTGGTCACCATAAGTAAAGTTTTCACAGAACGCTGATTTTCGTAAAAACAGCTGAATAATTTGGAGACACGTTGTTGCGGTGTGAGTGGTGGCTGTATTGCTAAACTCAGTCCCTACCCCATAATTTATATGTTAGTATACTCGCACTTTGCTCGATCTGGCCATAATCACATGCTTTATCCTGGTGACCGCTGTTACTTGCTGTGAGAAGAGATACATTTTTATTATGTTTGTATTTTTAACGACCTTTATGATAATCAAACCTTAAAGTTTTGCCGGCTCTAGGTCTCGCTATATTTGTACATAACTTAACTATCTTTTATCCATTCAGATTGAGTAACATTTCCACTGAGGCTGATGTTGTGATTCTGAAGTTTTCTTCTGAGAGACTCTTCTGAGGTGCAGATTAGGGCTATAAATGTGTACGTCTTCTAGGCCTGCATCGACCGCTAGTAAATGACATGACTTTGTTTTTCAGGTAATTTAAGAATTCGCTTAATGAAATATCTTTGCAGTTGATTTCTCGGTCTCAGTGCGAAAGTACCTGTTTTCTGTTAATGCCAGTTTTTCTCCTTTTCGAATCATCATAATTTGCGATTTTAACCTGTTCACCTTCATTCCACAAGTAGTGCAATATCTTTCGAGTCTTCATATCATGCCCTGTAATATAGAGGGCTGGTACTTAAGAAATAACAATACATGAGAACCCGTATATTGGTGTCTCCAACCATAACTCTACCTTTTAGATGCTAGTGGAGGCATTCAAATATAATGCAAAGACTAGCGATGACATGAGGCATCACTGTTTGACTCTACTGTTCCTCCAATAGACTGTCACTTGTCCATACTAAAAATCTTTGAGTATAAGTTTTCTATTAGCTTAGGAATTTTCTATATTGGGGCTTACTGCCGGCTCGAGGTCAATGTTTTTAAGGTGCTTAATTAATTAAACAAAACCTTATTTTTGGTAGTTTTCGTTGATATTCCTAGTCGTTGCAGTTTTGTATATGAGAGGTCCTCTAGGCACACAATCGAAAGCAGCTTTTCCTGGAGTCCGTCTATTGTCGAGTATCCAAGTCCTAATCCCGCTTGGTATTCACTTAGTTTTCCGTTTATTTCAACCCATGTTGCTGATCGTGTGGCCAGAACAGTCATAAAAAGCTTCGCTGAAGAGTTAATGATTCCACGATATTGGAATAAGATTGCATTCACACACACCGCCAGGCTGCCATATTTTCAAGTGTCAGTTGCTTCCATACATGTGTGAGCTCCTGACAGAAACAGTGCCACTTGCCACTTGTACATGTTCAGAACAATCTGTCGTAATTCTTAGGTATTTTACTAAGTCTGAGCAAGCTGCCAGTTAACAGAAGCACCTTAAGCTCAATAATTTCAAATCTAAGAACAAAATTCACGTAAACTTGAAATAAGATTTTTTCGTAAATATTTTTATTTTGTCTCCCAACCCCTTTTTGGCCTTCTACACCTCTGTGCTCCATTGATGGGCTCCGCCGGTTGAAAAACGTGACTTGAACGTGACGTTTTGTGCAAACAGGAAGATTCCAACTGACAGCAAAGGCCCAGGCCATTGGCAACAGTTGGCGCTGGACAGACAAGAGTTAATACAGTTCGGCGCAAGTTGACTTGATTGCCGTCGACGACGACGACGACGACGACGACGGCGACTTTGCCGGTGGTCAAGGTAAAGAAAGGAAACGAAAAGCATAAACGGTACTTGCCTTGACTTTGTGCAGCGTTGAACTTTATTTATCAAGCCTTCACATCACATCACACAATATGGAAATCATTTTGCATTGTCATAATTTACAATTTTCGCATTTGCGTAGGCTTCCGAGCATGTCCCACAAAAAGGTCTTCCAATTCGCCATTCGCCATTTGCCATTTGCCATTAATGTCAGCGATAACATTGGCGATTGGCTGTGGTTCCTGGCCATCTAGGCAAAGAAAAAAAAAAAAAACCATTTACAAGCTCGTAAACCTACGGTAAACACAAATCAAAACATGTCACAAACAGTTGCTACGCCTCAAAAATTCTTGGAAACTCTTGGACTCGTAGAGCAATTTTTACTTCCTGGGTGTAAAATGCCTGCTGTCAACGCGCTCGCTGTCTGCCGACATGGTGGCAGGTCGAGGGAGGGTTTATGTCAATGCTTTCTGGGCTAAAGCCCTCGAGTTGATTTATGAGCAAAGTCAGGGCAACTTAGAAAAAAAAGGGTTAAGTACTTGGTTGGCCAAAATGTTCTAGGAACAGTAAGAGCAAAACAAGTTTGGAAACTGTTGCAACTATTGAGGCAGACATGATTATGAATTGAGGATTGAAATATATATAGGTTATAATGTGGAAATTCTTTGGGATTTCAATTAGAGAAGTGCTGAAGACAAGTATTCAATCAATGTATAGAAGAAATCACTGGTAGCAAAGGAAATGCTGTCCTAAAAATGAACACCTGAAGTCACTGTCCATGTTTGTGATCCATCTGGAGCCAGCCAGAACTAACTACCTCGAATGTTGTTAATATTTTGTCAAAAATCTTTAAAAAGTGTTCGATATCGGCTGCGAATTGCTCTTTACCTTTAAGGTGGTTCCAAAAACAAAACATACAGTTTAAAGCAGAAATAATTTTTGAGATATGTTTCTGAACCACTTTTGCACCGGTTCAATCTGACTCGATTCTGAAATATATCTCACTTCATTTTACCACCCCAAACACTAAATTTCAATAAATTCTAAGCCACTATTAGAACGTTTTTAAACACTCAACCATCTAGTAAACAAATTTATTTTCGAACCAAAAAAAATTATTTGGAAAATAAAAATAAAGTTGTTGTTTCTAATTATAAGAATGTGATATTTGCCGGCTTGAGGTCAAGAGAAAACTCAGTTTTTAATTTGTTTCCAATATATTTCGGATACACATCGGCATCCGTCTTCAGGGACAAATATTTAATACGTCTGTACCGCCTGACGTATTGAACTCCACATCAGGCGGTTCAGACTATTTGTTCCTCTTACTCTGTAATTTGTTAGTTATTGTGAGGGATATCTCTATGTAGTAGATGTGCAATCCGCCCTTTTATAAGTTTAAACAAGAAAGAAATTCGGTCAAGGCCGACTATAACATACTCTGCACCCTTAATGTCGCAGCTCGCATTTGGTCACGAGTCAAACGGCCAGTTAACACACAACGCACAACGCAGTGCGCTCTCTAAGGGCCGTTTTCTCATGTTCATGTTTTTGCTCAAATCGAAATCCATCTAGATTTCGCATCTAGATGGTTTTTGTTCAATTGGTTATCTCATGTAGGTTGATTATAAATTCGGGATTTTGCGCCACGGTCACACCGGGAGGGCTGGAATGGTATAATACTAGGTTGGCAGCACCTCTGCAGTCGGCTGAGTCTTGTCTTTTTTATTGCGCGCCAATTTTAAAAATTAAAGCAAGAATTTTACAGAGGAGGAGAAGGTTTTTCTTTTGGAACGTCTTGTTACTATGATGGGATATTAAACAGTAGGTCGAAAGCTATGTTCAGACAGGCAAATAATTTGGAAAAATTTTCATGAAAATTGGGCTATACATGCCAAATTGTGGAACTTTCCGGCCATATTTAATCAAATTATTTGCGTATGGAACCACAGTTTAAGTTTTTAATCCTGTAAAATCTTTAATCATGGCTTTTTAATCAAAATTTAGCCAAATTAATTGGATGTGTAAACTTAGCTTAAGCAATGAACTAGGGGAATTAGAGTGTGCATCTGTAATTTCAGCAATGTCTGCAGGTGTTCTTATATATTAAAGGCACATCCAATATTATCCATTTTTGGTTTACTTAATAACAATTCAGACTTTAATGTTTTTAGCAGCAGTTGTTTTTTGTTTTCAAATATTTTCCAGTGTGACCATATGCGCGGATACACAAAAATACTTAATTTGCATAAGAATGTAGATGGTTTTAAAATCAATGAGGGTGAAGTTGATTGCTGCGAATGTCATCTAGATTGTTAGCATTGAACATGAGCAAAGCAAATGCAGCAAATCCACCTAGATTTTCAAAAACACCAACATGAGAAAACGGCCCTAAGTCTCTCTCTCGCTCACTAAGATTGCTTCTGCTGAACGCAATGCTTAGGTTATGGGTGGGGTGGGTGGGGGGTGTTAACTGACCGTTTTTTGCTCATAACTTGAGTATCGTTCATCCGATCTTTATCATTCCTTCAGCAAATTGATAAATAATTTTTTTTTACAAGGTATCTCTAGAAAGTACGAACCATCTATCATCAAAACTGTAGGAGATATGACGTTTTTTCCAAATTGCAGGGGCGCGAGGGGGCGTGGCAAAAATTGAAAATAAACTTGATCTGCCTGCAAGTATAAGAAATATATGCCCCATACATGTCAAACCTCTATCTCTTACCATCTCTGAGATCTCTTCGTTCATACGGACGGACGGAGAGACAGACAGACGGACAGACAGACAGACAGACAGACAGACGGACATGGCTATATCGACACGGCTGTTGATGCTGATCAAGAATATATATACTTTATAGGGTCGGAAATGATTCCTTCTCCATGTTACATACTTTTGCACAAACTTAATACACTGCTCGCCACATGAATAGGACACCTCTAAAGTCGATTTTCTATAGTTAATTGCTGCTAAACCAAGCCATCTAGGAAAATAATTTTTGTTTTCTTATAAAGTTTATTTAAATGTAGTAATTAGACGAAAATTACAAAATTATTCAAAAGTTGTAAGTATACAAAAAACATTGTTAACCAACCAACCAAAGTAACAAATTTTGGAGTCTTCATTTTGCACCACTTGAATAGGACACTTTATCTAAAAACCATTTAAGAATATTTCAATCCTTTTCAAATAACAATATTACTTAAATAAGAAATTACTAACATGTTTTTAAACCAAAAACTGTTTTTAATAGTGTGTTGAGCCTCCTTTTTTCTCCAAAACCTCACACATTCGGTCTGGAAGGGATGCATACAATTTTCCCAAATAATTCAACGATATCGCGAGCCCCATGCTAATTTGATAGCTGCAATTAGTTCGGGAACGCTCGAATATTGCTGACCTGATCCATATACTTCACGTGTTAGCCATCCCCACACATTCTCAATGATATTCAAGTCCGGTGAATAGGGTGGCCACTGGCCAGTTTAATAACTCCACGTTTTGGGTCGCTATATACGATTTAACAATCCGGGCCGTATGTCTAGGGGCATTATCATGTTGACAAATCCATTTTAGATTTGCAAAAAATGTTTGGAAGTGTGGAAAGGCCTCTTTCAATATACCATTATAACACAACGCATTCATGGTGGTTGGAATAAATTTAAGCTCACAGGTGCCAGGTGCCATAATAGGAAATGGCCCCCCATACCATAATACCTCCAGCATTGCTGTGCAACTTATCAAGATGGTGTGATTCTTTTCGATGATCATGAAAATAGTGGCTGTAGCCATCGGGGCCCTCCAAATTAAACTTTTTTTCGTCCGAAAAGACAACACGTTGCCACTCCGAAGTCCAGGTGACATGTGCGCGCGCGAAGTCAAGGCGTTGTAACTTCCGAGCCGGGTTAAGAGGTGGCTTCTTCTTGATTTTTAGTCTCTTCAGGTGTGTAGCATTATTAATAACACGACGCATGGTTGTCAAACTTGCTTTAACGTTGCATTTTTCCCTTATCTTGGCCAAAGAGTCGTGCGAATTGGAAGCTTCTCTTAATATAAGTCGCTTGTCCGCGATGGTAAGCACACTGTGGGTGCGGCCCTTCATGTTTTTACCATAATTAGCCTCATTATTTTAAAAATTTGTTATGGCGTGACGGCTCCTGTCGACTTTTTTTTTGCTATTTTGGCAATAGAAAGGCCAGAATCCTTGTAAGCTTGGATTTTTCCTTTCTCCGACTCAGATAATGAAGTGCCACGCCCCATTTTAATTTTTTTAAATTTTATATACACTTAAATTAAAGCAAAAAGTTGAAGTAAACCAAAATTTGTGTGCACGTGTCAACGATACCGACCAAATAAAATGCATGTTCTATTCAAGTGGCGCAAAAATTCCATTGAATTTTTGCGAATGCTCACATAAAGTGCAAACAACTTTATAACGGTTCTATTCCAAAACTTGGAATATACCAGAAAGAGCGAAGAATGCTTGCACAAAGATAATATGCAAAAAATACCGTTATTCCACCATTTCGTTTTCAAGTTACGAGCAGTTTTAAAGAGAGCATACCAGGGTGTCCTATTCAAGTGGCGAGCAGTGCATACTCTATGTACCTTCGGTACAGAGTATAAAAATCTAATCGTTTGAAATGATCTAATCATACTACTTAAACAAACAAACAAATCATTTGCGATTGCCGATAACACGAAAATACTGTTCACTGTTGAATATGTTTTTTGAAACCCTGTTTGGTACTCGCTGAGCAGTCCGTGATCGGTCAGGCGGTCCAGGATAATTGAAGTGAATATCTTCGTGGACACATTTAGGAAAGAGATCCCCCTATAGTTTGCGGCGTGGCTGGTTTCACCTTTTTAATAGATGGGGTAGATAATACTTTTTGCACTTCCCCTCTGTTCCAGATCTCTTTGTACGCAGCTGTCAGTCGCCTAATAAAGCATTCTGTAGCGGTTTTTATAAAACTTAGCAGGAATTCTATCCGTGCCAGGGGCTTTGTTATTTTTACTGCGGTTTATTGCATTAATGACCTCCTCCATGCTGATCTCCTGATCGAGTTCAAAAACTTAACATTGTCTATATTTTCTTACAATCCTTAAATCGATTTTCTTGTCAATAAGGCACTTCTCTCGCCCACAAGTTCGAAGTAGAGATCAATTGTCTTTCCAAATTCGAGCAGTTTCGTGCTAGATTTCTCTGCACCGGCAACGGGCTAGAGAAATTTTTAAAGTTCATAGTTTAACTAATTTCTGATTTACGTACTATACGACACTTCTAACTCGGTATGAATCACATTCCATAGCCATTGAAACTTTCCTGATCAACATGAACGTTGTTTTTGTAAAGATTTCTTTGATTTTGGAGATTTTTTTTGTTGCTCACTTTGAAACTTTTTCGAAATAACTCATGTGATTTTGATTGCTTTTGTCATTAATTCTTTGACCTTCTTCACGTTCTGATCTGAATGCAATTTCCAAACTTTCTCTCCAGCTGCATAGCCTTACCCCCCCTCCAATTCATCAGCATCTCCAATTTCAACTACGCCACAAATCACACACAGCAAATCTCGTACACTTGGGCTACCACCTAAGCATGTACTTAAATTTGATATTTTAATAAATTAAAGCGCATTGAAACTAATGCCAGTGAGTGGGGCTACACCCGCCCGTAACCAACAACCGGTAGCCCGAAAAGCGAGATGCCTGCCAACTGATTGCAATTTGAAATATTCAACGTTCTGCGGCGAACACCAACTTTGAAGGAGAAGGAGAAGGAGTGGGATAAGTAGAGCCAACGCATGATTGGCAAGACCCAAAAGCCTGACCAGGACCACTGCCCGAATCAGGCCAAGTGCTGTAATGAGGCACAAGGCTTCCTTCTGCCCACAGCTTAGCTACCAACCAAGCAACGAACCAACCAACCAACCAACCAACCAACCCACCTACCAGCACGATCAGCGATAAGTTTGGAAATGGTTTTGAATTTTTCTAGTGTTTGATTCTTATTAAAAGATTGGCGAAAGCATCTTACAAGCGGATTGCAAATTGCAAACTGTCGCGGACCCAACCCAAAATCACACTCCACACACACACACACACAGGTTGGTGGGCAGCCGGAAGACGAGTACTTAGATTTCTTCTTGACTCTGCATACAATTAGCCTACAAGTTTTTGAATTGAATATTTTTTTTCTTGTCTTTTTTATTCCAGGTTTATGAACCATAAACTTAATCAGCACCAAATAATCAGGGAAAAGCAAACAAGGCAGAAGTCAAAGGCAAAGAAGGCTTGGCTTTTGGTCCATTGAATATAAATCTGTTGATGCACTTTGCCATCAAAGGGAAGAGGCGAAAGATGGAAGGGATGGAAAAGGGAAGGAAAAAGCCAAGTGAAATTAACATTGAGGTAAAGTTCAAGTTAATAAATGTTAATTTAAATTAAGGTCGGAAAATGCAACTGAGGAAAACTTAAGTATTGCACTTGCAGCTTTAGTTATGCTTTAGTATATTAATTTGATAACTTGTTTCATATTGCTTCGATCATTCACATATATAAATTTACAAATATTCTTATTCTGGAAGCAATCGTCAACGGGACTTAACGTACACGACTTGGTGTTAGGTCAGGCAGCCCAAGACATGGTTTCATGTACTATTTTCATGCATTTCAACGATTTAGTAATATCATCGGAGAGCAAGTCCTCGTAGTTCAGCTGACAACCATTTCGTTTCTCGACTGGCACCATTAACGATCATTTATCTGAAAGAGGCCGTAATGTCTGGAGCCATCCGTATAGGGCGGTCTTACTGCATCCGTGCGAAACGAGCTTATTTTGTCTACCAGGCACACAAATATACTGCAAGTGTTTTTGTCAACACCAAAATCGAACATCTCCTGACTTAGCGAACAGCTATCCATGATGCCAGCCATAATGCTGGATGAGGTGAGCACTAAAAGAACGCTAACTATGATTAGTAGACATCGCATTCTACATATTTGCATATTTTGAACCGCATGTCCGATTTAAGATCTGATTGCACACATCTTATTGAAAAAGTCCTCTTAAAACCATTTAAAACCATATTTGCATAAAAAAATATGCAAAATATGCAAAATATATCAAATATGTAAAAATCTATTTTTTTATGAAATGACATATTTCAGATACATTATAAACCTAATAGGCCAGGGTTAATGTGTTCTTTTTGTGATTCTGTGCTCAACATTTTCTGATTTTTTTTGCAAATCCGTTTCATTTTGAAAATCAACTTCATCAATTCCACTTTTAATTAATTAAAATGCCAAAAATAAGCGATAAAAAAATATGTTTTATTCAAAAATGGCTAAAAGAATTGGAATCAAACTGTTTTGAAATACAGGAAGACAACGTGGTCTGTCTGGGATATAACTCTCTTTTTTTCCCTGTAACTGGTATCTATTGTCTCCATTCATAAATGAAACCAACAACAGTCGCAAAGGGATTAGAGTTACGCTCTCAAATGTTCTCACGACATTTCTGTTATTGTTGGTTTCTGCATGGGTTTTTTGTTCTACACGCATACCTTATTTGAGTGAATGTGTGCCGTTTACTCTCTCTCGCGCTCTAAGCAAAAGCGCCTAGTTAAAAATGTTGGCTAAACGCCATACCTGAGATAGTTGTATGATGGGTGTGAGTGTGCATGCTGCAGGTGGGTTGTGTGTGGAGTGGGATGGAGAAGGGGTGGACCGGGAAAGAGGGGGAATGGGGAGATGAAGAGGGTGTGAAGAGGGGGTGAAGAGTGGACGAAGAGAGTGAAAAGGGGGGAACAGTGGGCGGGCTTAGAGTGAGGAACAGTGGAAGAGGGGGGGAAGAGTGGAGGGTGCGTGGGAAGAGGGGGTGGGGAAAAAGAGGGAAACCAAATTTGAATTGAATTGAATAATGCCCGCCATGAGGTCAAGTTGCCTCAACAAGGTGTGGAAGTTTTATAAAAAAATATTGTCGCTTTAAATTTTGGAATTTCTGTGAAATGCACAATCCTCATATAATAAGGTTGTCAAAAAAGTCTTGCGGTATTTCCGCAAGCTTGTCTTTGCAAGCGCGTAGTTCTAGTTGTATTCGTCGCATCGGTCCACGCTAGAGCTTTTTGGAAAGCTCTTTTCACGCGCTAGCACGTGTTTAATTTATTGTTGTTTGTTTTTAGTCGTTCGTGAGTTATAGCGTCGCAAACATGGAGCAAAATAAAGAGAAAATACGGCATATTTTACAGTACTACTACGATAAAGGCAAAAATGCATCTCATGCTGCCAATAAAATTTGTGCAGTGTATGGACCCGATACAGTTTCCATTTCCACCACACAACGATGGTTTCAACTTTTTCGTTCTGGTGCAGAGGTGATCGAAGATGCGCCACGGTCCGGAAGGCCTGTCGTCGAAAATTGCGATAAAATCGCTGAATTGATCGAAAGAGACCGGCATAGTAGCAGCCGTAGCATCGGCCAAGAGCTGGGCATGAGTCATCAAACCGTTATAAACCATTTGAAGAAGCTTGGATTCCAAAAGAAGCTCGATGTATGGGTGCCACACGACTTGACGCAAAGAAACATTTATGCCCGTTTGGATGCATGCGAATCGCTTCTAAATCGCAACAAAATCGACCCGTTTTTGAAGCGGATGGTGACTGGCGATGAAAAGTGGGTCACTTACGACAACGTGAAGCGCAAACGGTCGTGGTCGAAAAGCGGTGAAGCTGCCCAGACGGTGGCCAAGCCTGGATTGACGGCCAGGAAGGTTCTTCTGTGTGTTTGGTGGGATTGGCAGGGAATCATCCACTATGAGCTGCTCCCCTATGGCCAAACGCTCAATTCGGACCTGTACTGCCAACAACTGGACCGCTTGAATGCAGCACTCATGCAGAAGAGGCCATCTTTGATCAACAGAGGCCGAATTGTATTCCATCAGGACAACGCCAGGCCACACATATCTTTGGTGACGCGCCAGAAGCTCCGGGAGCTCGGATGGGAGGTTCTTTTGCATCCACCGTATAGTCCGGATCTCGCACCAAGTGATTACCACCTATTTCTGTCCATGGCGAACGAGCTTGGTAGTCGGAAGTTGGCCACAAGAGAGTCCTGTGAAAATTGGCTCTCCGAGTTTTTTGCCAATAGAGAAGCGAGCTTCTATAAGAGGGGCATTATGAAGTTGGCATCTCGTTGGGAACTCGTCATCGAACAAAACGTCGCATATTTGACTTAAATCGCATTATTATAACCAATTTTATGAACAAGACTTACTAGAAATGGGCGCGGGACGGAAATATCCCTGGACCCAAAGTTCACAATGTAGTTGTGCGGGAGAGGTATATTCTCAGCATCCACATGACAGGAAGGGATTAATATATAATTCTGGAGTTTCCGAGCTCCTATAAAATTTGCTGCGCTTTCGTAAATAGTCAAATGAAAATGAAAAGCCTATAATATACGCGTCTTCGGTTGCCATCTATCCAACCTTCATAGTTATCTTAGGTCGTTTGAAAATTTTGCAAATTTCGCGATTTCCTTGACCATTTGTTCCACATGTCTTTTATTTACCCGTGTCCTCTAGCCGTCCATAAAATCTTCATAAAAATCTGAAATTAATGAACATCTTAGAAAATTCCCAATATTTTGGAACTTTTAAGGCACACCTTTCATTTGGTCGGTCTACAACTCCCATTTAACTGTCTATATATGCCATCTATATATTTTTAATAACAATCTAAGTTTAAGAAAAAGAATTTTTGCAAATTTCTCAATTTTTATACATTTCTTATACAATTATATATTTTACATATTTATTGCATATTTTGCATATTTGTTTACATATTTTACATATTTAAAATATGCAAAATTTGCATATATTGAATATGCAGTTTACAATGGAAAGTGGGTTATTTAATTAGTATAAATCCAAATTTTCGCCTCTATCAACCTTCATTTAAAAAAGTGCATTAAATCCGATGTCTAATGATTACGTTCATCTTGAGGCAGATGAGGACAACCACTGTTGAATGGGAAAAGCTAAGGGTAGCAGTATTTATATCGGATTGAAAGATTTTGCATTTAAAAAATTTGTTAACATTTGGATTTATGCGGTGAGCTATAAAGAAACCCACTATGATAAGATTAGAAATGAACCGAAAGTAAAGTAAGGAGTCTAAAGAGCCCAAAACAGTTTGTTTATGATTTCAATAAGCCCCTGGGCTTGTGCAGTGGTGAAAATATGTCCAGAAACGATTATGTTTATCAGGCCTGTTCCCGTTTTCGATTTCTATCATATCATGCAAAATCGCCGGCTCTCTTTTTGATCTCTCTATGGGTTTTTCAACTCAACTTCTTGTCAACTCAACCTAGCATAAGTAGCCATCTGGATGTGAATCTGCAAAAATGTGAAATGGGGGGTCCAAAAAGAAGGTGCAGTGCTAGCGGACACGATTTCTCGTCTCCAGGTTGTCGGAAATGAAAAGTAAAAACGGGGTTATAGTCAGTATAGATGTCATTCTGGTTTAACCCTCGAAAAAATTTTGTGATTTTTTTTGACAAAATGGCGGCCTTTGTAAATTTTCGATTTTTGGCCCTTTTTTGTAGTTTAGTGTAAAAATAGTAAAAAATTTTTTAATATGAATGAGAATGGTGACAATTCTGCATTGATTTCACTTAGTTTAATCAAAATCGGTTCCGTCTAATTTGAGATACCATGGCCGCCAGTTCGAAAAACGTGTTTTCGAGATAAATGCGTTTAAAGTTTGAAATAGTTTTTTTGCAAAAAAAAAACAAAAATGTAAAAATTGCAGTTTGAGAATGGTAACAATTCTGCGTCGATTGCATTTTGTTTCATCAAAATCGGTTTAGTAGAACTGGAGAAAAGTGGCTTGGCAGTCCGAAAAAGTTGTGAAAGTAACCAAAAATATTACAGATATTAGTCGGCGATGAACGATACACAAGTTATGAGCAAAAAAAGATAACCGAACTTGTTGCTCTTGGCTTGGACTACAAAACATTACTTTAAAGCAAATCAAAAAAATTATATGTTCATACTCAAAATTACAAAAGTTGACCAAAAAATCCAAGTCTTTACCACTTTTCTACAGTTTTTCAACTTCATCTTGAAACCCGTTTAAAATTTGGACAAGTTATTCAGCACAAGTAGTAGCTTAGACCAAAATAAGCAAACCGTTAGAATTAATCAACTTCATTTAGTTACTCTTTCATATAGTTTTAGGCCCAAAAGCACGTACAACTGACAAAAAATCTTCGTTAAAAAAGTAAAAATATTAAATTTTTTAAATTACAGTTTTTTATTAATGTTTTTTTGTACTATTTTATTGATTTAACACAAAACAATCGAACTTTTTGACTGTGTCAGCCAATTGCTACCAAAAATTGCCATTTTTCGAGTTTTGATTACAATTCTACATGCTTAAGGGGGGAGCCTGCTTTAGGAGCTTCAAAAAATCAATTTTACCGTGACTTTTTTGGGAAGGAAAGAAATATTCGATTGAAACGAAACTTTCAGGTTTTATTGTTATATATTTCAACAGTCTTCTCAATTTTTTTCATTAAAATATATGTCATATTATGCCTGGTACAAACATTTCGCCGAGGCGCCTCGAGTGTGCATGTGTCGTGCGGCGGGAAAGATGCAGGTCGCAATTTCCATCTGAAACAAAAAAACCCAAAAAATTTTCTATTTTCAATAGTATAGCTTCTAGTTAAACCAAAAAAATTGAACAAAAAGTAAGAAATTCAAAAATTTTTCGAAAATTAAAAAAAAATCATTTGTTTTGAAAAAAAATTCACTTCAGATTGTTTAAAAAGTGGGTTAATCATAACTTTCTTAAGGTTTTTTAGGTTCAACTAGAAGAGAATTTAATCCCGAATACAATAAATTTTGTCTCGTTTCGATAGGACGTTTAATTTTTTCCCTATCTTTCCCGCCAATTAAGAAAATCGCACTTCAAAGTTTTCGTATATAAAAAATCGTATTTAAAAAATCTCGACGCTTGCGGACTATTTCTCCTGTAACTTTAAAAATATTTTGAATTTGCTTCTGAAATTTTAGGGACACATTCTTGGATAGTTTGGGTAGACATTTATGCAAAAAAAAAAAATTCGATTTTTTGAAGCCTCTAAAGAAGGCTCCCCCCTTAAGTACGGTGGAGTCTTGTAATTTTTATTTTATTTTTATTAACAAAATTTTGAATTCTGCTAATGAACATTGATTCATTTACTATTTAATAATTTATTTTTTTATTTAAAATTTTTTTACTCGAATGAAAAATTATTATTTGCCGTTAATAAAACCAGCATTTCAAAATGTTCATCAGATAGAGCTTTTTGGTGAGGGGTGTTTACAAATCCAGCGTAGGAAAATAATCGCTCCACTGGAGCTGACGACGGCAATGGAGTTTTATACTTAATCAACATTGCCCTAATTGTCGGATATTTAAAAACGCATTTAAGTGTTGTATAATAAACAAGAAAGAAAGTCGGTCAAGCCCGACTATAACATACTCTGCACCCTTAATGTCGCAGCTCGCATTTGGTCACGAGTCAACGGCCAGTTAACACACAACGCACAACGCAGTGCGCTCTCTAAGTCTCTCTCTCTCTCTCTTTCTCTCTCACTCTCTCTCTCTCTCTCTCTCTCTTTCTCTCACTAAGATTGCTTCTGCAGAACGCAATGCCTAGGTTATGGGTGGGGTGTGTGGGGGGGTGTTAACTGAACGTTTTTTGCTCATAACTTGAGTATCGTTCATCCGATCTTTATCATTCCTACAGCAAATCGATAAATAATTTTGAGTACTAGATATCTCTAGAAAGTACGAACCTTCTATCATCAAAACTGTAGGAGATATGACGTTTTTTCCAAATTTCGGGGACGCTAGGGGGTGTGGCAAAAATTGAAAATAAACTTGATCTGCCTGCAAGTATAAGAAATATATGTCCCATACATGTCAAACCTCTATCTCTTACCATCTCTGAGATCTCTTCGTTCATACGGACGGACAGACAGACAGACGGACAGACGGACAGACAGACAGACGGACAGACGGACAGACAGACAGACGGACAGACGGACATGGCTATATCGACTCGGCTGTTGATGCTGATCAAGAATATATATACTTTATAGGGTCGGAAACGATTCCTTCTCCCTGTTACATACTTTTGCACAAACTTAATATACTCTATGTACCTTCGGTACAGAGTATAAAAATGGTGAATAACTCCCACAATTTTTGAGATATCGATCTCAAATTTAAAACGTAGATTAATATTCGCAACATCTATAAGCCCTGATTTGAATTTTCATCAAGATCGGATGATAAATAGCCGAGTTAAAAAAATGTTGCATACTTTTCGGCTGACCCACCTCAGGCATACAGGAAGGCTATTCAACATTTGTTTCCATGAGTAACGGGTATATCGAAGTCGGTTAGAGCCGACTTTAACTTAAGCTCTCGTTTTTTTTGATTTAAGTCCCCCTAGATAGGCAAAATCTTACACTGTGCGTCGTCCGTGTATTGTCTTTAAAGTCCCGAGTTCAAGTTCCTGTAAAGTAAGGTAAAAGTGGGTGTCATGGGACGCCCGGTACGAGTGAAGCTCTTTACGACGAAAAATCTGATTGTAAATTTAAATACGGGCGAAAAGACACTTTTTTGAATTCGTTTGGATAAACTCAATCTTGACACACCAAAAAATGTAAGAACCCACTGTTAACTCACTGGTAACCCAATGTTACCTCACTGTTAACCCGCTGTGATGGAGGTGTGGTTCTTTTAACGTGGAGGCTGCTTGATCTCAAGCACGATTGGCTTGGTTTTTTTCTCTGAGTGTATGTTGATAACTTATAACTTCCCAGTCAGCATTTTATTAAATTTCTGACCACATTCGAGTCTTTTTCAAGTCCTCAGTCTGATTAAAATGCGCTCGTTTTCTTATCACTAATAGTGCTTTTGTCGGGGGAAAAATGGTACCATAGCCGCGTCTATTCATGAAGAGTCGTTTACAAACCGTTTTTCTAATCAGTTTCGACTCATTTTCGAGTCATTTCCAACACTTTTTCTGGTCGTTTTTTAATGAATCACATCCTTGTTTCCAAATAGCTGCTGTGACAAATAATCTATGATTTTGCTCTGCTATTTGTTAGATAATGTGACAGATAGCTCTATGCAATCGAACGCATCCGATCTCTGGTGTGTACACAGAAATAAAAATCCTATCCGGACTAATATAAATCCGGAACGATGTCCGAATCGGTCAATCCGTTGCTTTTAGAAACCAAGTACGAAAGAATTGACTTGACTACGGATTTTTCAATACCAAAATAATTGTCTTGATCCCCATTTTAGCTCGTGTAAGCTTGCCTTTAGCTCGATATAGGATTATTTCAACAACACACTGGATTGTGTTTATCATGTTATTCGAGCTCAATTTGATCCCTCAGTTGGATCCAATCAAGCAGGTCGGACCTTGATTTAAACTTGATTTTCGTACTTGATTTGATATCGAGATCGGCTTGTTTCAAGAATACCCGCGATTAAATTGAGCTCGATATTGAAATATATTCAATGCGAGTATAATTGCAGCCAAAATGTCTGAGATTGACTTAAGCTTAATATTTATAGCCATTTTGACCCCTAAAGAAATCATCCCACTACTTTTTAAACGACGCTTTGGATTTTCAAACTAGCAAGTTCTAGCCGGCTCGAGGTCATTAGTTGTTTTCATACAGCTGTAAAAACCGAACACAAATCAACACCACTATGGAGGTTGGTCGCTGTCTTGACCCGTCGAGCTGTCTTCTCATGTCGAATGTGTTATAAGTGTTAGGGAATTCCAAGGCAATTGAGACAAGCATATGTGTATGTGTGCGTACCCCATCAAGCCTGACTGTATTAGAGAGACAGATTTTCTCTCTCAGTTTAAAACTTGATTTCGGTTTCATTTCACTTTGACATTGAAATTCCGTACTTTCCTCTATCGAGTCAGGATTTGATTTTCAAATGATGATTTCAATTGATACAAGCCTTTTAGATTGTTCCAATACCTTTCTACTTGAAATATGGCTAAAGGGGCAACTGAAATGGTTTCGAACCATCAGACTCGATTTGGACACAAGCATTTACCCTTATTATTTATATTATGGCAATAAACCCTTGTTGCTCCGTCCTTTCGTCCATAAAGTTGTTGAGTGAAACATGCGTTTCGTTAATGAATAAAATTAAATTACACATTTACACAAAAGCGCATTTCAGGTGGCAGCTGCTAATTTATGCCACAGCAAAAAAAAAAAAAAGACAAAAAGGACTAAGGAAACTAAAGGTCCACTTATGAAAATTGGATTTTTACACACTTGGAATGTTTATTGAGCTGTCATGTTGCTGGGCTTGTTTGGCCAGGCCAACAACAGCAGCAGCAGCAGCAGGCTCAATAATTTAAATATCAAAATTGTTAGCAATTTGCACGCCCAGCCAGAAGCTTCAGCCGCAGCCGCAGCAACAGACATCGGCCAACAATTGCTAATCAAATTAAGCAATTATCTTGTTACGAACAGAAAGAGACGATGCGAAGTGGAAGGGCTCGTTGTCCATTTCATCATTGCCAATCAAAGTATATAAAAATAGCTCACACCTTTCGGCCAGCCCCAGCACAAATAGGCGTTGCATTTGGGCGGTGAGAAAGGCCAGGTGAACAGCAAACAACAACAACAAATGCAAAGTGCATAAAGCATAAAGCCCGCAGAGCTTATAAAGTCATAATAATGCCAGGGAATACGCTTAAAATGCAATTTATCGCCAGCAACAAAAAAAAAAAAAAGAAAAAAACCAGCAACAATCCTGTGGAAAAATTGATGACGGCGACAGCCAGCAACAAACAGGCACAGCAACAAGTTGTCCGAACAAACTGACAGGCATCAGCGTCAGTCATTTTAGTCAACTGGCCAAGGCTACGGGAATCTCTGATGGCTGATGGAAGCTGAGCGATGATAGCAGGGTCTCGTTAGTTGCCTCGTGACACGAAACCAAAAAAAAAAAACTGTAAATTTAAGCAAGATTTACAGCAAGAAGAGCTGTAACTTTAATATAGAAAAAAATTACACACAATTAGAACTTCTCCTATAAAATCCCAGCCAGCCATATGCGGAGCGCTTTGAAGTAGGACTAAAAAGGGACTCCCAAAGCAGCACCTCGATGGAGCGTTTACGGAGCACTCTGAAGCAGGAGTGAAGAGGAACACCCACAGCAGCACCTCGAAGGAGCGTTTCCGGAGCACTCTGAAGCAGGAGTGAAATGGAGTCCAAAAGAGCACCGCATGGTATCATTGAGGGAGCACTGAATCCCGTTATGTCAATTTATTATCTTGTTCATGTGTCTTTTGTTCAATAATAACTAAAATTAAGAGCATTTTGAGAAACCGCAGGGACTCCTCTTCGGACCATTACCGGATCACCGAAACCAATCCCGAAACACTCTGTCTAAGTTATCTTTGGACGATTTAAGAAGTCCTTTTCAGAAAAACCATATGCTAATAGAGGAGTCCGCACGAAGCCTTTTGCGGGTTATCTGAGTGAGCATTCTGGGATGCCGAAATCACTCATTTCAGGAGTCCTTTAGGCACACTTTTTTCAAATATATTGAAAAGGCACTTTTCTCCGGCGGATATGGTCCTTTAGGACACTTTTCGGAGCCTCCCTAGAAGGCTCAACGCACTGTACAGGGAGTCCAAATGGAACACCTTGCGGACTAAGCTGGTTGGCTGGGATCTATGCTAAGATGATTCAGCCCAAATTTTTGAAACAGAAGGGTCGATTATGGGGCGCACACGCACACAAAGCTTCTGCGACTTGGCGTTGGTTGCTAATGTCGGATTTTGCCATATGCCTGCCTTTAGGATTCCCAAGCGGTTATTGTAATGCTGGCAAGAAGTAGGCTCTGCTAACCCGCAGAAGACAGGCAAAGACTGCTGCTGATTGAATCGTGGTGATTCATGAAATAGCTATATAGTCAACCAGCCCAATTTGTGGTGTGCGTATTGTTTTTAGAAAAGTTATGAACAAAAACAGTTATAGTTGGTTCTACTTAAGTAAAACAGAAAAAGTTTTCTAAAAATTTAATTTTCTTGTAGTCTTGTTGTAAAGTCATTGGAAAATGACCGCAATGATGTAAATATATCGATATTTTAGTGTTAAGGTATTTTGAATAAACCGAAGGATGGTCACACCGGAGGCAGTAGATAGTATATACAGAGAGACAAGAGAATATACTGACGTGGTATGTTCCAATAGATAAGATTAAAGCCAAGGTACCCTGTATGCACTAAAAAGTACATACGTTGCAGTGAATCTGGGTGGTGACTCCAGACTGGCGCCCCCAGGAGACCGAAGTCCCCCAGTTACCAATTTAAAAAGTACACTGGTCGGGTGTAACAATTCCCCATTGGTGAGGGGCTAGGCTTATCTAAAACCTCTGCTGATCTTTGGGTCAGATACGCAACTCCACGTCGAGATTCATTTTGAGGCTCTACCCGCGATGTGGGTATCAACGAACAGCCACCACGATCTCATACCAGGGGGCCAACCGCACTGAAACCCATTTTCCGACAGATACACATCTGATTTCGACCAAATTTCGTAAATCTTTTTGAAAGCATATCATATTAACAATCGCCGAGCTTAAGAACGATAAAATTGAAAACAAAAGTTCCGACCGATGATTTCTTTGGCAGCTATAAGATATAGTCATCCGATTTTTTACCAAAATTTTCAAATCTTTGTGAAAGAATATGATATTAATAATGGCTGAGTTTGGGAACGTTAACATTGAAAACAAAGAAGTTTTTCCCACTAGGACACAGTTTTCGACCGATGGTTCGTATGGCATCTATAAGATATAGTCATCCGATCCGTTTGGTTCCGACATATTTGCAGCGTGCAGTAAAATCAAGACTCTGTGCAAAGTTTCAGCTCGATCGCTTTATATCTGAGAGACTAGTTTGTGTGGAAACAGACAGACAGACCAACAGACGGACAAAGCTAAATCGACTCAGCTCTTTGTGCTGATCAAGAATATAGTTATATAGTTCGAATTTATAACATCTCAGTTACAACACTCATGTTCTCCTTTTATATCACCGAACCAGCATGGATTTGTTAAAAACAGATCCATTTCTACAAACCTACTGGAATTTACTTCTTCAGTGATTCATGGTTTCACTCAAGGTAAACAAACAGATGTTATCTTAACTGATTTTAGTAAGGCTTTCGACAGTGTCTCTCATTGCCTTCTGATTTTAAAATTGCGTCTGCTGGGACTTCCACTGGGGCTTCTTAATTGGATAAAATCTTATCTCCAGTCTAGAACTCAGAAAGTAGTCTTTAATAGTAGCACTTCTTATCTGGTATTTGTAACCTCTGGAGTTCCCCAGTGTAAACATCTAGGACCTCTTCTCTTCGTGTTATTTATTAAAGACCTGACTAATGTAATTAAGCATTCTGGTGCACTGATGTACGCAGATGACTTACAGATATTCCGGTGCCCAACGATTCTGCTTTGCTTCAGGTTGATTTGAATTCCATATTTATGGGATGCTCTTACAATTTGGTCGGGCGTGGCGTACCAGTCGTATGTGTGGCGGCTGGTGCGGGAGGTTGTGGGTTCGATCCCGCCTCGGACCATCTAATAGAAAAAGTTTTTTTCTTTCTTTAGAAAAAAGCTTTTACACACCCGATCATCTCCACCAGCTACTGGCGCCAGCTGTGAAGTAACTAACTAGCCATGAAAAAGCAAATTCTCGAACTATTGCCGTTCGGATTTGGCGTTAAACTGTAGGTCCCTTTCTCTTGTGCGAAAAATTATAAGCACACACGCCAAGAGATTGAGAGAAGCTTGGCCCTGGCCCTCCTGGAGGTGCTGTTTGAGCCAATTTTACTTTTACTTACAATTTGTTGCAAATGAACAGGGACAAGTGTAAATCTATGACCTCTTTTGATTAACAATTTATTGGATTCTTATTAACTTGAACAAGTGGAATCTTTCCATGATCTGGGTATTACCCTTGTCCATAAACTTTCTTTTGGCACTCACATTGAACTTTCTGTGAATAAAGCCAAAGGGTTTGTTAGATTTTATTAAGCGTTGCTCTAAGGAGTTCAATGATCCCTACACGACCAAGCTTTTGTTTGTATCCCTAGTAAGACCTATTTTGGAGTTTGGTTCGTGTATTTGGAACCCTCAATGACTTACCCTGTGTAAACGTATTGAATCTGTCCAGAAGCAGTTCCTTTTGTTTGCCCTTCGCAACCAGGGTTGGGAGCCACAGTTGAGACTTCTTCCCTATATTTCCAGGCTTAAGCTTTTAGAGTATTGACGTACTATGTTGGGTATAATGTTTCAAAACAAGCTTATAAAGGGTAATATTGACGCTGAGTACCTACTCGGGCGCGTGAACCTTAATGTCCCTTCAAGACAAACACGAAACTATATTCCCTTGAGACTTCCTGTTGCTTCTACTTTATATGCCTCTAATGGTCCTTTTCGCATTCTGTGTAGGGATTACAATAATATAGTATCTCTTCTCAGTGATAACCTTGCCGATGAAGGCCGAAGGTCTTTTATTTTTCACAATCTGGCACTTGCATACTTGCTAGTTTTTCTAGGAAATTCCTTCCAATCACCAACGCTGCAAGCAGGGGCATAGCTGGTCATACCGACAAAATAAATTACCCCCACCGGATCAGAAGGCGTTTCTTCTATTTACTCTTTTTGTTTAGCTTTCTACACCCTTATTTTGTATCATTTTATATTCTATTATATTGTAGCTGTGTCTTTTAGACGAAGCTGCAATTAAAATAAATAAATCGGTCCAATTTGTACTCGGTAGATCTCTCGATATATCATCCACACATAACGCAAAATGTAATGGACTTAGTAAGCAGCCTTGTTTTACTCCAAGGTTTATTTCAAACCACTCCGATAGGGTATTGCCATACCAAACTACTGTCTCATTATGCGTGTACAAGCTTTGCAATATTTGGATCATTTTAGTTGAAACACTCATGATGTTTAATTTGTCTAGCAGGCTTCTTCGGTGAATGGTATCAAACGCTAGAAATCTATAAACAAAATAGATACAATTTTTTCTTTTCTTTCAGGAACGAGTTTGCAACTGATGTCAGCACAAAAATGCTGTCGACGGTAGAATATCCTTTGCGAAAGCCTGATTGATTCTCGCTGAGCAGTTGTATTAAGTCTTGCTAGTATGATCAATGAATTCAGGAACGAAATGCCCCTGTAGTTTTTGACATCAGTTGGTGAGCCCTTTTTCCATATAGGATAGATAATATTTTTTGAAAAGTTTTATGGAACTTCTCCATAAATAAAATATTTGGTTGAATTCACCCAGAAGCCTTGTGATAAAATTGGTTGGCGAATTTACGATGATGGTCTTCTCCTGGGGCTTTGCCCATTTTGCTGCTTCCCAGAGCGATGTGAATTTCCCCAAAAGTAATTTACGTGTGAGTTGGCTGGCTCTAGGTCCGAAAAAGTTGCGTTTGTTCACAACTGTGAACAACTTAGGCATTGTACCACCAAAAAGATGCTGAGTTGCCTATACAGAACTGATTTCATCGTTATCCCTAACGACTCTTCAGTAGGCTTTTTGCTGAAGAAAGCATCGATTGCCAACTGCCTCTCCATACAATCATTGCTTAGATCAGTTGGGAACTGATAAAAGCAATGAAAGCAAAAATAGACAAGCAATCGAGTGCTTTCAGTAAAAGTAATTTCATTTATCGAGCTCATGGACTTCCAGACATGGTGACGACATTTCATGCAACAGCTCCGTTCCCTACTGCACATAACAGAACTGCTCACAAGATACCTGGTAATATTGGAGTCGAGTCGAAGTTGCGCATTTATTTTTCTAATTGCTGTAAGCTCCTGATATTCTCTCCTCTCTGCGAGATTATTCGTTCTTCTGGCTTTGTGCAGCATATTCATCGCTGCTTTTCTGGCTCGATCACATTCGCCGTCGTACCAACACCTTCTTATAGCACATGCCTTGAGATTTTTGCATGAATTCTGCCGCTTTGGAATTCGTGAGTTTGGTTATTTGGTCATGTTTTTGGTCTGTTTCTAGGTGCTCCATGCTACGTTCTAAGTTTTCTTTGCATTTGTCCGCGTATCTTTTATTCCATTTCAATTTTGTTAGCAGTTTTGGGTACTGATCTATTTGTTCCGTCTGTAGGACAGATATCTACTGCTAGTGGCATGTGGCAAATGGTAAAAGCGGTTGACTTTGCAAATGCAAAGCGCAAAAACAAGCCGTACCCAAAAAAATCTGTCGCAAAGACAAAATTATTCTAGTTTTAGTTCCCCAGTCGCACGTACGTAAAAAAGCTTTGCTTTAAAAAACGTTGTAAATAGAAAACCGTGTAAATAAAAACCGGAAAAACCTTTGTTTACATGCTAAAAAATTCATTTTTAAGATAACTTTACTAAATTTCAGAAAGAAATTTCTTACATACAGAAATTTTTTTCAAATTTTAAGGCGATTTCAATTCTAAGAAAATGTTCTTAAATATGGAAAAATAATTTTCTGAGTGTACTTTAAAACTTGGAGCAGAGGTAAAGTGGCAACTACACAAGAAGAAAAATTGCATTACTTGGTAATTTTTCTTCTTGTGTTGTTGCCACTTTACGCACTGCTGCCATTAGCAACATTTGAAACAACTCCAAATGTTGCCATCACTAGATCAAGCTACTCTTCACTTCACGAACTGGACAACTGGCTTCCATCCTGCGGCGTTTTTAGCTCGACGCCCGCCCGAATGTTCGCCAAGGCAAAAATTAAGACATTTTATAAATTGCGCGTTGTTGGGCCGCCGCCTCTTCTCTTGACTGCGGCAACAAGGTGCAGGCTTTTTGGCTTTGGCTCAACCCTTAACGTGTTGCGCATAGCATTGCCGATTCGTTCTGGCAAACTGACCGAGACCAACAACAACAACAACAGCAAAGCCATTGTCGTACTCATCATCATCATCAGCAACAGACAGACATTTGATTGCCCAAAACAAAAGCCCTGCCCTGTTATAAGCCCAAGCAACATTTGAATGTTGCCCAGCCACATGTTGCGCTGATGCGTCAGAAATATGTTGCCTGCCACTCCCCACCCCAACAACAACAACAACAACAACAAGCATTTTCTCTTCGCTTTGTTATGAAAATTGTGTTTACGATCATCTCTATTGAGATTTGTTCGCCAGATGCCTGCAGCCACGCCTACCGCCCACCATAGTTGTTGCTGTGTTGTCTAACGCATGTTGCAAACTCAAACTCCTTTGGCAAAACAAAAAAAAAAAAAATGTTCATTCCTCTTCAAGTTGTTTTTTTTGGGTGTGTTCCACACTTATCTCCTCGCTCATATTTATGTTAATGTGTCTGTACGCCGCCGCCGCCGAACGAACATCAAAAGGCAACGCTCTGAAAATGCTAACGGTTCCGAGTTCAGGTTTCGACATCTTCCACGAGACAAGTCCACAAGGAAAGTGTCTTGCGGGAAAATTTATGCTTCCTTTGTATTTGGCTTATTTTTTTGTTGCAGGGTTTAATTAATACACATGAATTTTGTACTTGCGAGCGCAAAAAATGCCCCAAAAATGGGTCACACATACATTGTGGGTTAAGGGGGGCGTACCCAGGCGTTTGCGGGCTAAAGTGCAAAGTTATTAGCCTCAAAATTGGGAAAGCGAACATGAGGCAGCAGTTAAATTGTGATCAAATTGATGCGGTATTATAAAATGTTAAAGTGTTGCCAGCGGTAAAGCAGGAAGAGGGCCACAAGGTCCAAATCATGTGATTTCACTTTCAAAGTGCTCGTTAGGCATGGCATATTAATAATCTTAAGACCAAATTTGGTTTGAATAGTTTACTTAATGTGGCCACAACAGGACCTATGTACAAATGTAGACAAACTTCGCTCAATATTCTATTTCTCATGTCGATGGGATTCAACTAGGGACAGTGCCATTACAACGCTCAAGACAAGCAATTTTGTAATCAACCTGAACTCCGAAACTCAAAGGACCGGTCCGGCTTTTATAATACTATGTAACTGGGACATTCATATACTCGCTCCCCCATGTAGAGGAGCAATTGAATCGAATTTCATGCTCAACTTTGACTACCTTTACAATAAATACGTGACACTCAAACGCAGGAAGCTTAAACCGTCAGTTGAAACCATGGATCAACGAAAATATAAAAAGGCATATTCTGCTACGTGATGAGGCGTACAAAAGATGGAAAAGATACAAGGACTCCAGAATCCCACCAGTCATTCAAAAAATATAGAGCGGATGTCAACCGACTAAGCAAGTTGTCTAAACGGGCATTCTTTTTTGAAAAATTTCAACAACCCAAGTATCATCAAGTAAATTCTGGATGAAGACCTACGGAATTTTGGGGTGTGAAAACAACGACCTGAAAAGCTAGAAAATACAGATGTTAATGAACTTAATCAGACCTTCGTGCAATCACATCCTATAGTACCTAAAATCGCGATCAAACTCATACCTGAATTCTGTACCTTAGAATAATTGTAATAAATGTTTTGAGTTTTTCTTGTGTTAGTCCGTGTGATGTTTTAGAGTCTATCTGAATAAATAAAATCAAATGCTACTGGCCTCGATAACATTGATCCAAAGTTCTTAAAAATTCGACGCTTTCCAAGCAGGTTGGAAAGTTGCTCCAAAATCTTGCCCATTCGCAAAGCAGGTAACAAGTATCAGGCCAATTTCCATCTCTTACCGTTTCATCGCAAAATCATGCGAGCAATTGATTTACACCCAAATCAGTAAATTTTTTATAGACAACAAACTACTGAATGATAAACAGCATGGTTTCTGTGGCAGAAGTGGCTGAAGATATTCGAAGAAATGTTGACAAAAGCCATGCTACCTTCCTATACCCTTCTAGACTGTAGCAAGGCATTTGATACTGTGGATCACGTGATTTTATGCACAAAACTAGAAATGCTTTACAATTTTTCCACCACTGCTAAGAAATTAATGAAAACATACCTAACCGGCCGAATTCAGGCGGTCCTCGACATTCTTAGAAACTAATCGGCGATCGCGCAAACAACAACCATATGTGTGAATACTAATGTTTTCATACAAACAAATTGGCTGTGTAATAACAAATATATATAAGAAAAGATTTTAGTAAGCTGTTCACTTTCCTTTGCGCCCATTAGCAATAGTGCGGCGCATAATGAAAAATTTGTAGCTCTGGTTATAAGGTTCAGCTCTAAACGAAGTCGGTTGAGCTAATATTTGGCGTAAACTAATGGCTAAGTTTGCTCAGATACACCAACTTGTTAAATATTTTTGTCGTTCGCTTAGTTCTTAATCCATTCAATCGCTTGAAGCCCTAGCTCAATATGGGTTACTTAAACGGTCATTAAAGCTGATAATTCGGTTAATAATCAATTCCTAAGAGTTATTAAGCCTGTATAGACTTGAGCACGGTTGTAAGATTTCATTTGTACAGACCCGCTAATTGAATGTGTAGATCGTGCTAAGGACCTAGGAATAACTTTTAATTACCAACTCTCATGGAACGATCACATTAATTGTGCAGTCGGTAAAACTTACAGTCAGCTCCGCCAACTCCGATTTGTTAGTAGTTTCATACCAATAAAGACAAAGCTCATAATTGCAAAAGCTATGTCTAACGCCAGCGTTGTTTTATGGGATTGAAGTTTTTGGAAAGTGTGATGCTGTAAGCAGGCAAAAACTTAACGTGGCTTTTAATACTTTGTATTTAACAAGAAGCCTACTGACCATATCTCGGCATATGCAGCACAAATCTTTGAATTAGACTTAGATTCCTGGATAAAATTAAGAACATTAATAGCCATTCAAATCAAGAAAAACTGGGTAAGAGATGTTGCTCCCTGATGCCTCTAGTTTCAGAATTTATTGGTCCCGTTCCCAGACAATTTTGAGTGTTCCACTGTGTAATATTTTTCCTGATAATGTATTGTAGCTTTGACAAAGTTTGCAAATTCCTGCCAATATTGGTTTCTATTGAGTAGTTCAATTTGCCTACTTCTTTTCCAAATAGATTTTATTAAAATGTGCTACTCTATACTCCGCCAGGATAGGGCATTATGCTATAAGCTGAACTACATATGTCTTGCTCTCGATCGCGTATTACATAAGGTACAAATACGTATAGCTGTAGTGGGATCGGTATCCCAGTGGAAGCAATTCACATCTAGTTTTGAACAATATTTCGCAATTCGTTTCCGGTGCTGTATTGCTCACTAAAATAATTGTTTATGCCAAGGTTGTAGTTGAGCTGACTGTACCATGATTCTCGATTCGCTTCTTCAGGCTTGAGCTTCACACTGAAATTTATGATTTTTCAGTCTAGTCGCAACAAGTACAGCCTCCTGCGCTGCATTCCATTCTTCAGTATTTAGACACACACTGTGTGCATTGAAAAGCTGCTGCCAATTTTTGAACGCACTGCGTTTTCTGCCCATGAGTATTTCTAGCGACACTATTTTCGGCAGTCGATGTTGCGGCAGTGCCATGATGTTGTTTATACTCACCTAAAATGAGTCAACGTAGCGTGCTTCGAAGTGTACAAATCGCCAATACGGCCTGTTTCTAGGTATAGTCGAATAGCTTGGGAGTGATTCACTGTGCTACGTCGAATATCACTATTTAAGGAATGTATTCTGTGTTAGGAATACACATTGCCTCACACGATGCATATTAAGTGGTGGGGACCGGATGATCTTTTCAAGTGGTTTGTCTAATCCTTGAAAGTAAACTCTAATTAAATTTAATGTTACAAATGACATATTTTATGATGCTGAGTTATGATAGGCTGTATCTATTGCTACATGTGGTTTGAAGTCTTGTCTTATGCTCATGTTTGATACATTCTCGTTGGGCCTAAAATGCGACAGCCACTCATCCATTTTGTATATTATTCTTCCATAAGCTAGATCTCGTTTTGTTAGTACATAAATAGAAAATATCTTTTACACATCCGGTCAGCTTCACCAGCTATTGGGCGCCAGCTGTGAAGTAACTGGCCATGAAAAAGCCAAATTCTCAAACCTTGCCGTTCGGATTCGGCGTTAAACTGTAGGTCCCTTTCTCTACAAGCTAAAGCAATAGTGAACCATTACCCCTAAAGCAGTGGTGTCCAAACTCACACAAGCAAGCATTGCATATGTGTGCGTAGCTGCGAAACACGAAGTAAGCATGTTGACATTTCCACATGAGCAACAAACAAACGAACAAATGTCTTGTGAGAGAACACAAAGCCGAACAAGCGCATCGTAAGAGAGCCAGCCGCCTATTTATAGAATACACATATTCTCTCTCTCTATATATGTGTCGGCTGCGACGCCGGCAGAATTTGGCTTGCCAACCACGCGCCCTAAAGGTTTCAAAAGTTATTCCAACAAGGAAAGAATGCCCTCAGGATTCTGACAGGGCTCTACACGGGCCACTGCAGACTGCGGAGACACATGTACAATTTGGGAATAACAAATACCCAACTAAGCAGATATTGTGAAGAGAAGGAGGAGTCCTCTGAGCATATGCTAGCACACTGCGATGCTCTAGCGAGGCGCAGACTCAGCATATTTGGAAAACACATTTTACACCCAAGCCATTTCATTAACCTAGAACCCACGAATATTCTGACCTTTGTACACGAAATATTCCATTCCAAATTCCATTTTTTCATAGGGTTTTGCCAGCTGTAAAAACATTCCCTACGGGATGCACTAATATTTAAAAAGTGCTGCACCCCATTTCTCAGACAATTATGAAACTAAAATTAATATCGAAATGAACTTTCTTCTATTTCTTTTTCTTTGTTTTTTTGGAAAGTATTTTCCTTTTCTTTTTGTCTAATAATTTTCTCCATGCTTTCCTTTCACACCATTCTAATGATTTGCCAACTGTTTATGACAACCTTCTAATGGGTTCACCTACATACATATTTGCCCCTTTCAAGGCCCAAGCCATGTTGACAAGCGCACAACACACTCACAACATGCTGCTGCAACATTGTCGGCAATTAAAAGGCATTAAACGAGACGTGAAAACTGAAGCGTCTGACCAAAGGATTGGCAGCAAACACTCGAATCGTTGCTGCCGGTCAACTCTCCTACTCTTTGCCCTTCACTCCAGCCGGTTGGTTGGTTGCTTCTCCTACTGATTAATCACTTTGGCGCGTATAATAAATTAAAAATTTCAGCAATTTTGAAAGTCAATTAATCATCGCGAAGGCTTTTGCTGCTGTTTGGTGGATGTTGCTACCTTTTTTTCTTTTTAAAGATGTCAGGCCCATGACTACGCTAGATGATGATGAAGTAGCCAAGTGGTACTGGTGGGCAGCCGTTGTTGGTTCTTCTACTATTTAGATGATCTGAGGTGCGGCGGCTACCACTTTCTTTCTGCGACACATCCAACGGGTGATAAATGAATGTGTGTGGGTCACAAGATAAACTTGCAACGCCTTGGCTGGCCATTGTCAGTGTTGAAATTTAAGTTTTTAATTTGGGAGCGATACGAGCGAGAGGAGTTGGTCCCCACACGAAATGAAGTCATTTTCAAATTTATGAATTTGTTGCCCCTTATCGAAAAACGAACGCTTCAATTGGTCGTCGGCAAATTAAATATGGGCAACCATAAACGATACTGACAGGCCACAGGAAGATGACCAAGCCACGACCGGGCCGGGCCAGGCCAGGCCAGCTCATGAGGCTCTGGTCTCCCAGCCTTGAGCTTAGCTGAGTTATTAAGGCATCTTTATGGCCAATCTCAATGAGGTGTGAAGTGCAATCGTTGTTTGGGCTTTTTATTAATACGCAAAAATATTTATTTTTTTATTTGTTGTTATTGAACAGAGTGGAGATGGGCTCAGGATACGGGAGGAGAGATTTGTGTGGACTTTTTATGAGTTTACTTAGGCAGCTGAGAATGCCGGCTTAATTTAGTCCATACAATCGGGTTTTATATTAATTTATTTAACAAAATTCCTGAAGCAACAAGTACTTACTTAACAATTATTGCAACAGTCATAAAAACAAAACATTTCTAAGTTGTGATCGAATTTTGTTATGTCACTCTGAAATATGTTCTAATTTGCGTCTAGCTCGTGGTGTACCCCAAGGATCAGTCCATGGCCCACATCTATTAACTTTATAAGTACATATTTTAATGACCTCCCAGATATGTTGTCTAGTTGTAATGTCCACATGTATGCGATGATGTTCAAGTGTATGTTAGTCGTCCTCCGAATAAAATAAGCGAGTGTGTAGTGTTGGAAAACCTACAAAGAAATCCTTGAATAAAACAGATCTTACTAAACTAAAATTGAAAACAATCCCATAAAATTGAATCACAGGCAGTTAACCTAGGAATTACAATTAACAATACTTTATCTTGGAGTATTCCAGTGGCAAGAGCAACTTGTAAGACGTAAGGAGTACATAGACAACTTTTTTTGACACAGAACCTCAGACTTTTGATCGCAAAGACATACTTAATACCTACACTGTGCTATGGGCTGGAAATATTTGGAAACTGCGATGCTGCATCCCAAAGAAGACTTAACGTTACATTAAACATTACACAGCGTACGTTGTAGAGCTGGTCGCGTATAGCACTTCCTCTTACTTGGTTTTCCTCGCCGACCCCCAAAATCTGAAGTTATGGCCCAAAAACCGTTAATTGCTCATTTTGCTTACTTAACTTGAAATAAACCGCGAATGGACCATATGATTTGATGTAACTTTGCTAATTCTGATAGCGACGAGAAGATTCTTGTATATTATAATCAATGGTTTTAGAGATTTAACGCGATACAGATCTGGTATTTACAACATTTTTTTTATAAATTCCTATCACAATCACACAAATGTTAGCATATATGTTTTTTGACAATTTTGGACTTAGATTATTCATCTACCATATCAAGCTTATTTTAAATTATTGCCACGTCCTCTACCGCCACCGCAATTTGGAAAAAACCTGATCGGTATCAAACACGCGAGGCTGAAGAGTGTGCCAATGTTATGACAGTGTCAAAAGCAATTCTAAAAGATAAAAGCGTAAGTCTTAAGCAGTCGCAGCTTGATTGCATTTCCATATAAGTACAATGAGACTAAATATATGAATAGGTATTGCCGTGTACTACACTAAGCTACACTAAGAAAAAACTAGAACGAATAATTTGAGTACGAACGCTCTTGAAAAAAAAATTAGTCGCTCTTGAATTTTCAAGAATTTCGCTCTTGGAATCGAGATAAATTCGTTCTAAACGTTCTCAATTTTGTTTTTTATAGGCAAGGGGGGTGAGGGCAACTTAACTTTGAGAGAGTAGCGTTGGAGTCGCTCTCGCAGAGAGTGAGGGCGCATGCGCAGTTGGTCGTTGGGAGAATGAGAGCGCAGAAACTGAGAGCGCATGCGCAGTTTGTTGTTGTGCGATGCGTACGAAAGCGTTTATTTATAAGTGTGAATTCGTCGCGTCTTCTATCTTACAGAAGTTAGCTGAGCTCGTTACGCTGCCCGTCGCCTGTGTGTGTTTCAGTCTTTCAAGGGTACCGTGTTCAAGTCCCAGAAAAGTAAGCAAAAAAAAAAAAAATATCTATGTGGGGTTATCTCAAAATCAATCACAGTTTAAAACAAAGTTTGGTGGGTGGTGGTTGGGGTTGGTTTGGTTGATAATGGTGAGTGGGGAGGGGGGAGGGAGACGGACAACGTCGGGTCGGTAGTGTCTCTACCACAACACCCCCCACCCCAAATATTTTTTTTTTATTTTGAGAATTATTTGTTCTTGGATCAAGTACTGAAACTCTTGAATCAATAATTATTCATACTTGGATCAAGAGCTGAAACTCTTGAATCAGGAATGTCGGGATCAAAAATTCACTCTTGAATCAAGAATTTCGCTCTTGGATCAAGAATTTCACTCTCACCGTACTTTTGAGAACGAATGCTCTTGATTCAAGAGCGAAATTCTCTATTTTTTCTCTGAGTGTGCATCTTTGGATTATATGTTGCTAATGTGTCCCATGTATATGTAATGTATATGGCAGGAGTGGCAAAATTTTAAATTAAACTTGATTTTGAACTTTAGATGGATTCTCTATTAAAATTTGGTCATATTTGAGTTCCGCCAATATAGGCCCTTTGGTACAGGGTATACTAATTGAAAATAGAACTTCAATAATAACGCCTACACTCAAGTGGACACAACAAACGATTTCGCTATGATAAGCGGAATTTGAATTCATATGCTTGAAACACACGTCGGTCCAGCCCGACTGTAATATTTTCATCCTGGACTCAAACTGGAATGATCTTAGTCCAACATTGCCAAACAAATATGTAAACATTTATGTGATTTTGTAATTATATGAAAAACTATATTTAAATTTCCCACTAAACTTAAGCAAAGTATACTTTTCGGGGCATTAATGTTAAATCAGTCGATTTTCTGTCAGGACACTTAAAAAAATACTAGATTGTCGAAGAGAGCTCAGATATCCGCGTATAACTTCGCCATCAGGTAAAAAAATTCATCGAGGGAACATTTGTTCAACGGAGAATTAAATGGGCTTTTTTAATAAACTTTAAAGAAAAATCGCATAGTATAAAATAGTTAAACCAGTGGTGGCCAAAGTAGGATTTATAAAAAAAAAGTTGAAAATACCAGATCTGTAACCCGCGTTTCTCAGCCATCGCGTTAAATCTCTAAAACCATTGAATATAATATATAAGAATCTTCTCGCCGCTATGAGAATTAGCAAAGTAACATCAAATCATATGGTCCATTCGCGGTTTATTTCAAGTTAAGTAAGCAAAATGAGCAATTAACGGTTTTTGGGCCATAACTTCAGATTTTGGGGGTCCCCGAGGAAAACCAAGTAAGAGGAAGTGCTATACGCGGGCTGCTCTACAGCGTACGCTATGCCAATACCCAGGTTATTACAATTTTTTGAAATTTGTAGCGCTGTGTTATGTACAGCTTGATAAGTATACAAAAAAAGACGAACAAATATGCGGTGTTGACTTTAAAGCATTTACAAGTTACAGATATCTTATTTTTCTGCATAAGCTTATATATACTAGGGTTTCACGTCTGTTCAAAACGCAAAACAATCTCAACACGTCAATTCAACACACGTGAATTCAACACAAAACAAATTCAACACAACTCAATTTTAACACACGGTATTTCAACACAGCTACAATAAAATTGATCGTTACTCTTTGGTAGTGTTGAATTTTTAATGTGTTGAAATGACGTATGTTTAATTGACTTTAAATTGCGCCTCAGGTAAATTTTTGCATTATTTTTATTATCACCACTTACTAATAAAAATCATCGTAACTTGTTGATTGTGTTTAATTTGTTATGTGTTGAAATGACTACACATTTGCATTTTATTTACCATCTTCACTTATTAAATTTAAATGTGGTTGTGTTGAAAAGTCATTGTTGAAATGGCTTTATGATATATGTGTAGATGTCTGTTAAAATTGTTTTGTGTTGAATTTCTTCGTGCTTAATTTGTTTTGTGTTGAGTTGGCGTGTGTTGAATTGTTGTGTTAGGTGAAAGACTCTGTGTTATAAAGACGAGTGTTGAAATTGTTTTGTGTTGACTTTGTTTTGGATTGAGTTTGTTTGTGTTAAGTTGACGAATTGTTGAATTGCTGTGTTGAGTGAAATGACTGTGTGTTTTATAGACGTGTCACCATATACTAGGGAACCATTATCTATACTTATAAATCTGTAGATTATCAACCCACAGCCAATTCCGCTTACTTAAGAGATCTAAGATTTGGCATAGAATACTAACAATATCTCGCTACTAAGCCCTCTCTATTTTCTATGTAACTGTAACAGTCGCAAAAGAATAACAGTTGCGCTCTGAATTCTATTTATGTTCACAATTATAGACAAACAGTACTGATGCTGCTGTGATTTACTAGAAAAGGGCGCGGTACGGAAATATCGGTAGACCCGAAGTTCACAATGTAGCTAGTTCACAAGCTAGTTTAATATAAATAAAACTACATTAATCATATCTCCAAAAAAAATCATGTGTAGATACACTCGAGTTGACTAAATCCATAACCATCGAAGCCATTTCAACTGCTAAGTTTCTTTTAGTCAACATATTACTATTCAGGTCTTCAACTGTTTTAATGTCATTAAAGTCCAAAGATAAGGTTGAGATTACTTCAATTACTTCTGTGTAGTCAATATAACGATTTGGTCTGTGAAGGCTAATTAACATTTTAATTTCATTATAAAGTCCCATTATCTGAATAAAAAGATACTCAATTGCACTTTTGGGGGTGGTGGAAATTCTCCTTTGAGCTGTTTCGAAAGTTTTGTCTTGACATTAGTTTAGCCAATTATTTATTAACATAATGTTGTGTATTTGCAAATGAGTTGAAAATTTGCTGTTTGTTCTCCCACTTTAATGACAACAACAACAACAGCAGCAGCAGCAGCAACAAATGTTGCTAACGGGTTCAAATGGCGTGACTTCCTGGCCATTTCTTCTTTTTTTTTTCTTTCGATTTAAATTTGAATTTGGGTATCGAATCGAATCGAATCGAATTTCTGACTGCGCCAAGTGCCAAACGAAATTCACGCCATACTCGTAAGTAGAATGTGATTTTCTCGCTTTGTTGATGTTGCTGCTGTTCCCTGTTGTTGTCGCGTGTTGCCTTTGCCTTGTTACGTTGCCCAAATATGAGCAACATCACGAGAATCGTGCGATTTGCCTTTGCATATATTTTACAATCGCCCAAATTCGCAATCCCAATTCCAGCCAGAACATCATTACCTTCCCACCATCCCAGCATCCCAGCATCTTCTGCCGCGTCTTTGGCTTGCTTGTTGGCGCATCGTAATGAAGTTATTTGTCCTGCGGCCATGCGAAATCAACGCACACATATCCTTTTTGGCAATTGCAATGTGCGCGCCCCTGTCGCATAAATCATTTGCCACTCGCATGAAATTGGGCATAAATTTGCTCCACTTTGGCCGACTGCGAGAAGGAACAGCAGTTGGGATCAGCAGTTGGGGAGCAGCAGCAGCCGCCGCCGAAAAATAAGTCGTTGGCTTAACGAATTCACCAGCTGGCTGGAAAAAAAAGAAAGAATAATGTTAGTTAGAGATGGCAGCGTGTGGTGCGGGTTGATTGTCATACAAGAGGGCAAATTAGTGGGGCTTCATTAAGGTCGTATTGAACAATTTGATGGCCTACTTTTGGGGGCCTATTAAACTAGTTTTTTTAAGAGGCTTTCTGCTTTCGTCCCTGGAAACATTTTATTATACTTTTCTTAAAACAACATCAATCTTGACAGCTCCAATGTAAAAATCATTTTTAACTTTGAATTATAGCCAAGGCTGCAAGCCGATTCCGAACCGTATATTTTACATTTTACCCCCGAACCTGAAACCGCTCCGGCACCTAAAGTTTGGTAACAGGTTCTATTCAAAAAATAACTTACATCACTTTTATACGAATTTTTTGTTGAATTTTTGTTCATTGTTTAGTGAAGATTTCGTGTGGCAAAACTAACGTTCAAAATTTATGTACATTGCAGCTCCATCTTCCAATTTTAAAGAAGAGTGGAAGAGGTCGTTAGCAAGAATAACAATAGTGAGAATATCTCCAATAGAGGCAAATGTTTTAACCAAAGACTCTAGAACTCACAAAGATGAGTAAGGGCCGTACCAGTGAAAGTCTGGGAATTGCGATGTGGACCTACGATTCTACATATGTGTGCTGTGTTAGTATGCAAAGTTTGTGTTCTAGTTTGTATGATTACTAGAACAGATTTGCAATATCATAGATTAGATTTGGGTTAAAATTACAAAAAATTTCCCCAAGCGGTCTTAGCAGTTCTGGCATAAGGTAGCCTCTGCCAACTCATTGAAGTTGCTCAGAGATCGCTGTTGATTGAACTGTTGGAAGTTTATGAAATAGCTATACGATCAACCAGGCTCCTTTGTGGTATTGTGCGTGTCTTGTTTTAGAAACGTTATGATGAAAATCATATCATATTGACCTAGAGCCTGCTAAAAAGTTGTAAGATTAATAATCCAAAGGTCACTAAAACAGTCACATGGTAAAAAATAGCTGTCTACACAGTACTTAAGATACTTCAGCAACAACGAGTTCTCAAGAATATGGAACTTATTTTTGAATAAAACAAATTTATACCCTTGTTCCACTGGCACATTCTAGAAGTCATCCGCTTGATGATCTAAATGACCTCATTCTTTCGGTATATTTCCTTATAAGAGATGAATGTCCATTCGGTAGATCATCCGCGACGGATGATCAAGTCACTGTCATGGATGATCTAGCTACTGTTACGACATATAGCTATTTTCCGCTAAAAGGCTAGACTTACTATCGAAGTTGCCAATCGTCACCAAGAGACAATTGGCGGAAATTGTTTTATTCTTTGTTTTAGAATGTTAAAATGCTGTAATATTTCTTATGCATGAATCCTGCAAACTACCTTTATCATGCTGGGACTACCAGGAGAGCATGCTGCTTGACAGGTGGATGGCGAACTTTGATTTGCAATTACAGACATAGCAATTCAATCAGCTGTGTTGGCCGTGAACAACATTTGTCAGTGGAACAAGGAAAATTCACTTTTCGAGAATGTGATTGAATGTGGAACGAGGGTATTACACCCAAAAAAAAAGGGAATCATCAAAATGAAACTATTTAGTCATCAATTTGAAACTATTTAGTATCAAATTCACTTTAATACTCCAAGTATCAAATTGATATTTTCGAAAGTATTAAAATTATTTATCGAGGATGTCAAATTGATACTAACTTTTATCAGTTGGACCCCTTTTTGTATTAAGTTGGTAGTATCAATTTGATACTAGGTTTTATCAATGTGATATTTCAATTGTCCCAACTCTTAGTATCATTTTGATACTAGCTTTTATCAATTTAATATTTTTTATTATCAAGTTTGTAGTACCTATTCAGTTCTCTTCATGCTCCGTGTCCAAGCGGATGTGGTTTAAACAGACGTCACTGAAATTTTGGCATTGTGGCTTGGTATACAGATGTCCTGTATAAAGAGTTGCATTTGTTTTTTACATACATGTTTCCAAAAACGAATACTAACACATATAGAGATTTATGTATACTTAGCTGCTTAAACTTACATTGTTATTGGTTCATATTGAAATCCATTAATTTATCGAAGCTCCTAAAATTCTGAAACTAATTTTCCTCGATAGATCACGAATTATGAAGAATTTACGTGCAGAAAATAATTTGAGGTCGACCATGGTTCTCTTGTAATTGAATTTCAATTTCGAATTTTTGCCTCCGGCTCTAATTTCTCAAGAAAAATTTCATGTTCAACGCTTACCTCAGAGAAATTAATGTATTCATTAATTACTTTCTCAAACTTTGCCAAGAATATCTCGTGGATTCTTTAAAGATGCGAGGGATACTTCTTATGGAACTGAAATTTGTCAAGATAACCAAGATAGTGGTCCTTTCTCCGATCAAAGCGAGGAAAGTTTTCTTTAAGGTCCCTCAACAACCGCTCAATGTTTTAGGTGTAGGCGGAGGCTTTGTTAGAAATCGCACTGGAGCCTCTTCTTCTTCTTCTTACTCGAGCTTTCCAGCCAAGCGATGCACCTCAATCGTTCACGATTTGTCTAGAGAGCACATAAGCGATTGCACCTCGGAAATATCAAATCCTTGGCTAGGACACCGTGATACCATAAGACCGTCATACCACAGAAATTTTGTCAATGACAAACGGCAATCGGTACAGCACATTTTCGCACAGTTAACATTCAAAGTGAATAAAACGACAAATGAATTTATTTCTACGATAAATATTGACATATATTGTAAACGAATGTGTGCATATATTTGTATGGGCAAAAACGCAAACTTTGAAATTCAATTGCAAGAGAACCATGGTTCTTCATGGTAATTCTTCATAATTCGTTGTCCATCGAGGAAAATTAATTCGCGAATTTTAGGAGCTATTTACCTCAAAGTAAACATTTACCATAAAGTCAAACTACTAAATGTGACACGTCAAGTATCGCCACATGAGAAATTGGGCATGCTTCGTTTCGCATAAGCACGACTTTTCGAATTTTCGAACTACATTGAACATGTTTTAGTTTCAAATTAACACTTTTGTGTATCAAATGAATATTCGAAGTTACAAATTAAAACCCAAATTTAAATTTGATACTCTCTAGGCTTATATTGATACAAAAAAAAAATGATACTTGATAGTTTCAGTTTCAATTTGAGACAACGTGTATCAAATTGATATGGGCTGTGTTGACCAGCACAAATCAATGAATCTAGTTCGATTGTTGTGGTGATGTACAATTGTGTTTGCCAGTTTTTGTGATTGTGATGTGATGAGTGGGTGGGGAGTGGGAGGGGAGTTGGTGGGAAGTGTGTGGGAAGTGGGTGGGATGTGGGAGGGAAGTGGGTGGGAATTGGGTGGGATGTGGGTTGGATTGTGGTTGGAAAGTGGGAGGGAAGTGGGTGGGAAATGGGTAGGAAGTGGGTGGGAAGTGGGCGGGGAGTTGGAGGAAGTGGGTGGGGAGTGGGGCGTTTGATGTGGACGGGAAGAGTTAAAGATTGAGTTTATTCAATCGAATCCAAATAATGTCTTTTTGCCAGTACTTATACCATTGAGAGAGCATGTGATTTTGAACTACTTAAAGTGTTAAGTGTTAACGACACACACACCTTCTTTTTGTATTGATTCCGAGCACTTTTACCGATACTTTGCTGTGAACCAGACTTTCATTCTAGCTAGACTAGTGTTCAAGTAGCAAAGGTTTGTCACAAATAACACAGTTCGACAAAAACCCGACATGAGACCCTTAAATTATGATAAAAGGAACACCTGTAAGCATCACCTCATACCCAGTTTTTCAAATAAAGGCTTGGTTCGCGTTCTATGGGTACTTTTGTACTTGCAACACACAACGACAACAATTTTAACTTGGTTATTAAAGGTTTAAGATAAAAATCTGGAAAATTCAGCAAATGTGGACAGGGTCATGGGGAACGCTATACAAAAAATTCACTTCAATCGTACAATTGGTTAAGGTACCTCCAGAAGGAGTTAAACCTTAAATCTTGAATATCTTAGATTTGTATTAAAATCAATATTTCTGATGGTACAATGGACTATTGCATTTCCATAAGAGATGGGAAAAGTAAGAGATGTTATAACAAGAAAGAAAGTCGGTCAAGCCCGACTATAACATACTCTGTACTCTTAATGTTTAACGAGTTATACGCGCTCATCTCTAAGTTTCTCTCTCTCTCTGCGGAATGCTGTGGTTATGGGTGGGATGGTGGGGGGTGTTACCTGGCCGTTTTTTGCTTATAACTTGAGTATCGTTCATCCGATCTTTATCATTCCTTCAGGAAATCGATAAATAATTTTGATTACTAGTTATCTCTAGAAAGTACGAACAATCTATCATCAAAACTGTGAGAGATATGACGTTTTTTTTCAAATTGCGGGGGCGGGAGGGGCCGTGGCAAAAATGGAAAATAAACTTGATCTGCCTGCAAGTATAAGAAATATATGCCCCATACATGTCAAACCTCTATCTCTTACCATCCCTGAGATCTGAGCGTTCATACAGACGGACAGACAGACAGACGGACATAGCTATATCGACTCGGCTGTTGATGCTGATCAAGAATATAGGGTCGTAGATGATTCCTTCTGGCTGTTACATACTTTTGCACAAACTTTAATATACGCTGTGTACCTTTGGTACAGGAAAGAAAGGAAAATTTTTGGATCAAAACTTTCACAGAATCATCTGATTTTAGGCTTAAAAGCTTGTTGATAGAATTGTAAGGGGAATTTCCATTTAAATGGTTTGGCCTTTTTCTAATAATAATGAAAATGCGCGCTGCAGGCGTAAATTTTGGGGTTACAGTCGCGGAAAATGTTTTACGTACTTCCTTACGATACATTTTGATAAAGAAATAAACTATTCCAAACAATTCTACGATTTTTTCCAATGAAGATATACCATGTCTAGTAATTTTATCCGAGCTCACAAACACCCAATATATTGTTACATTGGGGCATGCAATGGGTTTTCTTGAAAATTTTCATTGAAATTCTATACAAATTACTAGCCGGTTGTACTGTTTCTGTAAGGCATACTTTAGTGCAGTAGACAGTTTTGGTTTTTTATTATTATCGAGACTATGTCTTCAAAATGGTATATGTACGTTTAAAAAAATTGTACAATTCTTTGGGATAGTTTATTTTAAAGTTAAGAAATAGTTATTTACGATAATATCAAACAAGGTCAAAACAAAAGTATAGATTCCCCACAAAACGCGTCTGAAAAGGGTCAATATAGTCAACTTTTGCAACTTTATGCTCAAATTACTAAAAATCTCGACGTGATGGACCATTTCTGAAAACAGATTCGTGCTCAGCACACGAAAATCATCTAGAATCACCACCAACCATTCAATGTGTAATATATGTTTTTTTGTGGTCTGCTGACTATAAATGAAAATAGATGTTCACACTGGATTCAGATATGTGTACTTGTTGGTCGACTGTTTAAGGCATTCTTTATTGTCATACTGAATGACTAAATTTTCCACAAAGTGTGGAAGAAGGAGCATTATCAATTGTCCGACATAAGTGATGATAGATTTCTTAATCTGATGTCCGATAATGGTGAAATACGTGAAGATCTCAAGTTACCCGAGGGTGATCTAGGTGGAAGTTTGCGTTACGATTTTAATGAGGGCAAAGATCTGTTGTGCACAATTTGGGTGCTTATGGCGCGGAGTTCGATAGTGACATTAAAGCTAATTCTGGATTGGATAAGTAATAAAGATGTGAGAGATTATAGACGACGAAAACTCCTATTTTCCACTCGATGGCTCGACAAAAAGAAGGTGGGGTGATTCACCACCAATTCTTTTTGCTACGACTAAGTGTGAACCTCGCAGAGTTGGAGCACGCACTTAAAGACAAAGAAGGAAAGAATAGGCCCCGCCATCATGCTGCTTTCAGAGAAGATTTTGAACCCACTTGATCTCAGCTCTACTTAATTTTGATTTGTCCACACAAAGGTTGAGATGGGGTCCTCCAAGAAGTAAACAGTGCATCGTAAAGGACCCATGAGGCCTAAGTGAGAGAGTGTATTGACGCCAGCAGCCAATATTTATAGGTTCGATTTGAAGGTTGTAAACCGCTAGGACGACTGACGCAATGCTTCACTTTCAAGTCAAGTAAATCCCTAAATTGCTTTCAAAATTTTAATTTTCCGTCAACTTTCTTTTGCCTCACAACTCCCATCTCTAAATTTGTAAGCGCACCCACAATGCCTCCAATTCGATGTTTGAACTTTTTCAGCTTGAAATTAGCAGCGAATTCGGTTATTAAAACAGCATAACCGTGCGGCAGACAGTTGCCTCTGGTGTCGGTGCCAGTGCCAGGACCCCAACCCAGACCCAGTTTTCTGACTCTGTTTCTGTTACCATGGCCACGTCGTCTCCTCCGCCTGTTGTACCTGCTGTGATAAATCAACGTGAGACTAATGCGAGCTTAACACGCGAATTATGATTTTGCAAATGATGTGAAATGAAGGCCAGGGGATGGTGGCGGGATGCCAGTTGATTGCTTTATAATCGCCTTCCAACTGCTGCTGCTGCTGCGCTGCCGGCCTTTAATTGCAGTTTAAAGAGTTGGTTCAATGTGAAAGTGACCCCCGAACTATTGGTAATTACTTTTCGGGCAAGACAAAATCAACAGCAAATCAACACATGCCACTGACACAGAGACCCAGAGTACAAGTCCAAGCTGGAGCAGCATTTAACCCAGTTATTATGACGGCCATTTATAACAACGACAATTGCTAGGCGAGCAGGGCCCGGCTGCTGCTGCTGCTGCTGCTGCTGCGTGGGTGTCCTTTTGACCCGCATGCCATTTATAGCCTGCTGCTGTTGTGGCTCCTGCTCCTGCTGTTGCGGTGGCCATTTTGTGGTGCTTCCTTGTTTGTCAGCCTCGCCCTTATTGTGTGAGTGTGCGGCGAGGTCGGGTCGTCACACAGTCATGACCAAAGGCCTGAACCAGGCTCAGGACCAAAACAATGCAGGAATATATTGGGTGGAGCTGACAATGGCACAGTTTTGCATGCAATTGACTTTCACAGCTCGTTGCTTTTTACTGTCCCCCCCAACACCCCCACACAAATGTGCGTGGTATGAGGATGAAGGCATACCGACGATGGCTTATCTCTGTCGCATTGAACTGCAAGGGATGGGAAGAGTGTATTTGGTTGAATATTTACAGGAATATATTTTTACAGATTTTAATGATCCCCCCTTAAGTAGGCTATAAATAAGTTTCAAATTAAAGAGGGAATATTGAACACTCATTTGAGAGGTGCCGTCATTTCGAAGAGTGTTTTAAAGTTGTGTAGTAGTACTAGAAGTTTTTAGGCTCTGTATCAAAGATACACATGCTGCAAATGCAATATACGTAACTTCTTTAGAATGGGGCAGATTCCAACAAAGTGAGCCACATCTTCCTGGGCACACATTTTGAAGAGGGTAAAATCCTGCGGTTAAACGCACATCACGTCCTGAAGATAGCGTTCTCCTCTCCACACCTAGAATGTCATCGAAGTATTTTTACGCTTTTAGTTAAGATCCAGGGATTTACACTTCTTTACTTCTTTTTGCTTGGGTAATAAAACTGTCCCTTTTCACTTCACAGATTTTGGCAATGATTTGTGCTTGTTGCCACAGTAGATGGTCTTCAGTGTCAATACTAAGGCAGCACTCGTTAGAGATGATAGACCATATTTCAAAGAACTGGGATCTTTCGCCCTGAACTTGCCTAGCTATGATCTTCGGCAGTCTTGAGCTCTTCATATTTATTATTTAGTTTACGTAGTTGAAATGGGTATGCAGTGTGTACGTGAACAGCGAGGGCAGACCAGTTACCAATGAATATTGCGTAATTTGAGGAGGTTAAAGGACCTAAATAATTTTTTGATGAAGAAGGTTAGGAGACGCTTGACATATTCGTAAGATGTGTGGCCCCTTATCTGCGATCCATAGCACAGGATTGAACGTACTGCCGCTTGGAAGACTGCGTATTTTGTGCTTGCTTTGACATTTTTCTTACTAAGCAAAGTTTTTTATGACGTGTCTAAGGCCACTTTTGCATCTTTCAGCTTCTCGCAGAGGTGAGCTTTAAATGACATATTGTGAGTCACTAGCACTCCTAGGTATTTATAGCTCTTTACCTCTTCAAGGGTAACACCGTCTTTCGTCCAGGCTCCGCTGCCCTGTCTTATTATCATGATTTTGGATTTGTCCGTGTTAATTTGAAAGCACCATTCTTTACAATATTCGTGAAGCTTATTAATCATCTGTGATGTCATTGACATATAAAGAGAATAAAAGTGGACTTAGAATACACCCCTGCTTGGCTCCACAGTTAGCGATAAACCAATCAGAAAGTCTGGAACCGTTCCCAACCGATGCTGTGTGCTGTGCCTTGAGCATTTTAGTAGATAAACCAATGTTGCTCACTTTGTAGAACAGACTACTTCTGTTCACTGTATCAAACGCTCAATATTTGATCATTTGCTTGCCTGTTTGTTTTATGCATAGCTCGTTTAAAACTCTCAACCATTTTTGTAGTTTTCTCTGCTCACGAAAAACCCAAGAATAACGGGCTCGGGCTTCCCTCAACCGAATGTGTTCTGTAATCGCGCTCACTGTTAAGTGGATGTGGTTGAACACAGAGCACTGATCGGTCTGACAGCAACCGAATAACAGGCCCAACTCAGTCAATTGGTCTTAAATTGCGTGCTTCTGGAAGACCAAACTCTCAAAATGTTGTTTGAAAAGGTTGCAGACTCAAGAGTTGCACCAGAGTTTAACATAAGCAAAGAGAGAGTCTATGCGAGAGAGAACGAGAGAGCGCATATAATTCGTCGCATACATTCATATCGTTAGCCGAGACCTAGAAAAAATAATCAATCTAAAATCTAGATTGAAAATCTCATTATCTCATACAGTTTTCTGTAAGCTTCAGTTTATTACGTTAAAAAAAGCAAAAATAAACAATTCTCGGTTGCAATGCAACCCACCACTCCTGAGACTCGAAACACGATCTCGTGGTTCAATAACACATTGCCACGGCCGATTAGTCGATTTTGTCGTAGGGGGTCAATTGTTATGCGCAGCCAGTTGCAGTATAAGAGCTCAGGCTTCGAAAATCTCTGCTCTTATACTGCAATTGGCTGGGTTTAAGAGTGGCCGCTCGATAGTAAAGTGGTGGTGTAAGTGTTTCAGTGCGCAGAAGGTACTGAGCTCAAGTCCCAGTATCTATCGGCGGATTAATAATTTACAATTTATAAAAGTTTTTCAGAAAGAAGAAAATGTTAATAACTAAAACAACTAAACTAAACCAACCACCTCTTTCCCACCCATCACCTAAAAATAAAATATGCTTAATTTATTTTTGTTTTTTTTTTCATATTAAAAAATGAGATTGTTTCATCTAAAAGGCGAGTATAAACGATCTTAATTCATTATTGTTGGATTAAGATTAAAATTGAGAATATATTCTTGGGTTAAGATTATCTCGTCTCTTTCGAATTTTGACACCGTTTCGTCTCGTTTCAAGATTATAATCTTGGTTTTCGATTGATTTTTATCTCAGTGTACAGTTAAGCAATTTTTTTTTAAGTTTACGATCATGATTTAGCGATTCAGTACAGTTTGGTTTAGAGCCGGTTTGAATCCCGGTGGTCTGCGTTGACTTTCGTGTTATGTTCGAGGTCCTGAGCTCGATTTCTGGTGAAGGAAGGTAAAGTTATAAAAACACTATAAACTGGAAGAAGAAACTATCTTACTAAACCAACAGAAAAACAACATTAGTTTTAGAGTATATTAAGTTTGTGCAAAAGTATGTAACAGCCAGAAGAATCATCTCCGACCCTATAAAGTATATATATTCTTGATCAGCATCAACAGCCGATTCGATATAGCCATGTCCGTCTGTCCGTCTGTCTGTCTGTCTGTCTGTCCGTCCGTATGAACGAAGAGATCTCAGAGATGGTAAGAGATAGAGGTTTGACATGTAAGGGGCATATATTTCTTATACTTGCAGGCAGATCAAGTTTATATTCAATATTTGCCACGCCCCCTCCCGCCCTCGCAATTTCGAAAAAACGTCATATCTCCTACAGTTTTGAAGATAGATCGTTCGTACCTTCTAGAGATACCTTGTAAACAAAATTATTTATCGATTTGCTGAAGGAATGATAAAGATCGGATGAACGATACACAAGGTTTGAGCAAAGAAAAGTTAACCGACACCCCCCCTCCATCTCGCCATTCATTTCATAAGATATAAGTTCGTGATTGATCTGCAAAGTATGTCCAATTTATCCGCATATTTAAATTTTTTGAATTTTTATTTTATTTTACATGAGTGCCAGTGTAGTTTTTAAAGAAATAATGTATATTTGGGTGCATTTTACCTTAAAAACTAACTGGCGCTCATGAAAAGCACAAACAATTTAAATTTTCATGTAAGTCGTCCATACTTAGCAGATCGATCACGAACTTATATCTTATGAAATGAATAAAGTATATACTACATTTTACAGATTAAAACCAGTACTATTACATAACAAGTCAAGTTTTTTAAAATATCATGTTTTCTAGCATATAGGGTCTAGGGGAAAATGGTCAAATTAGCCATTTTCGGCATTTTTATGTCCAAATTACAGTTAATCCATTAGAGATATGGATTTTCTAAAGGCAGATTTGGGTTCAGCGTGATAAACTTGTCTAGAATCAATCATTCTTTTATCATTTGAGGTCCTGTGCTGGGAATAAACCAATTTTGAAATCTTGTCAAAATACTTATGCCAACTGCCATTTGCACATTTTGATTTATATTTTCTAACCCAAGCATCTGATTGTGTACTTCTTGTGTTTTATTGAAAGCTTACTGTTACACCAGCATCCGATAAAAATTTCAAAATTTTGGGATTTTTTGTTTAAAAGAAATAATGGTTTATTTATGAAAATTTCTTTGTCAAAATACTTATGCCGACCAGTGTATATGTATAAATGAATGTATAACAAACACCATTTTTGGGAGAGAGAGAGAGAAACTTAGAGTTAAGCGTATAATTAAAACATTGCACGATAACCGCGTGAATCCTTGCATGTATTATAATAATATAGTCGGGAGCAAAGTAATCCTATTCATAAATTATTTGAATTGTCTCTTGAGTCATCCTCTTTCCCTGTGTTGTGGAAGGAATCTTCTATCATTCCTCTCCATAAAATAGTTCGGATGTTGAGTATTTCACGGGTATTTCCAAGTTGTCTGCAATTCCTAACACTTTTGAGAGAATTATGACATCTCAACTGCAACATTTATGTAGTTCCATTATTTCACCCTATTAACATGGATTTGTGAAGCGTCGATCTACTACCACTAACTTATTAGAGCTTACATCATTAGTGATCAAAGGGTTCTTTGGTAAGATGCAAACTGACGTCATTTATACTGATTTTAGTAAGGCTTTTGATTCTGTTAATCACTCCTTGTTGCTTCATAAACTGAGTTTAATTGGTTTCCCAACTAACCTTCTTAGTTGGATCTCTGATTACCTAAGTTCTATAACACAAAAAGTTATATTTTGTAATTCATATTCGAAACTAATCCAGGTTACCTCTGGTGTACCCCAAGGTAGTCACTTGGGTCCATTGCTTTTTACTCTCTTCATAAAAGATCTTCCGTCGGTCTTGACTCACTCTCTTGTGCTTATGTATGCCGATGATGTGAAACTATGTTTTTTTGGTGTGCAAGCTGACTTGGATGCATTTCAGTCTTGGTGTAAAGATCATCTATTAAACCTTAACAGTTCCAAGTGTAAGGTTATGACATTTTATAGAAGCTTGCCACAATTCTCCACTTATATGCTTGATAATGTCCCACTTGAGTGCTTAAATGATTCAGCCAATGAGGTAAATGATCTTGGGGTTATACTTGATTACCGACTTCAATTTGACTCTCATGTTACTGCTACTGTTTGTAGGGCCAGGAGTGTTCTTGGGTTTAGTAAGCGCTGGTGGAAGGAATTTGATGATCCCTATACGACGAAGATTTTGTACACCTCTCTTGTCCGTCCGATTCTCGAGTATGGATCATGTATGTGCTCTCCGCAATATTCGACCCATCAAGATAGAATTGAATCTGTGCAAAAACAGTTTTTATTGTTTGCTCTTCGGGGTTTGGGCTGGAACCCGGAGGTCCTTTTACCATCGTATTCTAGTAGACTTTTTTTGATTACCCTTTCCTCCCTTATTAACCGTAGAGTTATGCTTGGAGTAATCTTTATACATAGACTAATTAATGATGAAATCGACTCAACTGAGTTGGTTGGCCAAATTAACCTCAACGTTCCTATTAGACCGACTCGTAATTTTATCCCCCTATCACTAAATCGTTGTAATACTAACTATGCCTTGCATGAACTGATTCTTGTCCTTTGTGCTAATTACAATAAACTCTACCGAATAATTAACTCTGAAGCTTCTCTTCCTGCTATAAAAATTTCATATTTTAACTTATTTAGCCCGTAGTTAACATTACTTTATGTTCTTCCTTCGCGATTTCGTGTCACACTTTAGTGGCTGCGCCTCTCGGTCGGTTGGGCGGGAGGTGGGCTGCTATTTTGCCTGGGGTTCGCGCGTAACAAGCTTTGGCTTGGTGTCGCATGGGCCACTTGAACGTACTGTGCATTGTACGTCAACGTCCATCAAAATGAACTGGTACAGAGTATGTTATAGTCGGGCGTGATCGACTATCTCACTTGTTTTTTCTGGGTTTATTTAGAGAGCTCAAAATGTTCTGAAAACATGCCCAAGCCGTTTATAGGTTAGGTTAGGTTAGGTTGCGATGGCTGAGAGCGACAAGTTGCTCTTCCACTTAGGCCGCATTGGCCCATTGCAATGCCATATATTCCCTGTTAACCCTTTATTCCATGGGGGGGTTAATACTGAACCATTGTGTGGACAGAATAAAATTAAGTAGAGCTGGGGAGCTATAGCTCGGATGTCTCCGAGAGATTGGTTAAAAGAGGTTGACCCAGGATTCTAAGTCTCCTCCTACTCAGAGCAGGACAGTGGCACAGGAGGTGCTGTACCGTTTCCTCCTTATCCTCATATCTGCAACTTCTACAGCAATCGTGGTGTGCTACGCCTAGGCGTGCTGCGTGTCTGCCAATAAGACAGTGACCCATCAGGACACCCACCAGAAGGGCTATGTGTTCCCTTCTGTAACGCAAAAGTGTGTTAGTACGTTTTAGGTTGAATTCTGGCTACGTAAGTCTTGCTATCGAGCACGAGGAAAGGTTTTTCCACCTATCTGTAGCAAGACGCAGTGTTTCGGCTTTTATGTAAAGCTTGTAGGTAGCCATGGGTATTCCTACCGTGCTCTTCTCTGGAAGGAGCTCGATGGTTGTGCCTAGTCTAGCCAGTTTGTCCGCAGACTCGTTTCCTTCTATGTTGCGATGTCCAGGCACCCATATTAGGTGTATGCTAAAATGTCGTGCGATCGCGTTTAGAGATAAGTGACATTGCGTAAGTGTTTTAGCATTGTTGGTATGTGAGTCAAGTGCTTTAAGGGCGGCTTGACTGTCTGATTATATAAATACGTTTCCTTCTTTGACCGTGAGTGTGTTAAGGTAGGTGGCAGCTTGCTGGAGTGCTGCCACTTCCGCTAGGTACCCAGTACAGTGATCAGGAAGACGGAACGATAAGTTTAGGTCTAGGTTGGAGAAAAAGACACCCTCTCCTACTTTTTCGTCGAGCTTAGTGTCATCCGTGTAGATATTTATGTCGTTAGCTCTGCTAGGGGGAAGGTTTTCCCAATCGCTTCTGCTTGGGATGGTAGACGTCGTACGACTACGAGGTATACAGTAGTCTGTATTTGACGGTATAACCGCTTGGTCGAGTATAGTAGTGTCCGAAATTACCCCCGTTCCAGGTGTCGGATTCTCGTAGTCTGAGAGCTGTTGTGATAGCCCTCTGTTTTGCTACGAGGTCTAGTGGTATGAGATGAAATATGGTGTTGAGCGCTTCCTTTGGTGTGGTTCGGAGCGTGCCGCTCATACATATCTCAACGCTTCTCTGTACCTTATTTAGGCTGTTCACCATACTAGTGATCCATATAGTAGTATAGGGCGTATTACGGCTGTGTAAAGCCAATGTACTATAGAGGGGGAAAAACCCCCATTTTCGGCCTATAGCCTTTTTGCACGAGAAAAGAGCAATTGTTGCCTTTTTTATGCGGTCATTTACATATGTTGTCATTCCAGAGTAGCTTCCTATCCAGAATGACTCCCAAGTATTTGGCATTGTCTCCAAATGTCAGGCTTACTCCATTGATTTTAGGAGGGATAAAGTTATTAATTTTGTATCTCCTGGTGAAGAGTACTAGTTCCGTTTTGTCTGGGTTTACAATCCGTTTATAAACTGAGTACAAAATGTTCATAAGGTAAGGATTCAGAAAAACAAAGATTTATTCTACTTTTGTCAAGGAATGTGATTGATTTCGTTTGATTTTTATAACAAATTTTTGTTGAATGCATTGTCTAGTTTATGGTGTTTGTAATATAGTAATATAGTATGCTGCTGTTGGAAAACCTTTTACCTTAAGCTTCAAACATATATCTAAATAATACTTTATGACCAACATAAACCGGTAGAGTATGTAAAGTACAAAAACCATCTGTTAGAAATAAGTCCAAGGTCTTGGCAATCTTACAGCTCTTGGCCCAGGCGTTAATGATTCATAATGCGTGTGGTTTTTTTCTCAGCTCTTGACCAACTGCTAGAAAGCGCGTTCCCCTTTGCTCATTCGCCACCTGCTTAATAACTCAATTTTATGGCTTTGCCTACAGGTTTTCCACTTGCTTTTTATTTAGCTATCTATCTTGAAGATTTCCATGATTAATGCCAACCAAAAAATACAAAAAATACAAAAAAATATTTCATAATTCATAAGCATAAAAATGTCCATAAAAATCTTTATGACCACAGACCCACACAAAATCCTGATTTGCTTATTAAGGTGAGTCATAAATCTAGAAGATATGTGAGATTCAATTTCCTGGAGGGAAAGTTGGTAGAATCGTACTTGAGCGTTGAATTCCATCCAAACAACACAAAAGTTCACTCACCCAAAAGAAAAGCAAATCTTCCCCTTGAGGAGGAACATCAAAGTCCCAATGCCAAAAACTCATTGCCATAATTCATTCAAAACGACACAGACACACACACACAACGAATCGATGACAAGAACAACGACAACAAGCTCCGAATCAGAAACACAAACCTGGGAACCGCCTAGACCAGGATCTCGATCTTCGAAGTTGGCAGTTGGCAAATGTGCGATCAGGGATCACTCAGTGCAGATTTTTGTCAATCCGCATCGATGGGCAATAAATTTGTTGTTCATTTGTAATTTTTATTTAACAACAGACGGGGGGACGTGATGTATGTAAAGATGGGACAAATAAAATACGAATTTGTTTGAGGTTCCTAGAAATGGCAATCACTTGTGGCAGATCTGAGTTGATTTTGTTTTGTTTGTAAAGAGTTTTTAGTTTAGCTTATATGAGGGATATTTGAATGATTTGGTCCATTTTACTTGTAAGGGTTTTGGCCCACCGAAAGGTTTCAGTAGTTCACTAATTGTGAGTAAAAACTTACCCGCTACCATTAGAACCCGGTCATCTGCGTTTGCTGTCACCCTGCAAGCGTTAAACTTCATAATAAGACGAAGTTCGTTGAGAACCAGGTTCAAAAAGAGGGGGGAAATGACTTCCCCTCCCTGTGGAGTGCTTCTCGTTGCGCTTCTTCTTATGTTGCCTGCACAGAGATTAGAGTTGATCACTCGGCTGCTAAGCTAGTTCCTTAGCCAGTGAGTGAGTAATCAACGGGTGTGAGCCAATCTTGGCAAGAGCTGCCATTATCGACTCGGTCCTGACATTGTTGA
>JBAMBO010000617.1:0-74978 GCA_037044535.1 Lordiphosa magnipectinata | reverse complement strand
AGACAACGCAAGCTCCCTCTGTTTCAGCGAGTCCTCTATTCTCCCTACCACTGCATGTAGTGCGGTGTCTTAAAACACCAAACACATCTTCTACATACAGCTATCTGTCACATAAACTAACAAATAACAGAGTAAAATGTAAGTTTATCTGACACATAGCAGCTATCTGGAAAAACAGAAATCGACCCTAATTAAGAACATAATAGTGATGACAATATTGTATATTTGACCTTAAATTATAATTGCACAACCTGGTAATTGGCTACACAGATAAAAAAATGCCGGGAATTTTTTAGGCCTAAAAAGTGTGATTTGATCCCGACAGAAGGATTAAATTTTTAAGTACGAGTGGGCATTTATCATTCCGAAAAGGTTGTTTTATGTACGATTTGTACTTAACAACTAATTGAGAGAGTGAGAGAGAGAAAAACCTGAGAGCAAAGGCAAATTCGCTCACTTTGCTTCTCTCATCGTTGTTCGATGTCCTTTTTGCATGCAGCATTGACCGCTTTTCGGCTTGCCAGCATTCTTTGTGTGACGCTTGCTAGAAGCAGTTGAAGTGAAAAGTGAAAAAACTAAAAAAAGTGAAATGTCCGATGAAAAATCAACAACTTGAGAAAGCAACAACTTGCACCATATAGTGGAGAATTTGGCAGGTGAGTGTAAAGTGTATTGTGTAAAGTGTTGTAATTACTGCGGCGGTGGCAAGAATATTCTTGCCCGCTTGCATACACACACGTACATACATATGTGAATTCAAGGCATTGCTTCGACACCGGGTTATACATATGTATGTATATATGTCTTCACACCCAAGCCGAAAATCAGACGCACGCACTAAACACCAAACTAACGTTTGCATGTGCACACAATAATACTTAAATGCAAGTTTATTAAGTATTTGGTTTATTTGTCATTACATTTATTACATTATTTCCATTATTTACAGATGCGGGTATTAAGTTCGAGCTCTTAAAGCTTTTGACAGCTGAAGACCTTAAAGAAGCGATTCCTGATTTAGGCCCTCGTATGGACCTTAGACAGAAGCTGTTCTGGTGGAATCAGACTAAAGTAAGTAGATTTAAATTTGTGTATCAAAATTGCAACCAGATCATGAATGTTTTTGTGTTTTGCCACTCCGCATGCCACAATTGTTCGAAACTTCTAGACATTTTTAGTTATCTAAAGTATTAATCTAGACATTTATAGTTATCTGCATTAGTTATCAGCTTAATATATAAATTTTTTCTACTTGCAGCTTGCCAATGAAGACGATTCGATATCTGCCCAATCAAACAAAGAACGAGTATTATAGCGGAAAATATTTATAAATTTAATATTTATTACAAAAATATTTTATTTTATTAAATGCAAAAGCAATATCTATATTGCCTGTAAGAAAATATCAGAAAATATATAAATAAAAAAAAGAAAGAAAGTCGGTCAAGCCCGACTGTAACATACTCTGTACCCTTAACGTCGCAGCTCGCATTTGCTCACGAGTTATACGCGCTCATCTCTAAGTTTCAATCTCTCTCTCTCTCTCTCTCTCTCTCACTTAGATTGCCGTTCAATAGAATGTGGTGATGGGAGGGGGGTGTTTACTGGCCGTTTTTTGCTCATAACTTGAGTATTGTTCATCCGATCTTTATCATTCCTTCAGCAAATCGATAAATAATTTTGTTTTCAAGGTATCTCTAGAAGGTACGAATGATCTATCTTCAAAACTGTGGGAGGTAAGACGTTTTTTCCAAATTGCGGGGGCGGGAGGGGGCGTGGCAAAAATTGAAAATAAACTTGATCTGCCTGCAAGTATAAGAAATATATGCCCCATACATGTCAAACCTCTATCTCTTACCATCTCTGAGATCTCTTCGTTCATACGGACGGACGGACAGACAGACGGACAGACGGACATGGCTATATCGACTCGGCTGTTGATGCTGATCAAGAATATATAAGGTTGTCAAAAAAGTCTTGCGGTATTTCCGCAAGCTTGTCTTTGCAAGCGCGTAGTTCTAGTTGTATTCGTCGCATCGGTTCACGCTAGACCTTTTTGGAAAGCTCTTTTCACGCGCTAACACGTGTTTGATTTATTGTTGTTTGTTTTTAGTCGTTCGTGAGTTATAGCGTCGCAAACATGGAGCAAAATAAAGAGAAAATACGGCATATTTTACAGTACTACTACGATAAAGGCAAAAATGCATCTCATGCTGCCAATAAAATTTGTGCAGTTTATGGACCCGATACAGTTTTCCATTTCCACCGCACAACGAATGGTTTCAACGTTTTCGTTCTGGTGCAGAGGTGATCGAAGATGCGCCACGGTCTCGGAAGGCCTGTCGTCGAAAATTGCGATAAAATCGCTGAATTGATCGAAAGAGACCGGCATAGTAGCAGCCGTAGCATTGGCCAAGAGCTGGGCATGAGTCATCAAACCGTTATAAACCATTTGAAGAAGCTTGGATTCAAAAAGAAGCTCGATGTATGGGTGCCACACGACTTGACGCAAAAAAACATTTTTGCCCGTATGGATGCATGCGAATCGCTTCTGAATCGCAACAAAATCGACCCGTTTTTGAAGCGGGTGGTGACTGGCGATGAAAAGTGGGTCACTTACGACAACGTGAAGCGCAAACGGTCGTGGTCGAAAAGCGGTGAAGCTGCCCAGACGGTGGCCAAGCCTGGATTGACGGCCAGGAAGGTTCTTCTGTGCGTTTGGTGGGATTGGCAGGGAATCATCCACTATGAGCTGCTCCCCTATGGCCAAACGCTCAATTCGGACCTGTACTGCCAACAACTGGACCGCTTGAATGCAGCACTCATGCAGAAGAGGCCATCTTTGATCAACAGAGGCCGAATTGTCTTCCATCAGGACAACGCCAGGCCACACACATCTTTGGTGACGCGCCAGAAGCTCCGGGAGCTCGGATGGGAGGTTCTTTTGCATCCACCGTATAGTCCGGATACTCGCACCAAGTGACTACCACCAATTTCTGTCCATGGCGAACGAGCTTGGTAGTCGGAAGTTGGCCACAAGAGAGTCCTGTGAAAATTGGCTCTCCGGGTTTTTTGCCAATAGGGAAGCGAGCTTCTATAAGAGGGGCATTATGAAGTTGGCATCTCGTTGGGAACTCGTCATCGAACAATACGGCGCATATTTGACTTAAATCGCATTATTAAAACCAATTTTATGAACAATTAAAAATTCAATAAAAATACCGCAAGACTTTTTTGACAACCTATATATACTTTATAGGGTCGGAAACGATTCCTTCTCCCTGTTACATACTTTTGCACAAACTTAATATATTCTATGTACCTTCGGTACAGAGTATAAATAAATCTAAAATCTAAAAAAATCTAGGGCGTTACTCCGTCTAGAAAGAGTGCATATTTCCCTACTAGTAGGGGCCCTTACTGGACACTGCCTAAGAGGAATACACGCTGCTAGGCTCGACATCAGACACAATGACTTCTGTAGAAGCTGCAATTCAGTGGACAAGAAGGAGAGTGTACAACACCTCTTTTGTCTTAGCAGAATGCGACTCACAAATTTGGGTCGTCCATTTCTAGACCATCTGTCACACATCTCTGAAATAGATCTTGCCTCTCTGCTCAAATTTGTGCTATTTTCTAAATGGTTTCTTCTACGATCGCAGCGTAGAAAGGGTTATATGGTAACACAACGGGCCTTCATTGGCCTAAGTGATGAAATGGGATTCTCTCCCATTTCAACCATTGCATCCTAACTTAACCTAATCATCCATCTGTTTCTTTTACGTTTTTCCATCTTACCAAGTCCTGCGAAAATCGCAGAGTAGTTGCCATTATAATTCATTTCATCCTTATCAAACTTGGTAGAGTGATAAATAATGCTGCGAACAGCACAATATATTTAAAAAATCTGAATCATCATCAAACTGCGGAGGAGATAGGGATACTGGAAAAACCAGAGTTCTGAAAACCGAGGCACATTGCATTAGATCATCAATTGAACTGTCTTAAAACTGACCTAAACTTCACATATCCTTTTCAGCTCTGAATAAGGGACTAAAAAATGGGAATGGTAATTGTAGGCAAGTGCAAATGTTCGTTCGTGCCCAGTGACTCGTCTAGGGTGGCGGTCGACTTTACTCTGGCCAAACAGCAATCAGTGCAAATGCCTAAAAGAAATACAGGTCAGAGGAAAAATCAACATGCCATCCACACACACACACACACACACACATGGAGAATGTTTTCCAACAACTGGCAGTGTGTAAAACAAACCAGTGGAAAATTATTGTTACCAGCTGAAGAAGGCGGCTACGGAAGGGGAGAGAGAGCAGCGTGAAAATTCAACAGCAAAACAATTACAGAGTTGCTCCAATTACGAAAGAAGTGGAGTATATGTCGAATATTTTCCACCGACAAGCCACACGATAACAGTTTTACATACAACGCAAATTTTATGCCACAGAAAATACATTTCACTGCCAGATAGTAGTCCAAAAAGGGAAGCACTCACATGGCTGGCTCCATGTCGTCTTCTTCTTCTTCATGCAAAACTTTTATCAGAATGAGCAGCTGGTTGCCTTCAAGGGCCAGCAGCATATGACCCCCGAGGGTGGTTGCATCAGGGATAAGATAAATGAAAATTAAGTTTCTTTTTGCATGGCAGCCGCATCCAAATATGGCCCTGATAATTGGCCTTAAGTGCTTGCTGGTTGATAACCGACAAGCAGGAAGCGAACAACAAACTTCAAGTTGCAAAACAATTTTTTGGTTTTTTGAAAAATGGCCATATTTAATTTTTCTCACACTCAACGCACGCTGGCAATATGGTCGAAATGCATAAATGAGTCAAGCTTTGCTCGTCTGAGACAATAAATTTGCATATAAGGACCATAAAATCTGCACATGAAAGGGTTTTTGTGGATGTTTTTGTACTTGGTTATTGGCACAAATGAAAACATAAATAACTGAGCAAAGGCAACGGGATTTAAAGAGTGGAGAAGACCTTGCAAAATGTCTTGTTTCGGCTTTAAAACTGTTTCTATACTGATGAAGTCTATATTGACGTTTTTCTTGTAAAAATTATATATGAATTATGAATACGAATTTAAACAGAAAATACAAATTCACATTCTCCCATCGACCCATCTTTGACTTTACTTATCAAATCCTCCCCATTTCCATCATTTCATTTAAACTTCTTCTGGAAGCATTTTTCCACTGATCCACCTTCTTCCAACCGACTTGAGCTCGTCATAAATTTTAATACACACAATTTTGGTTTGCAAATTGCACAGAAAGATGCAATTCGCGCTGTCTCCTTGCCTCGTCGTCGTCCTTTTGGGCAGAAGGCAAACGACGACGACGACAACTGTGACGAGCACGTCAACATTTGATTGACTGGCTAAGTTCAACCGATTTCCCTTCCCTTCCGTTCCCTTCCCCGACCCACCCAACAACGGCAGCAGCAAATTGCATAATTTTTACATAAATATGCTGGCGTGCATTCATAATCGTACATACAAAAAGGGTTAGCATTCTTTTTCAGTTTCTCAGCTTTTTCCTCTTTTTGTTTTTGGTCTGTTATTTATTTGGCCTCATGCCTGGCTGCATATATTTTTTAATATGCAGCCTAATAGGCACTGCTGCCTGGACTGGCCGCCGATGCCAACCTCCTTCCTACCCCAAAAAAATAAATTGACAAAATGTATGCAAAGTTAAAACAACAAAACAGTGCATAAAATATTTATGATGGCGAATTGTGTTGGCAATATTTTCAGGTTCAATGACGACTTATAATGTTTTTGGCCTCAGGGCCAAGGAAATGGGAGAATGGGAATTGGAAATGATTCATGCGTAAAACGACAGACGATTCGTACAGGTGGATTATGAACCGAGTTGTGTGTGTGCAATTGTAAATGATTCGCAATGTTTGGATACACACAAGTTGAACTTTACAAAACTAAACGAATTTCAAAATTTAGTTCTTAAAAATAATTCAAAATATGTATTTGGCAAAGCTATAAACCAGTTCAGTATATTCAGTATACCAAAATGGTTTGGTTGAAATAGTTACTTAGGTCACTTTACATTTAAAAGTAGTTATACAATACGATGAAAAAACGCTCATAACTATGTAGAAACACCTCTTAAATGGTAAGAAACGGTTGGTTTCATATGCATTTTTTAAAAAACCAATTTAAATGCAGCAAACACTTAACACAGAATAGATAAATGAATTTTTATAGTAAAAATTCTTTTATCCGGCTCGAAGGACCAATGCAATTTATGTTGTAAATCGATTTATTTTAAATGCTTTCTTTGAAAATCAATCAAAATGGATCAGAAACATTATACCGAATAGATAAATGAATTTATATCACTCAATATTTTTATCCGGCTCGAAGGACCAATGCAATTTATGGTATAAATCGATTTACTTTAAATGCTTTCTTTGAAAATCAATCGAAATTGAGCAGAAACATTATACCGAATAGATAAATGAATTTATATCACTCAATTTTTTTATCCGGCTCGAAGGACCAATGCAATTTATGGTATATCATGATTTATTTTAAATGCTTCCTTTGAAAATCAATCGAAATTGAGCAGAAACATTATACCGAATAGATAAATGAATTTATATCACTCGATATTTTTATCCGGCTCGAAGGACCAATGCAATTTATGGTATAAATCGATTTACTTTAAATGCTTTCTTTGAAAATCAATCGAAATTGAGCAGAAACATTATACCGAATAGATAAATGAATTTATATCACTCAATTTTTTTATCCGGCTCGAAGGACCAATGCAATTTATGGTATATCATGATTTATTTTAAATGCTTCCTTTGAAAATCAATCGAAATTGAGCGGAAACATTATACCGAATAGATAAATGAATTTATATAGCTCAATATTTTTATCCGGCTCGAAGGACCAATGCAATTTATGGTATAAATGGATTTATTTTAAATGCTTTCTTTGAAAATCAATCGAAATTGAGCAGAAACATTATACCGAATAGATAAATGAATTTATATCATTCAATATTTTTATCCGGCTCGAAGGACCAATGCAATTTATGGTATAAATCGGTCTATTTTAAATGCTTTTTTCGAAAAAACCAATGAAAACATCACACCACACACGTTTAGCGGTGCGCAACATGCTTACCTTAACGGTTGATCTGTTGACACCGCAGTACATGCAGTGCACATTGGGTGCATGTTGTGCCAAATTGTATTAATTTATGGAATCTACATTCTCCAAATGGATTAAAAATAAAAAAATATTTTCCAGCCCTGCAAGGCTCAGCACGCGATAAATGCTATCGGATTGAGCGATAGAAAATGACTTATTGAAAGTTGCAAAATTGGTTGTTAACTTTGTAAGTCCTTTCTGATTGCAATTTTTCAACAAAAATAAATCGCGAAAATGGAAAACATTCGTAGAGTTATGTAGAATAAGTGTTTTGTGTTAGTTTGTCAAAACCATAAATGTTGATTGTCTGTTGTCCATTGTTTCGTTCATGTGTTTTTGCAGTAAAATCTTACATATGTGTTTGAGTTTCGTCGAATTATACTTCGATGCTCTCAAGCGGACTTTTATGTGGCATGGTAAATATTAAGAGAAGTGTATCAAATGTTAAAAGTCCTATTTGCACATTCTTGCCCCTTTTCTTAAAAACAACGTTTTACAGAACTGTTCCAGCTTAGTCAGCAAGAGCTTTTGGATGTTTGGAATAGCAATAGTCGTCAGCCCGACGTCAGTATTTTCATAAATATTGAAAAAAATTGACAAAACTGATTTGAGAGAGTCACAAATAAATGATAAACGACTTCGATATACCCGTTACTCATGAAAACAAATGTTTAATAGCCTTCCTGTGTGCCTGAGGTCGGACAGTCGAAAAGTATGCAACATTTACTCGGCTATTTATCATCCGATCTTGATGAAAATTTAAGGACTTATAGATATTGCAAATATATATGTAAGTTTTAAGTTTGAGATCGATATCTATTGTGAGTTATTCAACATTTTTTATTGTGGGGGCGGGGGTGGGCGTGGCAAAAATTTGAAATAAACTTGATCTGCGTGCAGACAATAGGAGTAGGAGTAGCAATAGCTCTTCTAGTCTCTGAGATCTAGGTGTCCATACAGACAGACGGACAGACAGACGGACGGACAGACGGACATGGCTATATCGACTCGGCTGTTGATGCTGATCAAGAATATATACATATACTTTATATGGTCGGAAATGATTCCTTCTGCCTGTTACATACATTTGCACGACTTTAGTATACCCTTTTTACTTTACGAGTAACGGGTAAAAAAAGCTTTTCTCACCAAGACTCATTTTCCGACCGATCGGTCCTAAGATATAGTCATCCGATTTCGACCAAATTTTTCGAATGTATTTGAAAGCATATAGAATTAGTAATCAGTGAGTTTAAGGACGCTAAAAATAAAAACAAACAACATTTCTTACTAAGAACCATTTTCGACCGATCGGTAATATGGCAACTACTTCTACACTACTACATCTACAACTACAACTTTTTCAAATTAGTTTGAAAGCGTTCAATATTAAGAATCTCCCGCCTTAAGAACGATTTACTTGAAAACAAAAAAGGTCCTTCCCTAAGACCCATTTTCCGACCGATCGGTCCTAAGGCAGCTATAAGATATAGTCATCCGATTTGGACCAAAATTTGCAAATCTGTCTGAAAGCCTATTATGTAAATAATGGCCGAGCTTAAGAACGCTAACATTAAAAACAAAAAAGTTTATTTACTAAGACCCATTTTCCGACCGATGGTTCCTACGACAGCTATAAGATATAGTCATCCGATCCGGTCGGTTCCGACATATTAGTAGCGTGCAGTAAAAAGAAGACTCTGTGCAAAATTTCAGCTCGATAGCTTTAAAACTGAGAGACTAGTTTGTGTAGAAACAGACAAACAGACAGACGTACGGACAAAGCTCAATCGACTCAGCTCATCGCCCTGATCAAGAATATATATAGTTTATGGGGTCGGAAATGAATATTTCTATGCGTTGCAAACTTTTGGGCCAAATTATAATACCCTTTGCAAGGGTATACAAATATTGAAAATATTCTAACAGTTTTTTTTTTCTGTGTAACTACATAAAATAAAAACTAAAAATATTATTACCAACTTGGTTGCACGAATCGTCCGTCGGCCAAGCACATTTTGCCTCACCTTGCATCCGCTTACTACGTCTGACTTCCCTGGTTTTCCCCAAGATATCAGACCCTTCAGCAGTACAGGGCTTTGACTAGAATATATATAGTTTATGGGGTCGTAAATTATTGACAGGCCTCTACGCTGGGTCGAACTCAGACAAACTATAATTACCGTACATGCCCATCGGAAAGCTCATGGAGCCGCTATCTTGACAGGCAGAAACAGCTGATTCAATTCCGATGGGGTATGGAGCAGATAAAATAGTTGGTAATTTTTCCGATACCCAGTGTGTCAGAGTATTTGGCTATAAGGGAAACAAGCAGCTTTTTCCTCATACAAACAGTATTGGTGAAAAAAGTTGAGTTTCGTATTCGTTATACTCGATAAGTGTTGCCCAATTTTGCCTATCGTTCGACTATCGTCTTCAACTATTACCACTAACACAACAAAAAAATGCAGCTGTGTAGCCTTTGCAGCCAAGTAAAAAAAAAGCTACTCATTTTCATACGCAATTACTTATAATAATGGCTCAAAATAAAGGTAAGAAATTGTTTTGCGTATTTGTAAAACATACTTTAAGCCCATTGTAGCATCTGAGAAGAAATTTTTGTGTTCAACTCAATAATGCAACATGCTTGTTATAAAACAAGCAAAACATACCTGGTGTATTTACAAAAAACTCGTGGCCCTGCTAAGGAGGATAGCCCAACCACCTAGCAGCAGCTATAAGCAACAGAATTAATTACAAGAAATTGGTAAACAAACACCTTTAAACAAAAAACCATAGCCGAAATTCGGGCTGCGAATTTACTACATTAGGAATTCCTATGTCTTTATTCGCCAATTGAAAGAGGCTTAAATACTAACTGGATGGTTGTTTGAAGTGTGAACAGCAAAACAAGTCCGCTGATGAGAGAATTTGGTTATTCTCGAAACAGCGATCGTTGGACGGACATATCCAATTGCTATTCCAAAATGTTGTAATTAATATCTGTTGATTTGTGTTAATTATAAAGATTTATACTCAACCAAAGACCTTGAGCTAGCCAGCTGTAACTTTGAGTAAAGAAGAATAAATAAAATTGAAATATTAGCCCTATCCTTAATAACACATTTCTATACTCAAAATAACCGTTTGATACTAAATATCGTGATCTTTTTAGATGTGGGAAGGCTGAGGCTTGTTGATTTAAGTTAATTGGTGTCTACTGCGCCGTAAGCTGGCCATACCACCATAGACATAATGAAGTGTTTACCGAAAAAGATGGAGTTATTCCGTTGAATAAAATTGAAAAGTGACAGAATATTTTCGTATATATCCATAAATCTCATCAGGTAGCTTCATCTATCTTAAAAATATTTTATGAATATTTTCCACTTTTATTTTTGGATTTCTTGCAACGAATTTGCAATGAAGACATTTTTCAGTATTAAACTTAACCTCTCAAAGCCATATTTCGAAATTGTTTCAAAAGCTAACAAGTTAAGTTTGGAAAGTGACTGTGTTCCAATTTGCAGTCAATTTCTGTATCCCCCCCCTCTCAATCGTTTCATTTCTGACACAAAAATGTTGGGTTTGAATTTATATATAAATTTTTTTGTCTCGTGCATTAAAAATGCAGTGCAAGTCAAAAATGGCCAAAAATGGTCTTGCCTAATTTACCACAAGTTCATAAATCAATGTCAGTAGGCCTTTCCATTGATTGTCTTCAATTTCAGCTTGCAGTTTGCTGACCCCAAAAACGAAAATCAGCAACAGGTACGTCGGATGGGGGGAAACTGACACAGCAGTTTCTATATAAACTTAAGTACGTGTGTAGTGCACTGCACATGTTATGGCAATTATGTGTGTTCCTGTTCCTGCCGCATCTGCTGCTCCTGCAACATGGCATGGACTCCAACTCATTAGCATATTTGGTGATTTGCATTAACACCTTCGCTGGATGATGTAATTTCCTAGGCCGGAGCGTGACTCTGGCTTGGCTTTTCCCAGACATTTATTGTCCTCCTGAGCTGAGTTATTACAATGCATCGGGCATTTGCAGTTGTTGTGTGTGTGTGCGATTTCGTGAGTGCATCTTATAATGCTATTAATTATTTGCATGTTGTGCACCTACTTGGAACCTACTTGGAGGATTCTGTGTGACTACCATTTTGGGCCATGGGCATGCGTAGAGCTGGAAATTTATGCTGCCAACACGAAGAAATTGTAACAACATGGCAATTTATTCTAAAACGAACCCCAGGCAAATGCCTGCGCCTTACCCTGGCCATATGCTCGTGGCGGGATGCGGGAGTAAAAGTGTTTTTTTTTTTGGGATAAAAATTGCTAAAAAAAAAAAACTTGGTAGTATTTCGCTCGCCTCGAAATGCATTTACATAGATATATATGTTTGGTTTTGGTTGCATCTAGATCTGGTTGTGTGAAAAAACATTCGCATACTCATTGGACTTGCATGGAAAGCACTTCTGGGGTATGTTTGTTTGTTTTTCTACAGACACAGATGAGAGCTGTCAGCTGGGATCTGCCATCTTTAGGTAAGGGGGAATAACTGTAAGTTAGAACTTTTTGTGAATTTTCTTTAAAGCTGATAAAAGGGATTTGGTTTTTTTGGAATACAAAAAAAAGAGTTTACTCTAAAACGAGGGATTCAAAGTTCTATGAAACCGATGGGCTTTTTGAGAAAATTGAAAAAAAACTTCTACCACGGCTTACTATTTACATTGTCCATACGGGTTTCTTCTGTTCATTCTATTTACAACTTCTGTCTTTGTTCATTTCGGTTTGTCTACTTTCTCTGTGCATTTACTTGTATCTGCTCGTTGTCCATTCTCTATATGCAGTGTGACCATCGTGTCTGTCTTAAAATACCTTAACGCTAAAACATTGATATATCTGTTTTCGCATTTTCAAATAATTTCAAGGTCTACACTTTTTGAATTTTCAAGAAACTTGTTCATTAATTCGAACTTAATTCGTTCTCAATTTGGTTTTTTTTAGGCGACAGAAGGGAGGATAAGTAACTGAACGAAGAGAGCAAGCATTCTAAACTCATGGATCCAAATATATGGGATCAAAAGGGATTAAGAAACTTGCTCTTGGATTAAGTATTTTCATTCTTACCGTACTTCTGACATCAAACATTTTTGATTCAAGTACGAAATTCTCCATTTGTTCTCTGAGTGTTAGGACTGCTCCACTTCGGAATTCTACACTACACTAAATGGGGAGTACCGAGTAAAGCGGACTCAGTTTAGAGAATAGAGCACTTAGAGTCGAGTACTAAGAATGGAGTACTGAGAATCGAGCAATGAGTATCGAGTACTAAGTATAAAATACTGAGTAAAGAGCACTCAGCATCGAGTAATGAGTAATGAGAATCCAGTGCTGAGTATCGAGAACTGAGTGTCGAGTACTGTGAATCGAGCAAAGAGTATAAAGTAATTAATATTGAGGGCTGAGTATCGCACGTTCGACTGGGAGTCTAAAGGGAAGAGTGGTGGGGAAATGCGGGTGAAAGGAGATGAGATTCGGGATATTCTGAGTTCCGATTAACGATTTCTCAGTATCGACCACTTATTACTTAGTCTTGAGCATAAAGTACTGAGCATGAAATACTGGGAATGGAGTAGTTAGGATCGAAAAATGAGTATGAAGTACTGAGTATCGATTACTAAATATCGGATGTTCGACTGTGGGACTTACAACATGCATTCGATTCAAAACCGGTCGTGAGATTCGAAATTAGATCTACTTATATCTAACAAAATTGGCCGGAACTCTCGTGTAGTAGATCTGTGATAGAAAAATTAATTTGGCTCAAAAGAAAACAAGAGTTAATATAGCCATGTGTTAGCTTATGAAGCAACATAACTCCGAGACAAATTCTACGATCTTGCACCAAGCAAGCATTTTATGAAATTTTTAATCACATTCGAGACTTTTTCGAGTCCTTCTTCTTCTTTATTGGCCCGATGTTACACACACACAACATCACAACCGCTCGACGGTCTTGGCCTCTGCTATAAATGCCCTCAACTCGCTTCTGCATTGTGCGAGCTGGCACCAGTTGTTCACACCAAGGTTGGAAATGTCTTTCCTCACTTGATCATCCCATCTTAGTGGTTGCCGACCCCTCCTGCCTTGTCCTCCAAAGTCAGCCGCCTTCGTTTTGTACGTCTTTTTTACTGGAGCTTCTTCATCCATCCGGGTTACATGTCCTAGCCAGCGCAGCCGCTGTTGCTTTATGCGCTTGACTAGACTGATGTCTTTATAGAGCTCATAAAGTTCGTGATTCATTTGAATGCGGTATCCATCGAGTACTTTTAAACTTTTAAAACTTTTAACGAACACGCCAATTTAAACGAACATGCCAATCGCCTTCTCATTCGCTGCTGTCATTGTCCATGCTTCTGCGCCGTATTGCAGAACTGGGATGATGAGCGACTTGTATAGCGCTATTTTTGTTCTTCGAGAAAAGGCTCTGCTTTGGAACTCCCTACTGAGCCCGTAGTAGCATCGGTTTCCAAGATAAAATCTTTCGAGTCCTCAGTCTGATTAAAATAGGCATAAATGCGCTCGTTTTGTGATCATAAATGATACTTTTGTCGGGAGAATACGGTACCCTAGCCGCGACTCTACATGAAGAGTTGTTTATACACCGTTTTTCTGATCAGTTTCAACTCATTTTCGAGTCTTTTTCGAGTCGTTTTTTATGAATCACATTTTGAGCAAATGCATGAGTCATTTTCGATTCTTCCTTAAATCGATGAGATTAATCTATTTTTAATCATCAAAACGGCTCAAAAAAGACTAATCAATGTGATTCTTGATAAAATGATTTTCCTAGAGCTCCGAGGGCAGAGACGGTAGGCTTACTAGACGGAGTCTGTCCACATACGATGGCAGCCGACGGTGTTATCTTCTGCACCGACTCAATAAGGCCCTGGTATGTTGCACACTGTGGTGTCCATACACATGAGCAGTACTCAAATATAGGTCGGACAAGTGAGACGTAAAGGAGCTTAGTGGTGTATGGGTCATCAAACTCCTTAGACCAGTGGTGTCCAAATTGCCAAAAGCCTATCCCATGTGAGAGGAAGTCATAATTCTGCCGGCGTCGCAGTCGACACACGCATAGAGAGAGAGAATACTTGTGTTCTATAAATAGCACGCTCGGTGCCTTGCTCTCTTACGATGCTCAACTTGTTCTTCCACGAGACATTTCAAACAAACATAGTTGCTTATGTTGAAATGTCAACATGTTTACTTCGTGCTTCGCTGCTACGCACACATGCGCAATGCTTGCTTGTGTAAGTTTGGACACCACTGCCTAAGACCAACGTTTGGATTTAAACGCAACCCATAACGCCAGATATTGGCATTGATCTTTTTGGGGCTTCCCCCGATATAGGATTTTCAGATGATACGCTTAAGCCACCGTTAGATAGTTGGAGTTGGGCATTAAGCGGCTTGGTAAAGTCAGATAAGTTACTAACAGCTCCAGAGATATTAGTAGGAGTAGGACGAACAGTTGCCAATGCACTATCTAAGGTCTGGAACTAATAAGCTTTTATTAGAAAGTGCAGTTTGGGTCTCTTTCCTTTTTATTTATCACTTTTAGATTCTTGAATCTTCTTAGTATTGAGTTATTCTGTGTAGCATTCTGAGTACTGAACTCAGTATGAAGTACTGAGAATCGAGCAATGAGTATAGAGTACTGAGTATTGGATGTTCGACTGGCGGACTTTGAGGGAGGCTGATGGGTAAATGGGGGAGGAAGAAGATGAGAATCGAGAAATTCTAAGTACCCAGTAGAATACTGAGCATGAAATACTAAGAATGAAGTACTTAGAATCGAAAAATGAGTATGAAGTACTGAGTATGGATTACTGAGTGGGACTTAAAGGGAGGGGTGTTGGGAAATAGGGGTGAAAGAAGATGAGTTTCGTGATATTCTTAGTACCGAGTAATGAGTACCCAGTGTCGATTACTTAGCATCGAGTATAGAGGACTAAACATCGAGTACTGAGCATGAAGTACTGAGAATCGAGTAATGAGTATAGAGTACTAAGTATCGGACGTTCGACTGGAGGATTTAAAGGGAGAGTGATGGGGAAATAAGGGTGGAACTAAATGAGAATCGAGAAATTCAGCGTAACGAGTACCCAGTGTCGATTACTTAGCATCGAGTATTGAAAACTGAGCATGAAATACTAAGTATGAAGTACTTAGTATCGAAAAATGAGTATGAAGTACTGAGTATCGATTACTGAGTATCGGACGATCGACTGTGGGACTTAAGGGGGGAGTGTTGGGAAATGGGGGTGGGAGGAGATGAGTATCGAGATATTCTGAGTACCCAGTAACGAGTCTTCAGTATTGACTACTAAGTATTGAGTATAGAGTACTAAGTATCGGACGTTCGACTGGGGGACTTAAAGGGAATGTAATGGGGAAATGCTGGTGGGACTAAGGGAGAATACTTAGCATCTTGCATACAGTACAGAGTATGAAGTACTGAGAATGGGGTATTTAGTAACGAAACAGGAGTATGAAGTACTGAGTATCGATTACTGAGTATTGGACGTTCGACTGGGGAACTAAAAGGAAGCGGTGTTGGAAAATGGAGGTGGGAGGAGATGAGTATCGAGATATTCTCAGTACCTAGTGAGGAGAACTCAGTACCGACTACTTAGTATCGTGTATAGAGTACTAAGTATCGAGTACTAAGTATGAAGTACTGAGAATCGAGTACTTAGCAACGAGAACTGAGTATCAAGTACTGAGAATCGAGTACTTAGCAACGAGAACTGAGTATCAAGTACTGAAAGTCGAGTACTGAGTATCGATTACTGAGTACCGAGCATTTAGTATCACGTACTGAGAACCGTGTAACGAGTATCAACTACTGAGTAACGAGTTCTCAATAACGACAACACAGTATCGCGTATTTATAACATTTGGAGTCGTAAAATACTGATTTTCTGACTTTAATTACATTTTCCCTGCCACAATTGGCGGAAAACTTTCAAAAGGCATACAAATTTTCACCTTAACCCAACATATTTCATTCTCTCTCTCTTTCTGCCATGTGAACCAATTTAATAACTTGACTTTGCCGTAGGCAGTTCAATAACCGCAATTCGGATCGACACTTGACACACGGCTCTCGGCTCTCGGTCCATTCCATATAAAGTCAGGCCCCTCTGAATGCCGATTCATTACCATTAACCGAAAACAAGTTAAAATTGTGGCGAAAAAATTGCATAATTTGTGTGACATTGACTGCAGTCGTACCGACTGTCCAATAAAATGTCATTTCCCCGGCCGCGGCGGCGGAATGAGGTAGAAAAATAAATATACATAAATTCATTTTTGTTTTAAAAATGCGCGAATTTTAATTAATTGATAAATTCGGTAAAGAGAACACAACAAACACAACAAAAAGGAACACCGACAGCGGCTGTCAATTACGTCGAATGTCGACGACTTGGACTCTGAAGTTTTGACTCCTTGGCTTTTTGCGGGGAACAGCATCCTGCTCCGGTGAAGCGTTAATATTCATGAATCGAAACAATTTGACAGTTCGGGGCGGCGATGTACGTATGGGCCTGGGCGATATTTATGTTGACTGCAGCTACTTTTTGTTGTTTTTTGTGGTCATGAGCTGTCAGTTGGCTGGTTGGTTGGTTGGCTTCTTCTTCCTGCACTGCGTGAGGCGTTGGTGAAAAGTACTCGAAATAATTGACAGCTGTGGTTGCCTTTTTTGTTGGCGCTTTGCGTTTAATTGCAGCATTTTTATAGCTCCCGTCGATCGATGTCAATGCGATGCCAGTCCGTCACTTTGTTGGTTGTTGTAGTTGTTTGGTTGTTGCTTATCCCCGACATTGGTCGGTCATTAAGTCATCGTCTTGGGCTAATCTGGAGTTTGAAGCCTCAATGCGAATCTCTTTTTCTGGTTCTTTTTTTTTTAATGGTTACACATAAACTAGCCCCGTTGACATTTATGCGGCAAAATGCAACGCTTTTGATTTTGCAAGGGTAATCAAATGATGGAAAATCTATAAAAGTTTGCCTTATCTAGAATTTGTGCCTTAAAAGTCTTCTCTTTTGGCATGCAATTGGGTGGATTACTTGGCACTTGAGACCGGACTTACATTTTATGATTATGCACTTTGTGCAGGCACTTTGATGGCGCAGATAAGCAATGTGAATACCAGAGAACTGTTAACGTTGATGTCGTGCAGAGTGTAAATTTGTAGAAAAATTCCACAACAAGTGAACAACGACCGTCTTTGTATGTAGTTTGAGAGTTGCCTTGTATTATTCTAATTCTGTATATTTTAAGTGTGACCAGTTTCGATTTGACACTTTGGCACCATTTTTGCACTACCTTACTCAGAACTTTTTGTTGTACGGTCACACTGCCTTTAGAACTAACTCATTGGGTAATTTGTCGTTTTATATCTCTTTCGAATACCCAAAGCTGTATCGGAAGGTTTCTGTCCAGAAGAATGAACAGTTTGTTCCGGTTTCATGCTGGCAAGATCTTCTGGTCACAAACCTTCCCATACAGTTTGGCTATTCGATAGAGATATAAAACGTCAGTCGAAAGGCCTTTAGTCATCTTCTAAAACTCTTAAGCCTATCTCTCTTGATCTTGGTGATTTCCCTAACTACTAGAAGGAGTCATACATTATTCCTATTCAGAAAAAGGGACCAAAGTCAGTAGTATTAAACTACACGGGAAGTTCCAAGCTCTCGGCAATTCCAAAACTATTTGAATCAATCATCACTTCTCAATTACAGCATTTCTGTCGCTCATTAAAATCTTCATCACAACACGAATTTATGAAAAAGCGGTCGGTCAACACCAACTTGATAGAGTTTTCATCTCTTGTTAATATGGAGTTCGTAAACAAGCAGCAAACGGATGTGATATAAACAGATTTCAGCAAAGCTTTCGATTCAACTGTATATGCTAGGCTTTCCTCGTAAGCTTCTTAATTGAATCGTGGCTTATTTGCGTAATCGGTCTCAGAGAGTTAGCTTTAATTCGCTGTTTTCAGTACCCATTCGTGTATCCTCTGGTGTTCCCCAAGGCAGTCATCTAGGACCTTTGCTTTTTAACTTATTTGTAAACAATATTCCGTCCGCATTATCTTACTCTCAGGTGCTTATGTATGCGCACGATCTTAAGCTTTGTCTGTCTTACGTTGATCCAGTATCACCTCTTTTCCTACAAAGGGACTTAAACTCTCTCAATAATTGGTGCATGATTAGACTATTAATCCCTCACTGTTAATCCCTCAGCCTCATGTTAAGCCCCTTTCATCGCAATACGCCTTATCTCTACGACTACATGATTGAGGATAAGCCACTTCAGCGCATCTATAAAGTCGACGACTTGGGAATACAACTCGTGCCCAAGCTATGTTTCCAATGGTCATATATCGGTGATTTCTAATAAACCTAAAGGAGTTCTTGGCTTTATCAAAAGATGGTCTTAAGAATGTGATGACCCTTATGTCACCAAACAACTATACGTTTCTCTGGTCAGACCTATTCTTGAGCATGGCTCAAGTGTCTGGTCTCCACACTACCAGAAATATCACAATCAACTCGAATCTGTACAAAAACAGTTCTTACTTTTCGCCCTGCGTGGCTTAAATTGGAATCCCAATACGAGCACAGACTACGCTTATTGGACCTTCCATCCCTGAATAATCGGAGGATCTACCTTAGTGTACTTTTCCTTCTTAAGCTACTGTAAGGTGAGGTTGACTCAAGCGCTCTGCTTAGCCTTATAAGCTTTGCGTTTCCGGCACGGGTAACGAGAAATTATGTTCCGATTTATTTAAATCCCTGCGTCACGAACTATGCTCATCATGAACCATTTCGTAATCTCTGTCTAAATTACAACAAGTTCTATCATCTGTTCTGAGTAAACTCCCCATTGTTAGATGTAAGGAATAGTCTATTGTCTAATCTAAATTCATAATTGTAAATAGTTTGACTGAACTTTGTTAAACTTTAAACAACAAAAATAAATTAAATTATCCAAAATATTCCACAATGAAATGGGTGCAGAGTGAGGTATAGCCTACAATAAAATGTTTGTTTTCATTTGAAGATGTTATATTACAACTTGGTGTTAACAGGAAGTTGTTCACAGGTCTCAACTAACTTCGTCAAAGTCCCACCAGCTGCACGTGAAAAATGTGTTATTTTTTTTAAATACCTCAAAAGACCTTAAAATACCTCAACTTGAAACCTATATGCTTCTCAGCGGAAGCTAGGAATTGATTTTAGATATAGTTTCAAGGTGACATTATCTTAGAATTCTTCGTAGAATCCGATTCTGGTTTACGCTTTTTGCGAAAAAAACAAGAAATAAAGTCGGTCAAGCCCGACTATAACATACTCTGTACCCTTACACTCGCATTTGCTCAGGAGTCAAACGGCCAGTTAACACCCCGCGCACAACGCGGTGCGCTCTCTAAGTTTCTCTCTCTCTCTTTCTCTCGTGTTGAACGGTTAGGGTATGTTGCTGTGGTTGTTGGTGGGGGGGTGGGGTGGTGTTAACTGGCCGTTTTTTGCCTCGATAACTTGAGTATGGCGCATCCGATCTTTATCATTCCTTCAGCAAATCGATAAATAATTTTGTTTACAAGGTATCTATAGAAGGAACGAACGATCTATCTCCAAAACTGTAGGAGATATGAAGTTTTTTCCAAATTGCGGGGGCGGGAGGGGGCGTGACAAAAATTGAAAATAAACTTGATCTGCCTGCAAGTATAAGAAATATATGTCCCATACATGTCAAGCCTCTATCTCTTACCATCTCTAAGATCTCTTCGTTCATACGGACAGACAGACGGACAGACGGACATGGCGATATCGACTCGGCTGTTGATGCTGATCAAGAATATATATACTTTATAGGGTCGGAAACGATTCCTTCTCCCTGTTACATACTTTTGCACAAACTTAATATACTCTATGTACCTTCGGTACATATGCTTAAATCAATCCCAAGCGGTAATGAAAACAGAATAGTCCCTGATATTCTTAAGTAGGCAGGTAGGTAGTTCCAGCTTGCCCCATGTAGGGGCACAAAGACCTTAATGTCTGAGGTGTTGGCAAATGCCAATAGTTGTTTGGGAAACCAATCAAGTAGAGCAGAATAAAATTGATTTGCTCCCACTTCGATCTTAATTCAATACTGAAGCAGGATCAATTCAAGCAGAAGTCACCCTTTATACACAGAGAAAAAAATTATGCAAAATCTACACGAAAATGTAGGATTTCTACACGTTTTGACTGGGATTTCCCACCCATTACTTTTGTGTAGCTTTTCTGCATGCAGCGTTTAGTTTTCTCATTTCAACACGTGGCATGCCGCGTTTAGCTTTCTCATTTCTTTGTATATGAAGTATAGAAATCAATTAATTGATATCACAAAAAAAAACAACTCTTAGATTTAGACTTATTTGACAAAAAATTCCTGGTGCTACAAGTATATACTTGGCAATTATTGCACCAGTCACGAAAGAAAGACATTTAATTTTAAATTGACTTATCCTGCTTAATTCTATGGTTTACATCTTATCTTCTAGTATTCAAATATTATCAAACAAACAGGAACTTTATATTCAGTTGAAAGGTCTCCCCCTGGGATCTCCTGCCGCACCAATAATAGCAGACATCATCATGGAAGAAGTCTTTACCAGACTTTTAACCAAATATGTTGACGATCTCTTTGCAAAAGTCAGAGAAGAGGACATCCAAACCACTCTACAAGTGCTAAATTCTTTCCACAAGGACATACAATTTACCTTAGAATTAGAAGCAGACAACAAACTACCAATTTTAGACGCAGCAGTGCACAGAATTAATAATACGTTAAAGATCAACTGGTACCAAAAAAACCACAGCCTCAGGACGAATTATACATTATTACTCAAAACATCCCAAAAACATGATTATCAATACAGCTAAAAACCTTGCCAAGCGAATAATAGATACCAGTGACCCAATTTTTCACAATGACAAGATTTTCCCCTCAATATCATTAAGACGATCATCAAAGGAATTGGAAAAGAAACCACAAAAACACGTGAACAGACCCAAACTTACAAATCTGTCACATATATTCCACAATACTCGGAAAGACACGTCAGAGCTGACTTATACGACAGGGAACAAATCACTATAGCTCACAAACCAACATTCACCATGGCTGCAATGTTCAACAATATGAAGAGTAAAGTTACAAAGTTGGACAAAAATAATCTAATATACCAAATACCAAGTGCTGGAGACGGGACTAATATGTGTAATAAAATATGTGTTGGGACGACAAATTCAAAACTTAAGACAAGACTTCTGGACACAAGTCAGATATAAAGAAACGAAACGAGATCAAAACACAAAAAACAGCACTTGTTCCCACTGTGCTGAGAGTGGTCACTCTCCCGATATTGATGCCACGAGCATTCTACAGCAGTGGCCGGGAAAACACACATGCACATTTTGAACTTGTGTGTGTGTGTTTAGCTACGCGAGAGCGCGCTCATTTAGCACATCTGTGTTGTTGCAAAAGAGAGCAGTATAAGCTCGTATACTGTCGGTGTGTCGACGTCGCTGCCGCAGAGCTTTGTTCAATACACTGGAGACTCAGACGTGCCGAACACTGTTCTACAGCAAGAGCGTAAATACAACAAGCGATTCACTCTGGAGATGTTACACATAATCAACATACCAACAAACATTAGGCTAAGCTTTGAAACCGATACAGAGAACTGCGCGCACATATGTATACCATATAAGGTTTAATTAGTTTTACATCAAACTCCGTGGCGAGCACTTGTTTCTTGTCTCGTATAAATGTATGTATAGGTTTCACTGTCGAAAGAATTGTTTCCAGAAAAAAGCTTGTTAATTTGTATCTATTCAACGTTGTTTTTTAGCCCCCTGAAGACGGACCCCGATAATGGCCCGAAATATATTGGGAAACATATTTAACAACCCACCGTCTTTTCATTTATTTGGATGGGACGGATGACCCTGAGTCGGCGTAACTAAACATTGGATTTATAAATATCAGGTAGCTAAAACCAGCACATTACAAACAAACATTAAATTTTTAATTTAAAGATCTAGTTTGCAAGTGTATTTTCAATTGTTCCCTAAATTGCGTTGCACTACTGATATTCTTTATATTGGTTTGTAGTTGGTTCCACAACCTAACAGTATTAACAAAGAATTGTCGCTCCGAGAGCAGAAGAGATGATGATTTAGAGCATGATTTTGGCAGCATAAAGCCTGCATCTGTTTGGTTTTTGTTTTTGAGTTCTTAGTGCAGAACAACAAGGTGACTAAGCCCCGATTGTTTAAGAGCGTAACTCGCCAGATACTCGCCCGTGGCTGCAGTAAAGCGCGTTGAAACACGTATAGCCGGACTGCTTTATCAAGCTTATTCTTTTAAAAGAGCTTGCTCTTTCCGACTCAATGAGCTTACAATCATTTCGTGTATGTCAAAGCAAAGTGGGAAACACAACCAAGCCGAGTAATGGCGCGAGTGTACTCGAAAATTAAGTGCTAGTTGCAGGTCTCTGATAAAGACTTCGGCACAGACGAAGATAGCTAGGCCTTCTCGTTTTTATACTCTGTACCAAAGGTACAAGGTTTAATTTTTTCCATTAACGCCCAAAAACTAAGGTAATTAGTAAAAAATTTTTAGAGCTCATCAATGACATCTTATTGCTGCCATTAACTATAATTTCGGCAGCATACAATAGAGTGTTTGATATCAACTGTTTGGAAAAAGCTTTCATCAACAGTATAATATTTCCAATATATAAAAAAGGAGATATCAATGATCCGATGAACTACCGAGGTATATCCTTAATGAACTGTGCAGCGAAGCTACTGTCGACGAGACTAACAACGTGGGTCGAAAATCACTATAAATTAAACGAGTTCCAAGCAGGATTCCGGCGTAGATACTCAATGGTTGACAACATATTCAACTTAGCATCTATAATCCGCATTAAATTTGAAGAAAAAAGAAAAGTTTATGCTTATTTTGTAGATTTTAAGGCTGCGTTTGACCGAGTACCTCGTAAACATCTTATATACAAGCTCCAACGACAAGGTGTATCCACAAAAATAATACAATTTATAGAAAAAGTATACTCGCAAACGTCTTGCGCTGTTTGCACTGGGAGTGAGCTTTCTGGGAAGTTTGAAACCATTAACGGATTAAAGCAAGGATGCCTTATGTCACCGTTGCTATTTGCGATGTATTTAGATGATCTGCATGAACACTTAGGAGGTGGCCTGTATATCGACAACACAAACATTAGGGTATTAATGTACGCAAATGACATTGTGATGGTAGCGGACAATCCCTCAACCCTCCAGCAAATGATCCATGGAAGTCAATAAAACAAAATCCGAGATTATGGTGTTTAGAAAAGGCGATAGACTGGCGGCATCGGAGAACTGGACGTATCAGGAGGAGCAGGTGAAGGTGGTACCGGAGTACAAATACCTTGGGTTATCCTGACACCTACAATGAGCTTTAAGAAGCATGTGGCAGCCAGGACAAAAGAAGCAAAGGCGAGTATAAACTCTGTGTGGGCGAATTTCATCAACAAGGGGACAGTGAACCTAGCATCTAAATGGAAAATCTTTAACTCAGTCAGCAGAACGGTACAGTGCTATGGAGCTTAAGTCTGGGGTGGAGAAATAAAGGAAAAGGCAGACCAACTGCAGCGATATGTCTTAAAGAGGATACTTAAGCTGCCAGATAGCACACCCAATTACATTTTGGAAATTGAGGCAGTGCTAGAAGATAGACACATCTATAGTCCAACACTTCATCTCAAATACCTATCAAGAATTTTATTTGAGTATGAAGATTCTAGACTCCCGCATATCCTTGCTGAAAAAATGATGCGAAATAATTTGGGGTGGTTTGCGAGGCTTTGAGAAATGTTCGCGCATCATGGCATATCACTCGGAGACAACCAATCGCATGCAGATTAGATTGACCGCAATGTTCGGTTCCTAAGCGCATCAAAAGCAGATAACCACATGCAACACATGAACAGTAAGTAAGTCAGTAAGTGCATCAAGAGTGTATAAAAACCTTAATTATGCAATAGGGCCCCCACATACTGCATCGAGTCTTTCAAGCAAAGCGAGATAACTTGGATAATGAAGGCCAGAGGAGATCTTTTATAATTAAACAGCTGCCCAAGAAGAATTGTAAATGGAGGTATATGCTCACTATGTATGAGGAGGCGGACATGCAGCATTTTGTAGGACGATGTCCAATACTGCGGGAATTTCGTTGGCGTTATTTCAAAACTTGTACGTTTACCGAGGAAGAGGTGCTGACGGCCCTGAACGGGGGGATGGGATGGAATAATCTGCGAATTACATAGAGATGGCTACTAATTATAGAAGAAATGTCATAAATGAAAATTTTTAAATATGTAGAATATGAAATTTTGTTAATTATATATTAAATAAGTATATGCTTATATATGTAATTGTTTCTTATATGTCATACAACAGAAGGAAGGCTGACGGTTTTAAACCAAGCTTTAAATGTTTGTTTATTATTAGTTAATCAATGTAAAACTGTAAGCTATGAAAATTATCAAATGAAAATAAACACTTATCTATCTATCTATCTATAATTTCAGTATTCTAAAGCATTGAATTTCCTAATTTCTGCCTTAAAATCAAATTTCGACCTAATTATGAATTTTAGCTAGCAACTTTGAAGCATAAATTATCACATTTCTCTTGCACTCAAATAAAAGCCCTTCTGTCAATGTGGTTAACAACATCATCAAGCTAGGATGTGGCATCTCAACCAAACTAGTTTACAACAACATTAACCAATTTACAGGCAAAAACACAAAAGAAACAGACACTCGAAATTTGCATTTGGCATACTGCAACAGACACCAACACATTGCCATATGGGCCCCGACCACCTAGCTCCGACCTCAGGCACAGGCAACCAAGACAAGTCAGTGAGTCTTGCCATAGGCACACTTTGCTAATTAGTTAAAGTTTGTAGCGTCAAATTTGGTTTAGGGCAAAGGAGTTGGGGGGGGAAACTCATGTCACGGTCGCCATGCAAATTAATTAAGGCTACACACAGCGAACTGCAAATAAGGAAAGTGGCAAAACAAGGACTAATTAATGATTATGACAGAATCGGTAACGAATATTCACCCAAAAGTGGAGACCACACACACACACACACACACTAAACAGTTTGGGACAACAAATTGACCTGCAACATGTTGAACAACAGCCATAAAGGCCACAGAAACTTGTTGATTGCTCTATCCCCCCAAAAAAAAAAATAAACCAAAAAAATTAATTGGACCACACAAGAAGAAAGGCCAAAGCCAAACGGAACGACGACCACGACGACGAGCTGAAAGAGCAGGCACGTGTGTCTAATTAGGGTAAGGCTAAGGAGTAAGAGAGACAAGCATAACTGGCAGATACATCGTCGATCTGTGGGTGTCATATATTTTAATGACTCTCCGTTCCTGCACGATCATTTTTTGATAACCGAAATGAAATGGCACAAAAAAAAAAAAAATACAAAAGAAAAGGCGCTGCGCAGGGGCTGCATTTTGCATAAATCCATGTGAAATGCAACTTGGTAGTGACTGGCCAGACCAGATCAGACCAGACTCCAAGCTGAGGCTGAAGTCGTTAGGCTGGCAAATGCAAATCAGTTGTCTGTCTATGTAGGTCTCTTGGGTGTCACTCTTAACCTTATTTCAGTGTCTCATAAATGGGCCAACAGCAAAAAAAAAAAAAAAGAAATACATCTGACGGATATATTGAAGCTGGGTGGCCCATTCATCGATACTTTCTTGGGGGAAAAAAAATTCATTTTGTGAATCACATTTGGTTTATACCAGTTTGGATGCCATAGCAAGAGAAAAAAAATTAAATGTCATCAATCATCTAACATAAATCGTCAATAAAAAAGTGTTTGGCTTCTGGTGAACGCTTTTGATTGAATTTTCATGTAATAAAACTAGAATTTTTGACTTTAAACATTTGAATAAATTCTAGTACAGAATATTTACATAACTGTTAAATGACTGTGTCAATAGCTCCTGGAATATCCATGGACTGTTCATAAGAAAATTTTTTAGGCATATTCAGTTTCTTGTCAAAAGCAGGGAGAGACACGACCGACCGAAGTGATGTTGGTCCAATTTTAATGTTTTTTATTTTCATTTGAGGTGTTTTTAACATTGTCTTTAGTTTATACAGGGATTGTACTATGGATTACTTTTTCACACTCGAAATGTTCAACTTTAAGTGAACCGACCGCTGACATCACACAACAACAAACACAAACAGCAGAGTTCTGCTGTCAATAACCGATTGCGCTTTCCTCTCAGTAGTTTCTCCACACACCCACACTCTCATGAAAAACGAAACTGTGAGAGCATGTTCAACGCTATTCTCTTAAAGTTTGCTTGTCTTCTCTGCTCCGATACTTCTTCTCATACCACTTGCCTATAAAAAGAGCATTCGTACTCAAATTATACGTTCTACTTTTTTCAGAGTGAAGAGTTTTACGCGCAAACCCTCAATCAAAATGCCACCCGATAGCGACGTCGAGAAGTCGTTTTTAAAAAGTGCAAAAAAGAGCGAGAGCTTCAAATAAAAAAGAGATTTTGTTGATTCCAACTTATAATTCGTAGATTAATCAAAAATCTCTTTTAATCAGAAATAATTAAAAAATTGTGATGTTTCAAAATCCGAAAATAAAATCTTGCAAACTTCTTTTCCAAGTCAAAGTTCAGCTTTCTAAAACTTCGGGCCGATTTCTCTTCTTCCAGATAGCTGTTATGTGTCAGATAAACTTTCCAATTTACTCTGTTATTTGTTAAAAGATGTGAAATGGGCCTTTAGTGTTGTAAAATGTACTCTTGTAAAATTCAGTGTTGTAAAACAACTAAAATACCTAATTTTGTTTCAATATCACAACATTTTGCAAACATCTGAGGTTGTTCAATGAATTTTCATTAAGAACTGCGATTTTTTAGTGTTGAGAAACATTGCAAAATATTGAAAAGCGAAAGCAATTAAACAGAAAAAAAACTTAGGAGGACAAACAATATGTATCAAGTTTATGAATGAGTATGATCATTCAACTCACTTTGAAAAAAGCATTGGCAAAACGTTCAAAATAGTGTTAAAAATTTTTTTTTAAATTATAATTGAATGGTTCAAATACTGCAACGACAGTGAATGATTCCCTGAAAGTTCAATCCATGGTGTCTATAACACATTTAGGCGAAGAACCAGACGAAAAAAAGGACTTAAGAGTGCCTCAAGATACTTATCATATTATGTCCTTTAAAAAAAAGATGGTTGCGTTTTAGATCATTTCAATATTTTTGACGGTTCCCTAAGATCATGTCCATCATATGTTTAAAAGCTTTCAGAGCTTTTTGAAGCTTTATCGGAACTTTTCTTTTAGCACAGGACATATGATTTTCGGCGGGCAAAATTTTATGAGAAACGTACTGCAGGCTGATGGTTAAATGAAAGTATTAACAGTGATATACACGCAGAAAACCAAATAAACCCCCTGAGGCCCCTTCCTCGTACCGGCCTATTAGCCTTCTGTCTGCATTCAGCAAAGTATTAAAAAAGATGATCAAAGAAAAGATTTCATTTTTTGTCGATAATACAGATCTACTCCCTAATGAACAGTTCGGATTCCGTAGGGAACACAGCACAATTCATCCGCTAGTCCGAATCAAAAAGATTGTCAAACAGAACTTTAATATGAAGAAGTCCACTGGGATGGTCCTGATGGATATAAAATCTGCTTTTGACTCCGTATGGCCCAACGGTCTCGTCTTCAAGATGTCAGCTCTTAACTTCCCGACCGAACTTATTGAAATATTACAAAGTTTTTCTTGGACGGGCTCATTCTACCGCTATAGATTTAAATAATAATATTCATATTAATAAAATAAAATTTATTTTTATTTGTTAAATCAGATTGCTTGCGATCAAAAGTCGCAATTGGAGCAACACTTAGAAACTGCACGCCATAAACAATTGGCTGTAAGATGGCAGATGCCAGTTGAAGTGGAGGACGATAAAAATGGTGAATTCAACATTGAACTCTGCGAAGCCTTGATTGCAGCCAACATACCTTTCAATGCTTTAAATAATGAGACATTTAATGGCTTTCTTAAAAAATATATTAAGAAACAAATACCAAAAGAAAGTACATTACGGAAATCCTATCTGGACAAGTGTTATAAAAAAAAAATGGATAGTATTCGTGAGGCTTTGGGTGACGATAAAATATGGCTCTCGGTCGACGAAACCACTGACAAATCGGAGAGATTTGTGGCCAATCTAATTGTTGGAAACTTAACTGAAAATGGTCGTTCAAAAACCTTTTTAGTTTCAACTAAAGCATTGGATAAGGTCAATTATCAAGCAATAGCACGTTTTGTAAACAGTTCTATCATAGAACTTTGGCCAAGAGGATATGAAACCAAACCACTGCTGTTAATTACGGATGCGGCAGCATATATGCTGAAGGCTGGACAAAACTTAAAGGTGTTTTATCCAAAACTGTTACATGTGACTTGATTGGCGCATGGAATAAATCGTTTGGCGGAAACCATACGAAATTCATATCCACTAGTCAACTCGTATATATCAGCTGTAAAAAAGATCTTTTTAATGGCTCCTATTCGTATTCAGCTATACAGGGAAAAGTTAAAAATTTAACTCCCACCCGAGCCCGTTCTTACACGCTGGGGAACATGGCTTAGTGCTGCCATTTTTTATTACTACCCATTTCGACGGTATCAAAAATGTAAGTGTAGAATAAATATTTTCGATTCTGCATTCTCTTAAAACATATTCTTCTCATTGAAGGTCATTGAATCATTTAATCCGGATGATGCGCTATCTATAAAAAATGCGCAAGAAATCCTCAAGAATCCCAAATTACGCACAAATCAAATTTTTATAAAACATCACTTTAACAGAATACCGGAAATTATAGCCTCGATGGAACAAAGAAATATGGAAATTACAAAAACTTTCAAGCTTTTATCTGAAGTTAAGGACATTCTAAATGGTGTAAAAGGAGAATTCGGTATAAAACTGCAAAAAAAACTAAAGGACGTATTGGATCGGAGCCCGGACTATGGTTCATTTAATAACCTTAATCAAATATTTTCCAATTCTGATTCGGAAATAACTGACGCGGGGAAAATTAATATGTCTGACATATTTAAATTCAAATATGCACCGCTTACATCTTGCGATGTGGAACGTAGTTTTTCGGCCTACAAGCTAATTTTTTCTGAGAAACGCCAAAAATTTATAATGGAAAATTTAGAAAAATGCTTAATTATATACTGCAACAATTATAATAAAAACATTTTTGAATAATAAAAATTTCGTTCGAAGTTTACAATGTTGTTGTGCGGGAGAGTTATATTCTCAGCATTCACATGAAAGGAAGGGATTAATATATAATTCTGGAGTTTCCGAGCGCCTATAAAATTTGCTGCGCTTTTCGTGTAAGCCTCTAATATACGCGTCTTCAATTGCCATCTATCCAACCTCCATAGTTATCTTAGGTCGTTAGAAAATTTTGCAAGTTTCGCGATTTCCTTGACCATTTGATATACTCCTCCTATTTACCCGCCGGTTTACCCTTCTTTATGATAATCTAAATTCAAATGTGAATTTTTTAAATTTCGCAATTTTTTTGACCATTTGTTCCACATCTGAAATTTATGAACAATTTAGAAATTTCCCAATATTTAAGAACTTTCAAGGCACACCTTTCATTTGCTCGGTCTACAACTCCCATTTAACCGTCTATATATGCCATCTTTATATTCTTTATAATAATCTAAGCTCCAAAATAAGAATTTTGCAAATTTCTCAATTTTTATACATTTTTTATACAATTACATAATTTGACATATTTATTGCATATTTTGCATAGTATTAAGTTTTTGTCTAATGGTTTTTTTTTTTAATTTTTCCCTACAATGTAATATAAATTAATTAAATTTAAAACAATAATACAGTCCATATTCACAACAAAGTAGAATAAGTCCATAGACTTGAACTCTTAAGAAATATGTAATATATTATATATTAGAAGCATACACGTATCATTACAATTCGATGCAATAAATTGAATTGATTTTGCCTGTGTTGCACCTAGTTTAAATGTCACATTTAGCTGTCACCACATTTTACCAAAAACTGTTCAATTACCTGAACTGACTTAATAGAATTGACCCAAAAAGGTTGTCCACTCACTTCCATCGATTTCACTGACCCCCGAGGTTCTTCTATCTTGACCTGAGAGCTTAAGCAAATTTTGTTGATATATAGGCAAAACGGCAAACAGAATTAATTCCACAGCATGCCAAAAATTGGCCCCTGGCCATGCCATATGCCATGTCTCAGCCTGAGCCTGAGCCTCAGCCTGGGTGAACGCATGCGAAGGCGAACACGTGGTTCGGTCGGTGGAGGCCGAAATGTAAATAGAATGCCCTTTTGTCGTCGTCTTTTGGCTGCAGGGGAGGCGTTACCGCCAACCGCCTTGCACAAAAGTGGGCGTGCGCATACATGGCAACAATGGGATGGGGGATGGAGGAACTAGACGCAGTCGCACCGCAGTTGCAGTCGCATCGTAAACTCAGCACGTAAATTATGATCAGCCAACGGCGTTGAATATTAATTGCACAGAACCGAAATGAACAAAGGCTTCTTGCGACTCCAGGAGCAGCCACATTCCTAGGCGACCGACCGACCGACCAGGCCAGAGCCACATGTGCTCAAGTGAAGCAACCAGAGAGTGTCCAATGTCCAGTCCATACTTGGTGGGCATCTGTAACGGTGTCTTTGATAAGCGTCGATAATTATTGACCAGACCGGGAGAAGAGGCTCAGGCTCAGGCTCAGAAGACTGAAAGCCAGACTGCAGCTTCGTTAGAGACCAAGCGAGTACACTGAAAGAAATTCCACAAAAATAGTTCCTTTCCCACATATATTTTCATTGTTTTATCTTTGACTTTTCTCTCAGTGTCCGCTACCCAGTTAGAGTTTAATTAATTTCCAGGAAGTTTTGATCGCTCACCACACCGTCTGGAAGCTTTCGGTTTTCGCCATTGTCGCGGTCATCACTCAGTTTGGAGTTGGAGGTCTATGGTGGCCAACAACCAACCTGTATGTCAGTGTCAACAGTGGACGACCCCCGTTGCTCATTTCGCTGACTCTTGGTCTTGCTGTTTGATGAATTGTCGCCCCGTTTGGAGAGTGGGGAATGGGGAATGGGGAGACAAGGTGTGGTCCTCCAAAACCCTTTTTGCCTGTGTTTACTGTCAAAGTGGTTTCGCTTCTAACATAAAATATTTGCCAGCTCCATCGCTGAGCAGCAGCAGCAGCAGCCCCAGTCTGGGCATGGCATTTTTGTCCTGCGGCCACCGGCCAAGAAATGCACGAAAAACCTGAAAATTGTTTGCTGTATTTATCATGGCCGACAAAGCGGCGCAAATCTCTGACTGAAACCGAAATCACAAGGCTATCAAGGCAAACAATAAAAATGCCAACCACAGTTGGTGGCAAAAAGTACACACACCGGAGCCAACAAGCAACAAAGCAACAAAAGAGAATTCAACTCAAACTGTTGGGGAAAAACAAAAAAGCCCGGAAGCAAGTCAAAAAGTTGCAGTTTATTGAATTTTTGCCTTCGATCCGGCCAAAACGGAACAGTTGCAAAAATCTTTTGGTTCAGTCAAACAGACACACACACACAAACAGTGCTCCACACAAGTCTTTGCCTGTTGCAGTTGATGTGCCAGACCTAGAGGCTAGAGAGTTTCATAAAAAACCAAAAAAGATTGGAAATCCTTTGAAATGCACTTTTTGATGGACAATCAATCGGAAATATAATTTAACAACTTTTTTGTTTCTTGGGGTAAGAAAGTTTGTTATCAAACTTTTACATTTCATGTTTCAATGAATTTTTGACAAATTATTGAAAATTTTCTTGGACATTTTTGACTACACTTGGGGAAAACATTTCGTATAGGAAAAACTCTAACAATCATATTTTATTTTACTATGCCAATTTTGAATTAAAGTCAATTAATATGCACTTTGATTTAACTAAAATAAAAATTAAAAAATATATGAATCATCCACGGAATTCTAACTTGAGAATTACAAGTTGTCTCATGTTTTTAGGCAGATGTTAGTTTCAATTTAATACAAATAGTATCTTAGACATGGCGCAACGCGTTGAGACGGCATTCCTATCGTTTTCACTCCAAAGAACCCCAATTTCGAATCCCCGCCGAGTATGTACAAAATTTCAAATACAATTTTAACAGCCCAACAGCGTGTTGAGCCCTAAAGAAACAGCCATGATACAACGGACAAGGTATGGCGCTCTTTCAGGACACTCAGCTCGGTCCAAAAAACTTCAATGTGCAGCTGACACTTGATGCGAAAGGTTTTTTTGTTTTTGCTTTGCCGGCGGGATTTTGAAGTGGTGGGTTTCTGTTGCTCTGATTGCTACCCTGCAAACATTTTGATGGGCTTCAAATCTCGCTCGTCAAAATGAGAGTTTATCTATAGTTTGAGGGGAGACTTTGGCGATTTACTCAAACAAAATACTTAAGGTATCGCATTTTTAACATACAAGGAATAAATTAGCGATATGTAGATAAAATATTTTGGAGTCACATTTCAAACTTCGTTTTAAATAGAAATACAGAATATGAGTATTATAATTTCTAAGAACAATAACGTGGATTTGTGTTAATGTACAAAGCAGTTGGAGCTTCTATACCAAACAAGCTGTGAAAGAAGAATAAAATAGTCGTATGTCGGCCATACACATATATTAAACCTAAGTTTCGACCAATCCCAATCCAGCAATTGGCACAGAGTTGGAGTTCGAAATGAACTTTGTACTGCCCTTCGTTTATCAGAAGTTATTGACTTAGTTGTCATATGGAGACATGCTTGAAGATTATATTTTAAGCTGAATCCACAACATTGCTTTGGATACAAATCCTCCAAATTCCACAGTAATTGCTATTGGGCAAACTTTTTCCAATATTTTCAATTCTTATTTAAAACGCGTTTTTAACTCCAGGAAGAAACGTTCTCTTATCTCCAGGAAAAAACATGAAAGAAAGTCGGTCAAGCCCGACTGTAGCATACTCTGTACCCTTAACGTCGCAGCTCGCATTTGCTCACGAGTTATACGCGCTCATTTCTAAATTTCACTCTCTCTCTCTCTCTCTCTCTCTCTCTCTCTCTCTCTCTCTCTCTCTGACTAAGATTGCCGTTCAATAGAATGCTGTGGTGATGGGTGGGGGCTGGGCGGTGTTTACTGGCCGTTTTTTGCTCATAACTTGAGTATCGTTCATCCGATCTTTATCATTCCTTCAGCAAATCGATAAATAATTTTATTTTCAAGGTATCTCTAGAAGGTACGAACGATCTATCTTCAAAATTGTAGGAGATATGACGTTTTTTCCAAATTGCGGGGGCGGGAGGGGGCGTGGCAAAAATTGAAAATAAACTTGATCTGCCTGCAAGTATAAGAAATATATGCCCCATACATGTCAAACCTCTATCTCTTACCATCTCTGAGATCTCTTCGTTCATACGGACGGACGGACAGACAGACAGACGGACATGGCTATATTGAATCGGCTGTTGATGCTGATCAAGAATATATATACTTTATACTTCCTTCTCCCTGTTACATACTTTTGCACAAACTTAATATACTATATGTACCTTCGGTATAAAGTATAAAAACGCATTCGTATCCCACGTAAGAGACTTTTTCGTTTACCGCAACAGAGACTTTATCTGATCTCCAGTTTTCTCGTTTTCCTATCTCCAGGAAGAAACTATTTTTATACCCTTGTAGAGGGTATATTAGGGTATCCAGATGTTTGTAACGCATAGAAATATTCATTTCCGACCACATAAAGTATATATATTCTTGATCAGCATGACGAGCTAAGTTACTATAGCCATGTCCGTCTGTTTCTATGCTATCTCCTACGTCAGTTTTAAAGCTATCTTAACCAAACTTAGCACGAAGCCTTTTGGTACAAATACGCTGCACATTTGTCGGAACCGGCCGGATTGGATTACTATAGCATATAGCTGCCATAGGAACCAGCGGTCGAAAAAGTAGTTTTAGTGAGAAACACTTTTTTGTCTTCAACGCAAACGTCCCCAATCATCGTATTTCTAAGTTTTCTATGTTTTCACATAATTCCACTAAGTTTTATGAAAATCGGACCACTATATGGTATAGCTGCCATACAAAAGATATGTGTGAAAAAAAGTCTATGTATGAAAAACTTTTTTGTTTTCAATGCAAACGCCCCCAAACCTCATATTTATGAGTTTTCTACGCTTTTACATAATTCCACCAAGTAATATGAAAATCGGCCAACTGTATAGTATAGCTGCCATACAAAATATAGTTCTGAAAAAAAGTCTTAGTAGGAAAAACTTTTTTGTTTACAATGCTATCGCTCCCAAACTTGTTACTGATTAGTATTATACGCTACCCCACAATTCTGCTAAGTTTGATCCAAATCGGATGACTATAGCATATAGCTGCCATAGAAACTGTCGGTCGAAAAAGTAGTTCTAGTGAGAAAAACTTTTTTGTTTTTAATGGTAGCGTCTTTATACCTTACAGTTGTGAATATTATCAGTTTCCACACAATTTTGGGAAGTTTGGTAAAAATCGGATGAATATATCATATAGCTGCCATATAACAAACTGGCAAGCAAATGCTCAAAATAGTGACGCTCCTCTATTTTTTTCAATATTTTCAATATTTATTTAAAACGCTTCAACTCCAGGAAGAAACGCTTTTTAAACTCTAGGGAGACTCGTTTTCCCCTTTCCAGGAAGAAACGCTTTTTTATCCTTTAGAAGGCACATTTTCTAATCGGATCTTTATGCCCAGCAGGAATTGCTTTCTTATCGCTGAGAAGAGGCTTTTTCCTATCTCCCAGAAGAACGCTTTTTTTCTCCCACTTCTTCACGAAGGGAGATAAGAAGGCGATTGCCATGCAATATAGCTAGAGGTAACCGATACCTTCTGGAAGAATCGCTTTCTTATCTTCTGCTTCAGCTGCAGTGTTTCAAAAGTTGGTTCAAACGAAGGAAAGCCGAAATAGCTAAGCTAACTTCGTCTGTGCCGAAGCTATTAAGCCATACTCTATGATATGATTTCGTCTGCTACGGAAAGCAAAAAGGGAAAACACGAATGAGAGCCTTCTGAATTATCAACATGCAAATATGTCGTACAAGAAAATATGTGAGGAATGCAAAATCCGCTTTTAAGCAAATATAGCCCAATCACTACACCCAGAAAAATAAATGACCTAAAATGGCCCAAAATTGCCTAAAATTTTAAGCAATTTTGCCTAAACTAACGTCCAAAGAATTTTGGACTAAAATTAAGGAGAGGCATTACCTAAATTTTTTTTTTCGGTTTAGGTCGTATATGGCCTAAAATCGAGTTTATATTGACCTAAAATTGAGTCTATATTTTTATGAAATATGTGGCCTAGAATGTAGGCAGTTATTTAAGGTAATAACTTCCTTGAAAAAAGTCCCTCAACGCCTCTATAGAGAGCATAAATCACAATAGATCATTCTGGAAAATAATCAAAATTCTGAATGGCAGATCTTTCGTAAAAGGTATAGACATGGATGCAACTAAGGCTGGTCGACTATTTTCGAAATCTCCTATAACCGAATCCGATTGGCGAACCCCTATCATAAGCAATGCCCGCTAGTGATAGACGAGATTGAAGCAATTATCAACAAGCTGAAGCTTAATAAAGCGCCCGGAGTTGACCGCATACCCGCAGAGTTAACGGAAGCTTTCAACGAGGATTTCGGATAGCTTTCCCATCTTCAAAAACGGGGATCCGAAAGATGTGAGAAATTATAGGGGTATCACGTTTCAAAACTGAATCGCCCAGAGCTTCTCCTCCACCTGCTACTCCAACGCTTAAACCAGCGATGCCCAGCCGTATGCTCTTTGAGTACGTTTTGTTTTTGTAATTGCACCGAAGATAGGAAATCAATGATCGTATACATGCAGGGCGCGACGTATACAAAACGATACACATGCAAACGATTTCGTGTGTGTGCATCGCGTAGAACAAAACCCGGATTTGTTCTCTTCTTTGATTGGCGTTTGCGAGCGCAAGCAAACTGACCAACAACAATTTCATTATTAGTATTGGTGCTTTTCTTTGTGAGTATTGGTGAGTGCTCTGTAGTATGCTGCTTTTGGGCAAGCCTGGCTTAAACGAATGGATCTTAGATGAAGACATTCTTATAGAGTACCAGGCTCGCTTTCGAAAAGGATACTCTGCAAGTTGCTTGTAGTGATTGTATCATGGGAGACTCCCCTTAATTTTAATAAATTTTGTGAAATTTATCTAACCAAACCTTCGGTTCCATAAGTAAAGGAACCTTTTCGGTTTCCAGCCTTGATCACTTGGCTAAGTTAGGTTAGAAAGCTTCTTCACTTAGGCCATGCAACACCTAATGTAAAATACTTTTAGACAGTAAAGGGAGGGCCATCAATTTTAAACCAGATCAGAATCATGGCTTTAAACTTTATCCTTGTAACTGAAGCCCACAACGCCAGGCTGTAGAGTATGTATTTGCTTATAATCTGAAGACTAGGTTCATGCCCTTTGACTTTACCACCAGCTCTACATGCGATTAATGAGGAAGAGGTTAATTAGCAGATTAATCTCCTATATCCCTGTAAAGACCCTTGACCAAAGCAGTCTTGGTCACCTTTTTGTCCCTTGTGGAATGATGCCGAAAAATGACAAGAAGATATAAAGACTTTATCCCACATTTTCTAAGATTTTTGAGAATCTTCTGCTGGCAAATCTTTGGTCTGTAGTTATTCAAATCCTCAATGCTACAGAGCACATAATTTGAGTTTTTTGAACAGTTCAACAATAACAACAGAGAAATGAACCCTTATCAGCAAGTCTCGATTGCGCGCACTGCACTTGTTTCGCCGTCTGCTAGTGTAGGCTGACGCCGGTATGAATGAATTTTGTTGCTTGAACTCACTTGCACTTGTAACGACGTCTGCTTGTGCGTGTCGGCGCTTTTTTTATATAGATTTAGTTGATATTACAATAATTTGGCTTAGTTCCAGATGATCGAATCCCTCGTTGATGTATTTTTTCGATTTTTGTTTCTCAAACTAAAACAGAAATATGGTTTCCACATCACTGTCCATTACATCCACATGCAGTTTACCCCCACTGTTTAGCCCACACATAAACTATCCACACACTCTCAAAATTTCTTGCAACGCAACGCCAAGTGTAATTAGGCACGATTTTCAGAACAATTACCACCTGGTGGTATTCCATGCAAATGTTTCGTTAACAAATTGTTGCCCACCCCGCTTAGATCGTGCCCGGGTGCAAATTTTCAAAGATCTTAAAATTCAAAACGAAAAAAAAAATCACCCTCCAGGCATTAAAACCAAATGCATTCGCAGTTCGGAAGCAAATTAAGCTGCAAATAATAAATAATTTGTGCTCATAAAAGGCAATAAAAAAGGCGGTCAAAAAAGCTGTGGCGATTTATTTCATGAGATAATTCCAAACTAATTTGGTAGCATTTAGTTGGGGAATTATCGATCGGCAGTTGGTCAAACGCCGGCGGAGCAACAGCTGAGTAATGGCAATGAAAAATGCATAAATTTTGGTGGGGCCACAAAAAAAAACACAAAAAATCTGTCATTGATCATACAGAAGGAAAACAATGGGGAGTGGAAGGAGAAGCTACTCTCATTTTAATTATTTGCACATTCTTTTCACATGAAAACAAACTATAGCTTAATTCGTGGGATTAGCATATATGATGTTACTGTTACCTGTCCCTTGCCTTATAAGGTGCACACACACACACAGACAGACACACTGATCATACCATGTCAGAGAATGTCAAAAAAATTAGCATTACTCCCGGACGAGTGAAACGGGTACCAGCTGCCAAAAGAATGGCTGCGTTCTCATGTGATCATCGATGGATTACAAATGGAATTCGTATTGAAATTCATGTCTCTGTTAGCAAAATGCTGTTTGCCAATGATTGGCTCAACTTTCACCGAGCCCTGCGCGCCCAAAGCAAATTGTTAAGTTTTTTTTTGTATTTTTGTCTCTTTTGGCTGCTCAGTTGGATTTTTGCTCATTTTTTTGTATTTCATATGCATGCACAGCGGATTTTCCATAAGCAAAATCCTTTTGGCAAATTGTATATGCATCATAAAGAAAGAGTGGACAGCAGAGAGTAGAGGGGAAAAGCGCCACAAAACGAAAGCTCGACGAATATTTCGCATTAAATAAATTTCACATTTTTATACATACCCTACAGGCTACTGTGGATACACTGTATGTGTATGTGGGTTTAAAGCAATGTGTTTAGCATTTGTTAAAGGTACATGGAACCACATGATAGAAACTATATAACAAAATAACAAACTATTACTAAGATTTATATAAGATCATTAATAGAAAATTTATTGTGGAATAGCTTTGTAGTTAGGTATCAAATTTATATCACTTGGCAATGTTTTTAAGTTCTTTGGCAATGATTCCCGACACTAACCCGTTGAGTCTTTGCTCTGGCATATTAACACGATCTCAGGTTTTCAATCACTTCAGCGGAGAAGAAATTCGTTATGACTGTTGATGAAGTGACAACTGCAACAATATTGCCACATTCGGAAAAAAATAATTGAATTTCTTCGATTTTATGACCCGTAGTACCTCAAGTGCAGACTGTACCATTTTAACTTCAAGCTCTCGCAATTGTTTGTATTATTCAGTATTACAATTTAAGTCATTCAATTTTCTTTTTTAACTTATGTTGACTTTCATATTCGTATTCATCACTTGCATTTTTATTTGAATGGTTATCTTCATACTCCGACTATTATCTTCATAAGTATACCCGAATTATGGTTATTATACCTGAGTAAGTTCATTTAATCACCCAATCACAAGCAAAACAACATGAACTTGTACTCGGAATGACACCGAGACAATTCATTAACCTTAAAAATATAGACTGAATAGACGTTACAGTGCACTATGCTGAATTTGACCCGTTTCCGTGGCTAAAATTAAAATTTTTGAAATTAACAAGATTTTTCACTGCAGGTTTCTTGTATAATGATGGTTATGACTGTAGGAAGGTATTTTAGAAAAGTGGGCTTGTCAACGCCCCCCACCGCCCACAGAAATCGAAAAAAAAATCGAAAATTAAAAGCAATTATAAAGTTAGAGACCCAATTTTGGAACACAGGATAAATATCCTATTTCAAATGTGTCCTGCAAATTTGGTTCAGATCGCATAATAAATATAGAAGTTATTCAATAAGATTTTTTTTTGTTGTATTATTTTATGTATTCATTTTCAACTTCATCAATGTCATCAATTTCATTATTATTATAAAAAAAAATATGTATTGTCGTCTTCCCTTGCGGCGATATCATTTGCAAACTCATCTGCAGATTCAACTTCAAAAGCCAACAGATGTTCAGTGCCGTTGCAATAGCCTCTTTTTGATAATCCACTATTCGACTTGTTGTGTGATTCAATAGGTCTTGCAAAGAAACTTTTGCTACGGTGCCCGTTACAATAATATTGGCTGGTCGGCAGTCCTTTTTCTTTTTACTTACATCATGATAATTGGGATATATATCAGCTTTCCTGCATTTTGCATCTTCTCGAATTGCGCAATATTGTTCAGTTGTGAAACCTTGATCCAGAATCATAGCCAACGCCTCTTCAGCGGAAGATCGCAAAGGCCACGGACTTGTTTATCATTTTGCGAATAGTGACGGCTTTTCCGGGGTTTAATGCAAGTAATCTTAATAGGACAGCAAGATCAACTAGCCCGCGCCTACGAGCAGCTATGCTTGCCGCTTGAGTCAGTAATCTTGCGTTATGTTTTTGTCCCGCGGAGAGGTTGGCTGCTTGCCTTCTTTGAGCTCTTCTACCTTTTATATTGAATGTCATTTTTGGACGTCCAACTGGTTTTTTTATTTCCTCTCCTTTGGCTTCTTCTATAGTTAAATTAAGGCTCATATAACCTTCCATCCAATTTGAATATGTCTTTTTGAACCTTTCCACCTTCCTACAGCATTTTTGCCAATTTCGCCATAAATTTGCAGAAAAATTTCGGACTTTATCTTTTAAATAACGATGATTTTCTTCCAAAACGCTGCCATCAATTTTGTCATTAATAAAAGTGTACATAGCATTTTGTTTCTCACAAAAGCTGCTTTGTTTACGCCACACTTCTAGCAGATCTGCATTGCTGATTAAGATGTTGCTTCTTTATAAATGAAATAACGCAAAAAGGCGCAAAAAGCGCACAATGTGCTTACTAGTTCTGAATTCAGAATTGACAACTCTACAACATGTATATAGACACTCAATGAAATAATTTGAAATTTGTTTTTAAACTCTTTGGAAAGTTCAACTTTCTTTCCAAAAGTGACAAGGGGACACCACTTGCTAAATATACAAATTGTTAGAAAAATACGAAAACGAAACACGCAACATATTAGTATCAACACATAGTACTAACCTGAAGAATTAATATTCATTTCGAATTTGATTATTTAATGATTTTTTGTCAGAGATATGCCAATTTGAAATTGCACCGCAAAGTTAACCTTTAAGACAGCACGTGTTGTTCGCTTGCAACAGCTGACTTTAACAGCTGTTATTTTAACACTAAACTGTTAAGTTAACATTTTAGGTATGTAACATAGCATTTTGATCATTTCTTAACATGGTAACATTGAAAAAACGAAAATTTGCATACTCGCGAAAAATGTGTTTTGGCCACGGAAACGGGTCAAATTCAACATTGTGCAGTGGCGCCCGAGCAGGGACCTTGAATTTTTGTTTGAGCAAGTTTGAGCACTGAATCGTTTACCAGTAACCCGTCCCAGAATTATGGCCTTAGCCCAGAAACACGCCCGAATACCATCCACCGCTTCACCTGCTGCACCAGCAGCGGCACCACCCAGGGCTCTAAAGACAAAATCGGCGCCCACAATTACCCCTACCACGGGACATTCTCTTTTGATCCCACTCACTTTGGTGAACCCGGCGGCCAAGTCAGAGCCAAACCCCCCGGCAATTCTAAGAGAAAACTTGGAGGAGGCGGAAGCAGCAACAAAGACCCCCTCAAGCGCGAGCAACTCAAAAATAGCGGCCATCAGCAACAACCGATGCTGAGGTGAAGAATTTGACGATAGAAAAACCCCCCGGAAGTTCAACTAGCCCGCGCTTAGCGAGTTGGACCAGACGGCCAAAGCTATGGTCATACCACTCCGAGGAGATGCCTTAGATTGGTGGCATACAAGCCCAGTAAATATGCCGAACTAAAAGTAAAATTGGCTCAAACAGCACCTGCAGGAGGGCCGGGGCCAAGCTTTCTCTCAATTTTTCGCACAAGAGAAAGGGACCTACAGTTTAACGCCGAATCCGAACGGCAATAGTTAGAGAATTTTAGCTTTTTTCCAAATTGCGGGGGCGCGAGGGGGCGTGGTAAAAATTGAAAATAAACTCGATCTGCCTGCAAGTATAAGAAATATATGTCCCATACATGTCAAACCTCTATCTCTTACCATCTCTGAGATTTCTTCGTTCATACGGACGGACAGACAGACAGACAGATAGACAGACAGACGGACATGGCTATATCGACTCGGCTGTTGATGCTGATCAAGAATAAATATACTTTATAGGGTCGGAAATGATTCCTTCTCCCTGTTACATACTTTTGCACAAACTTAATATACTCTATGCACCTTCGGTACAGAGTATAAAAAGAGTGAATAGAAGAAACGCCTTCTGATCCGGTAGGGGTAATTTACTTTGTCGGTTTGACCAGCTACGCCCCTGCTCGCTGCGTTGGTGATCGGAAGGAATTTCCTAGAAAACCATGAATCTATGCAAGTGCAAGATTGTGAAGAATAAAAGACCGCAGGCCTTCGTCGGAAAGGTTATCACTCAGAAGAGGAAAGATATCATTGTAATCCCTACACAGAATGCGAAAAGGACCATTAGAGGCATATAAAGTAGAAGCAACAGGAAGCCTCAAGGGAATATAGTTTCGTGTTTGTCTTGAAGGGACATTAAGGTTCACGCGCCCGAGTAGGTACTCAGCTTCAATATTACCCTTTATAAGCTTGTTTAGAAACATTATACCCAACATAGTACGTCTATGCTCAAGTGAAGGTAAGTCTAAATGCTTAAGCCGGGAAATATAGGGAGGAAGTCTCAACTGTGGGTCCCAACCTAGGTTGTGAAGGGCAAACAAAAGGAACTGCTTCTGGACAGATTCAATACGTTTACACAGGGTGAGTGATTGAGGGTTCCAAATACACGAACCAAACTCCAAAATAGTCGTGTAGGGATCATTGAACTCCGTAGATCAACGTTTAATAAAACCTAACAAACCCTTTGGCTTTATTCACAGAAAGTTCAATGTGAGTGCCAAAAGAAAGTTTATGGTTGAGGGTAATACCCGGATCATGGAAATATTCCACTTGTTCAAGTTGATAAGAATCCAATAAATTGTTAATCAAAAGAGTGGTTCTACGATAAAAAGTCATAGATTTACACTTGTCCCTGTTCATTTGCAACAAATTGTAAGAGCACCACATAAATATGGAATTCAAATCAAACTGAAGCAAAGCAGAATCATTGGGCGAGTTGTGGCTCAGGAATATTTTCAAGTCATCTGCGTATATCAGTGCACGAGAATGCTTAATTACATTAGGCAGGTCATTAATAAGAAGAGGTCCAAGATGGCTGCCTTGGGGAACTCCAGAGGTCACAAATACCGGATAAGAAGTGCTACTATTTAAGACTACTTTCTGAGTTCTAGATAAGATTTTATCCAATTAAGAAGCCCCAGTGGAAGTCCCAGAAGACGCAATTTCAAAATCAGAAGGCAATGAGAGACACTGTCGAAAGCCTTACTAAAATCAGTAAAGATAACATCTGTTTGTTTACCTTGAGTAAAACCATGAATCACTGAAGAAGTAACTTCCAGTAAGTTTGTAGTAATGGATCTGTTTTTAACAAATCCATGCTGGTTCGGCGATATAAAAGGAGAACATGAGTGCTGTAACTGAGATGTTATAAATTCAACCCAGCGTAGAGGCCTCTCAATATTTTACGACCCCATAAACTATATAACTATATTCTTGATCAGCACGAAGAGCTGAGTCGATTTAGCTTTGTCCGTCTGTCGGTCTGTCTGTCTGTTTCTACACAAACTAGTCTCTCAGTTCTAAAGCTATCGAGCTGAAACTTTGCACAGAGTCTTCATTTTACTGCACGCTGCAAATATGTCGGAACCGAACGGATCGGATGACTATATCTTATAGGAACCATCGGTCGAAAACTGTATCCTAGTGGGAAAAACTTCTTTGTTTTCAATGTTAACGTTCCCAAACTCAGCCATTATTAATATCATATGCTTTCACAAAGATTTGAAAATTTTGGTAAAAATCGGATGACTATATCTTATAGCTGCCAAAGGAACCATCGGTCGGAACTTTTGTTTTCAATTTTATCGTTCTTAAGCTCGGCGATTGTTAATATGAAATGCTTTCAAAAAGCTTTGCGAAATTTGGTCGAAGTCAGATGTGTATCTGTCGGAAAATGGGTTTCAGTTAAAAAAATGTTTGATTTTAATGCTAGCGTTCTTAAACTCTGACATTTCAAAAACAGCACTTGCAAGGGTATAAAAACTTCGGCACAGACGAAGTTAGCTTGGCCTTCTCGTTTGTATATGGAGTTGGCACCCGTCGGAATCGATTTAGTTTGTCTGAGGTATAACGCAGTCCGATTATTAACACCCTCTTAAAAGTTGTAAGACTACTATAAGAAATCCCTGAATAAGTGCATTTCTCCCTACAAAAATTTTTTAAGAATTTGATAGATAAATATACCTATTATAATAATTCCATACTTATCTTCTGCGTTCCAAAATGTTCGCTGGGTAAACAAAATGATGAAGAATATAGTTTCACTGTCTATTTGCATAATGAGTTAGTTGAAAGCTCCTCCCCTTATTGTCTTAAAAAAGTCCACCAATCATAACCAGGCTTCCAACTGTTTCACCTGAACAAGCCAACCCCTTTGAGAGACCCATCTTGAACATGTCATGTCAGGAACTTGAAGTGAAGTTGACTTTTCTGAAACTTCATCTTTACATGAGTTTGGCCAACAGGTAACAGCTGTTGTTATTACCCCCTAATTGATTCAATGAATTGGCTGCGGTTTTCCATTTTATGCAATTTGCATGCAATTTTGCCAACAGCTGAAAGGGTCGACAGCGACATTAGTTTGTCTCGGGCGCACGCATCAGGTTAATTGAAATTAAATTGCACTTTAATTTGATGATAAATTGCGCAAGTGCTTGTCAATGCGGTTGACCACAAGATTCGACACAACAAAGTGACTTTCACTTGGAGGTGCTTCCGCCCACATGTGAGGTGGGAGTCATAAATTGCGAGCTATTTAAAAATAAATTGCGCCAGCGAGACTATTTTTCGTTTAATGAAATTACAATAAACCGCGCGCGCGTCACATGCAAACAGAGAAAAGAAAAGAGGTAGCCGCCGCCAACTCCAACTGCATCCTAGTGCGGATGTGGAGTGGGGAGAGTGGGAGCCTGGCATCGTTAGCAGCTTCCAGCACAAAAGCGTCGGCCATTAGTGCGTTGGCGTTGTCGTAGTCGTAGTCGTTGACTTGGCTTTGCTTTGCTTTTCTTTCGCCTGCAGCAAAAGGGAAGGTAATCCCCATTATTAGCGCAATTAGCGCAAAAAACCGCCAAGGCATATTCAACTCTAGCCTCTGAATGTGACCATTGTTAGGCCTTGAATTATGTACCCACACGGCACGGTTGGCTAGACCAACTATTTAGCACTGATTGGGGGTAGCATCTGGATATTGGGGGAAAATAAATTGAGTGATTTGATTGAGAGTCTTGAGTGGGTACTTGATTAGCGAGGCCATTGAAGATGCTTGGGTATTAAGGCTTAGTTCAAAAGTATGATGAAACTTTCGACCTTTGGCTTTTTTATTTGAATATAAATGAAACTAATATAAAACGAAAAAATTTGGCAAGATTTACTCTTTAAATGCAAAATGGTCCTTTTAGCCGGTTATTGTGAAAACACTTATTCACTTTGATTTATTTATTAAATTTAATTCTACGAGTTAGCTTAATATAAGCTTAGGCTAAGGTGTGATGGAAAACTGTGCCTGCCCCATTAAATTTGTATCATTATCAATTTGATACGTGTTGCAAAGCGGCCTTCGATAAGGTACCAAAGAAACTGCATACTATGGAAGTGTTATCCAAAACTTATTTATCTATTGGAAAGGATTTATGACCAAACGGAAGCAGCAGGATGAAAGACGGAAATCGGGATAAGGCAACAATGCACACTATCTCCCCTACTTTTGCGCTTTACCGAGACGAATTGCAAGATGCGCTAGAAGGCGGACTGTACGTAGGAGACCTTAATATCTGTATGCAGCCGACATGGTTTTTTTTGGCTGATGAGCCCTGAACACTCCAAAACATGATTAGCCGATTAGAAGAGTATTGCAGTAAATGGGGAATGGAGATGAATTTAAATAAGTCTGAAATTATGGTATTCAGGTAGACTGTCGCCTTCTGAAAAATGGACCTACAAGAGAGAAGAAGTAAAAATATCATCTGAATTTACATATCTGGGAGTCTTTTTCCCATTTAAAAAGCAAGTGTTAAGAACGAGTATTGAGGCCAAAACAATTATTAACATGATCTGGAATAGCTTCATGGGAAAACAAAAGAGAGAATATCTTCTGAGTATCAAGATGAATGGATGAATTGTGCAACCCGCTTGAATTAGACTGGAGAGAATCCTTAATGGAATTTTTTTCGGATAACCATTCATGATACCTTCAAAGCAAAAATATTGCAGTACAATCATCAGCAAACACCAGGACAACTCATTGTCAAATTGATATTTTTGGTATTAGTTTGATACTAAGCCTATTAATTTAATACGAAAAAGTACTAATTTAATACTTATCATTTTCAATGTTATCAAATAACAGTTCGAAATGTTATAAAAGAATTTGGTAATAGTTCAAAATAAATATACAAAATTTACTTTTAGGAAAAATTTTATAGGAAAATCTATGTCATTGATCAATGACGGTTAGCCAGTAACTTATCCCAAAGAAAAGGAGTCCGCCAAACAATTAATTCAGGTAACAACTTCGACAAGACTTTAATTTTCGGACTGATTGCTGCTAAACCAAGCCATCTAGGAAATTAATTTTTGTTTTCTTATAAAGTTTATTTAAATGTAGTAATTAGACGAAAATTACAAAATTATTCAAAAGTTGTAAGTATACAAAAAACATTGTTAACCAACCAACCAAAGTAACAAATTTTGGAGTCTTCATTTTGCACCACTTGAATAGGACACTTTATCTAAAAACCATTTAAGAATATTTCAATCCTTTTCAAATAACAATATTACTTAAATAAGAAATTACTAACATGTTTTTAAACCAAAAAAAGTTTTTAATAGTGTGTTGAGCCTCCTTTTTTCTCCAAAGCCTCACACATTCGGTCTGGAAGGGATGCATACAATTTTCCCAAATAATTCAACGATATCGAGCCCCATGCTAATTTGATAGCTGCCTGACCTGATCCATATACTTCACGTGTTAGCCATTCCCACACATTCTCAATGATATTCAAGTCCGGTGAATAGGGTGGCCAGTTTAATAACTCCACGTTTTGGCTCGCTATATACGATTTAACAATCCGGGCCGTATGTATAGGGGCATTATCATGTTGATAAATCCATTTTAGATTTGCAAAAAGAGTTTGGAAGTGTGGAAAGGCCTCTTTCAATATACCATTATAACACAACGCATTCATGGTGGTTGGAATAAATTTAAGCTCACAGGTGCCATAATAGGAAATGCCCCCCCATACCATAATACCTCCAGCGCTGCTGTGCAACTTATCAAGATGGTGTGGTTCTTTTCGAAGATCATGCAAATATTAGCTGTAGCCATCGGGGCCCTCCAAATTAAACTTTTTTTTGTCCGAAGAGACAACACGTTGCCACTCCGAAGTCCAGGTGACATGTGCGCGCTCGAAATCAAGGCTACAACGCCTTCCGAGCCGGGTTAAGAGGTGGCTTCTTCTTGATTTTTAGTCTCTTCAGGTGTGTAGCATTATTAATAACACGACGCATGGTTGTCAAACTTGCTTTAACGTAGCATTTTTCCCTTATCTTGGCCAAAGAGTCGTGCGAATTGGAAGCTTCTCTTAATATAAGTCGCTTGTCCGCGATGGTAAGCACACTGTGGGTGCGGCCCTTCATGTTTTTACCATAATTAGCCTCATTATTTAAAAAATTTGTTATGGCGTGACGGCTCCTGTCGACTTTTTTTGCTATTTTGGCAATAGAAAGGCCAGAATCCTTGTAAGCTGTGATTTTTCCTTTCTCCGACTCAGATAATGAAGTGCCACGCCCCATTTTAATTTTTTTTAATTTTATATACACTTCAATTAAAGCATAAAGTTTAAGTAAACCAAAATTTGTGTGCACGTGTCAACGATACCGACCAAATAAAATGCATGTTCTATTCAAGTGGCGCAAAAACAAATTTATAACGGTTCTATTCCAAAACTTGGAATATACCAGAAAGAGCGAAGAATGCTTGCACCAAGATAATATGCAAAAAATACCGTTATTCTACCATTTCGTTTTCGAGTTACGAGCAGTTTTAAAGAGAGCATAAAGGGTGTCCTATTCAAGTGGAGAGCAGTGTATACTCGTACGAATCTTTTTGATAAGATCAAGATGTTATTTTAGTATTTTGACTTACAGACCAATTTTTATTCAGACTTCTTAAGACTTACGTTGTTTTGTTTTACCGTTTTATCTTTGTAACCACTCATCCGATTGTTTTGAAAATTGGACACAATATTAATTCTATATTCCGAGGAAGTGGTATTAAAGTCTCAATTTTAATATTTTTTTGCCACAGTAACTAATTAATACATAAAATATTTTTTGGGTTTTTTTTTCACGTTTAATAATACTGAAGAAATGAAATGAATGTATAATTGAACGAATTGTGAAAGAAATATTTTTTATATTATTAAATAAAAATATAAAATAAATAAGAGGAAGAAAGTTTTTTTTGGCTCTTTTTTAATGAAAATGGCTTTTATTTGAAATTTTTTGGTGTAATTCAATTGTTTCAAGTGGCAACCGTGATATCAACCTGATACAATTTATTATCAATTTAATATCCTCGAAATATTATTTGAATATTTTCGCAAATATCAACTTTATACAAAATTGATGACTAAATGCTACTTACATTCGACAACGATAGCATCCAAGATATATTGCAGCCTTGGACAGATGGATATAATTGTAAATTTAAGTCGAGAATTATTTCAATTCAAATCGACATGACAGCAGACAAAATATCTGAGGTAATTGTAGAGCTAGTTAAGAATCGTATGGTATGCTTAAAAATGGACATTGCAACTCGGAATGAACGCCGTATTATGGGACTGAATGTACAATTTTTGGATGATTTTAAAATTGTGGTGTATACCATAGGAATGAGATAGGAAAGAAAGAGGTGCTTAAGTGTTTGGTTAAATTTCGTCCAAGTCTTGAACAGATTTACTCGATGACAACCGATAGCGGTGCAAATGTCATTAAGACATCAAAGCTACTACAAGAGTAGGAAGATATTGGAATGTCAGAAGGAGATGACTATGATAATTTTGAAGAAATTAATGAAAATATTAAAGCTTCTTTAAGCGTGGTACATTGCGCAGCGCATACACTACAATTAGTGTCTTGGGACGTTATTAAAACTGTCCAAGTTAAATTAGAAATCTGTCGGAAATTTGTGGAAAAAACTTTGTACTGCCTTTCGCAGACAAAATGAGACCCTTCCTTTAATGGACAACAATATACGTTGGAGTTGAACGTATAAAATGATTGAATCTCTTAAGGCTGCAAAAAATAAGGCGCAAAATCTGCCACCATCATCAATTGACTGGAATTTCATCGAAGAGTTATGCTCTTCATTTAAGCCAATTGCGGAGTGTACCACAATGCTGCAGACACAAGACATGGTAATGGAAGATTTCTACCGAGAATGGCTTCTTTATGAAGCAATATATACACATATAGTAAAAAGTGTGGCATTGAAAGCAGTCCTAATGAAATGCAAAGTACATCGGCCAATGCGAAGTATAGTATTCTAAAATCTGACCAAATGTTCTGTACGCCAATCGATGACAACTTAATCGAAAGCAAAATAACAAGTTTACAATGCGGTGAACGGATTAGTATCGACGGCAGAACCAACTTTGGGAAAAATTGGCGATTTTGCCCTTGCTGTGCCAGCAACACAAGCCTCTGTAGAAAGGGCGTTCAGTGCACTACCATATATTTTTACCAGGTTGAGAGCTCAAAGTCGCTTGAGAACATATTATTGGTTAAGCTTAACGATGAATTGTTAAATTATATTTCATTTGAATAAGAATAATATAGCGAGATCACTTAAAACTTTGTGTTTAGTGGTCAGACCAGTTGACGTGAAGTATTGTCCCCGATTTTTCTTTTATTTCCTTAACAATTTGATAAAAAAAAAACCTTGAATCACTCGTGATAAAAAAAAATAGTGATATTAATCACTTGTGATATATATCAGGTGATATTTTTGTGGTATTTATCTCTGAGAACAATGCTCACCATATTTTTTTTATCACTCACGACATTAATTCGTAAATATCATTGCAGAATTTAGCCTTCTCTGTGTTGAGTGATATTTTACGAACCCTGCTAAATAGTGTCATTTGAATGATTAGTCATCTAGTTACTTTTTGTTCTTTAGTTCCTCATGTTATCCAACATCTGGCCAGGACACCTCTTCACTCTTCACTCTTCACTGCCATAACGACTTGGGCATGTCTTGCATAACATTTCCTCTATCAGAATGTTTACCCCATAATAATGTTAATTGGCCTTTTTGTTATGCAAAAGACTTAACTTCAATTGGAGACAAGACAGAATGACAAAATGCAACTGCAACAAAATGTTCAATAATCGCCAATTGCCATTCGCATTGTTTAAGGCTCCTCCAGACCCCCGTCCGCCTGTTGACTTGAGTTTATGGTTTATGACAGCGGCGGGTGGCTTTGGCTGTAGCTTTGGCTCTAGGTCTGTCGCTCGTGCCCGGCAAGTCAAATACATTTTGTTTTTGACGGCGTCTGACAGTAACTGTCATTTTATTAAATATGGTTTTTTCTTGATTTCCACCTCCACCTCCTCCTCTTCCTCCGGCTGCTCCTCCTCCGCTTGGATTTCTGTTTTTTTTTTGTTTTTTATCAGAGCTGAAAATCCCGTTGTCGTTGTCAGCGCCAACAAGTTATGCTTTGCGATTGGCGTGGGCTGCCTTGCATAGCCAACGGTAGCCACAACAACAGGTGTTTCTGCCCCTCAACCCACCCCACTCACTTGTGGGTTGCGTCACGTAGCGCGTTTGCCTGTCAGGACCAGCTTGTAATTGAGGTGGCAAACTGTTGATGGCACTCGGTGGTAAGGGGGGAGGGGGGGGGGGTGGAGTGGTAACGGTATAGCCGCTTTGTATTCAACTGCAGCACCAGACGATTATAACAAAATTCCCCCTTGAGGTTGCAAATCTGCACAAGACGCAACTGTTGGAATGTTAATTCCCTCAAAGAATTTAGCAGGTGTTTGTTTACAGGAAGAGTTGACGATAAAAGAATGATGATCTGTAATGAATCAGATTTAGCTGATTTAGCTGATCGTATCTGAAATGATATGAAATGCATGAACATAAAGAATAGCAATCCTATTGTAGAATCCTATTATAGGATTCTTTGGAGTTTTTTAATGAAAATGTAAGAGTCATACTTATTCGCACATTTCGCACAAGACTAAGCTCGCACACGACAGAATCAGTTAGAAACACTCAGTCATACGAAATCTATTCAACCCATGCCTAAGTTAGATGCAACCTCCATGGAAAGAATGCAGAATGATGACAGATATATTTAAAATAAGGGACAATAATGGACAAAAGTAGATGTTGTGGAAACACAGTAACGAAAGTCCACAACGAGTGGCAAACGAAAGTCCACAACGCGTGACAATCGAAAGTCTCTACGCGGGGTACAATACCCAGTACTATTGACTTTGCAACTTCAACCCCGACCTCAACGCGAATCTTGCTTATCGACCCCCACTCGATGCAACGGCCTCAACGCGAGGTTACCATCGACGCAACTTCTCCAATCTGTACTCGGTGCACATGCTCAGTACTACGGATTCAACAGATTCTATACTCAACGGAAACAATCCATCGACTCAACTACGACACAATCATCACAGCGAGAACTATACGCAAGCATTTCTAAACATTGGGACTTGTACAAATCCTGTTGATGTCACCCCGCACATACATTCATTCCAGCTATACCTAGGTTTTGAAGATCATGCGTTCCCATATGGTCTCTGGAGGGGGAGTACTGTGGCAGCCCTGACCCCACCTCTGGCTGCGCTACGGGTTTCAATAGGCAATTCATTGAACACCCGAAGGACAAAGACAAAAGCAAAAGAGCAGTCCTCCGCCGTTTGCGCAACCTTAGCCAACTGCCTCACAGGCAGGCAAGCAAATGTTGCATTCCGAGATGAAAAATCAACATATAGGAAGTTGAAGCAGGGAGTACCTCAAGGAGGGATACTTTCACCCCTCCTCTTCAACTTCTACATCTTCACGATGTCGCTGCCTCCACCTCAGCTTAAGCTTGTGAGCTACGCGGATGACTGCACCATCCTTGGAGCAGATAGGGACCATCACAAGGTAGTTGAGAGTCTAAACTCCTACCTCCCTACTATCACCGTCTTCTTTGCGAGCCGAAACATCGTCATATCTCCCGAAAAGTCCACAGCCACCATCTTCACCACGTGGACTAAGATAGTCAACACTCAGCTCGACGTCATTGTGTATGCACAAGCAATTCCCACAAGCAAGTACCCAAAAGTTTTGGGGGTGACGTTTGACAACCTCTGCTTCTTTGCGAAGCACACTGGGAACACTCGGTTGCAAGATTAGAGAGAGAAACCGAGCACTCAAAGCTATCTCTGGGAGTTCGTGGGGTAAAGATAAGGAGACGCTTCTTACCACTTACAAAGCCATAGGTAGGACACTGGCCGATTACGTTCCACACGCTTGGTCTCTAGCAGTCAGTGACACTCGGTGGGGAAACCTGTACTCCACCTCACTCCATGACCCATGAGGATCACCTACATGAGGAAACCCAGATCCTTGGAGTCAGAGCCCACTGCACCATGCTCGATCAGCAATTCCTAGCAAGCAGCCTTGTGGAAGACCATGCCAACCACACCTCGGTCAAGGTCCCCCTCCCACCGCGCACAAGCAATCAAGACGTCAGGATTTTCCTGCCAGAAGTTGCACAAGCACCTTCGCCCTAACCTCTCTACACGTGATCAAGACCCATCTAAGATTCAACATTGCTGCATGTGGAGAATTGATTGAAAATGAAAAGATGTGTTTCAACTCTTTGAACCTTTACTTAAGTAGTTTGATTATCACCTCATTATATTAGGTACAGCATCAATGCACCAGGCCAGAAACCCATCTTTATTTGTTGTTCAAAGAACCAGCAAAGCTGAAGTGAAGCATATGGTATTGATCATGAAATAACCGTTTGATTTAATTTGATATACTAAAGTACTAAAGTCAATGTATCCAAGACTCGCGTTTAAAACCATACATACATATAGCCATGTGCTTGTTTAAAACTAAACACTTTAATGGCTAAAAGCTATAAAGCCCTATCCATATTTTTCTAAACATTATTTGAAGTGAATTTATAATTAATTTTGTTGTTATCCTAGAGCAGTGTCCGGCACGTCACAGTCTCGAGTGTATTGAACAAAGCTCTGCGTCAGCGACGTCGACACACCGACAGTATACGAGCTTATACTGCTCTCTTTTGTAACAACAAAGATGTGCTAAATGAGCGCGCTCTCGCGTAGCTAAACACACACACACCATGAAGGCCAAGTTTGTGAATTATCGACAGTATTAAATGAATTATGAATATGAACAAATCTAACTAGAGCAAAGGAATGGGGGTATCGAAATGAGTCAGCATCGAGGAACTATAGGCACGGTTGCCACTTGACAAAATTAGACTACACCAAAAAAAAATTCAAAAAATAGCAATTTTCAATAAAAATGACCCAAAAAAATTCTATTCCCTTATTTATGTTATATTTGCATTTAATAAAATAAACAATATCTCTTTCACAAAATCGTTAAATTATACATCCATTTCATTTCTTTAAAAGTCGGAATAACTAAAACAACAGCTTGATCTTATCAAAAAGACTTATACCAGTATATCTAAAGAAATAATTCTTACAATCTGTAAAAAAAATTCCACTTTAAGGCCTGTTCTGAGAAGCGCGGAAAATTTAGCTCGCTAAATTGCACATAATAAATTTGGCATCCACATAAATTATTAGTGAGCCCAAAAGTTGAAAGTGTTTTTTTTTTTCTCAAAAATAGTTTAATTAAGCTGCGCAACAGGAACGCAGATATGTATGTTGATGGAGGTAGCGGCATTAAATTCCGGCTCAAGGCGTTGGGCGAGGATCAAATTATTGCCCGTTTGAGACACACTTGGAGCAGGTGCAGATCGAGGAGGAGGCCTACAAGTCTATTTTACGGATATTGGCAGATGATATGCGTCCTGCCATCGTCTTAATGGGGTCGAGCATGTCGTCAACAAGGCTGATCTGTTTGAGATGTCGGGCATAGTCGCGGACTACTACTTGAAGGATTATTTGGAAGTCTGCCGTTCGGGCAACTGTAATCGTTTGGAGAAGTTTCTACAAGAGATTGGCTCATCGGCCTACAGTGTGGGTCAGCTGAAGCAGTTTGTGGAGTACATAGTGCTTCATGCGGCCCTGACGAATGCCCAGATATGCGACAACATGGGGGGTAGTAGCACTTTTGATGCTTGATTCAAAGTTGGTTGAATATGCATTTCTTTGTAGGAATGCTGCTATCGCCTCCAGTACGGGGGCTCGGAGTATCTGCAAATCATGGATTTGGGCTGTGCCATCATTTTGGGTGTCAAGTGAAATGCTAAAGATTGGAAAATATATTTTAAGTTTTCATACAAAATTATTGTTTTATTTGCCGTAAATTCAAAATCCTCCTCCTGGCGTTCACGTTTGACGGCCACGCCCACACCGCTGAAGCTGGCAATGCTGCCCACAGCAGTCGCATCGCTATCCAAATCTGTTTTTAGCTGGTCGGCGGTGGTGGTAAACTTGATGACCTGGTTGGGATGTCACCAACTGTTTGTTTGGCATCCACCGAGTACGGACGCTTGAGTCCATAGCATTGGAGATGGCATAGGAGACGATTTTAGGGGTATGGCACTCCAGTGCGGATTTCGTAACTTTCTTGGGCTGATTTGTGGCCCTTAGCTTATAGTTTTCTAGCGATTGAATCTCTCGATGAGTTTTCTTTTGGGTTCATGTTTCCCGTGCATTGTCGATTTTGACGTCAAAATAATGAGCTGCTTATATTTCCGCCATGGCATCAGCTGTTCATTCAATCCACTCACGACCCACACCGCTATCGATACGTCAACTATCGATAGGCCAATTGTCTATTCATTTAGCGCGTCTCAGAATACAGAAGCTGAGTTCCGCCGCGGAAAGTTTCCGCCACTGTTTTTTTTTATATGGAGTGCGTCATAAAAATTTATTTTCAGCGCTTCTCAGAACAGGCCTTTAACTAAAACACTTATTTTGGTTTTTTCATTTTGGATGATCCTGTCAGGAGTTATTGTGACAACGCGGACGCACCTTTTTTTCGAGGGGTCACCGGAAATGACGTCACAATGGAGGAGATTTAATTTTTTTTTTTTTAAATTTCAGACTTTATACTTTAAGTATGTATCTATAAGACAGAAAAAAGTTTGAATTAAATAAATAATATTTTGCATAGAAAAAAAAAATATTGAAAATAGGCCTTTTCTTACCCCTCGACACCCATGTAACCCCTAAGCTAATAAGCCCAACTGAGGCTTTCGACAAGGATGAGGTCGAGAAACTTCATCACTCTGATGATAATTTAATATATTTTAAATATATAATTGCATAAATACTAAGAAAAGCCATGCGCTTTTTTTCCAGCTTTTTTGTCGAAAAATACAGCTTTTTTTAAGTCTCCGTCCCGCCGAAAACGGATTTTTTTCTCGGCAAAAGTTGGCAACACTGTTTTCGGTACATTTATTTTGTTAAATATTTTTTTTTTCAAATTCCGCACAGTTTGAGTGGAGGACTCACCAATTTCAAAATTTGTTTTTAATATTTCTCAACTTTCTTCAAGCGAATAGCGAACCATTTCGTAAATGTCAAAGTTTTTACTAAATATTAGTCGCTTTCCGAATGACATTTGACGTTTTAAAGTCAAATTCCAAACACTAGATGGACTACTTGTATATGGTAATAAAATCAACAAAATTTCTTTTACGTTCGCAATTATAATACGAAATTAGCAGGGCATCAATCTACATACAACAAATCTGTCTAGCGGTGGAAGTAGTAAAATCAAGTAAAAGTTTTGACAAATATTTATTATTACCCATTTTTTTTAAAAACTTCTCTGTGTTCTCTTTTTTCGCTAAACTAAATCTATTATTGTATTTATTACTCAAGACAAATCTTTTGCTAAGCCCTCAAAACAGCAGAAAACTCTAAACTGGGTTAGATCTGCGTTGTGATAGTGATACAATTGGCAATTGTTGTGGCCATAAGTAAAAATTATCATAACCAAAAATTATGGAAAAAGAAATTGCTGAGGAGGAACAACAACTACAATGCCGCTGTCAAAGTTTCGAAAAGGGGAATGCAGCTATGAAAATTGCGTTAGAAATCTGCAATTTATATCCGATTGCCTTGCACACACACACACACACACACACAACAAAGAGTAACAGTTGAGTCTCGAAACAACAAAAACACAAATACAAGTAGGGAGGCTGAACCAAGCTCTATATGGCAACTTTTTGATGCTTTAGATCAGACGAATGTGGTATACACTTGCAGCTAGCTAAAGCTATGCTAGATGTAAACCAACTTACATATGCTTTATACCCGCCCACTTGGCTAGAGCATACGAAAAAAGGAGTTTAATCACAATGGTTGAGCCTCAATCTCAACGCATTGGCCCCGCTGCTGAGCTTCAGCTAGTTGTTTGATTCTCTTGTTCGATGGTCACAGGAAACATTGGAAAATTGAGCATGGAAATGGACAACCAAACGAATGGTGAACGGAAAACCTCTTCATTCAAGTCATCGTCGCATCGTCGCATCGTTCTTGCTGTCTCATTTCGTATGCGCAAGGCGTTTGTCTACGTTAAAACATTCCAAATGCTACCCAATTTGTTTAATGGAAAACTAGAGCAATTATTGCACTACTCTAAGACAGGCATTCAAATTGCATATGCCAGCCACATGTTGAGAAGCGAAACAAAATTGAGTGTAAATTGCCAAGTGGGTGCAGGAGCCTGAGCCTGGTTTTGCTGAAAGCTCAGCAATTTCTAATGATGAAATATGGCGGACAGAGAGCTCTGCCCCCCTCTATATCAAATTAACAAGATCAACGCTTCCGGGACACACCAAGACGGATTCAATTGACTTGAGGCATTAATCTTCGAATGGTTTAGGCTACACACACACAAATACACACAAATTTATGCGACGACGACTTTGATTTCACGTCAAAACTCATGGGTGTACAAATGCATCACTTTTGATGGTCATCATCAGTCTCTGACCGACCACAACACACACAATCGACAACAATCAAAGGAAAACAAACGGCAGCAACATGTTGCCAAGGCCCCCAGACGTTGGCGTTGGCAACAATTACCCAGGTCCCAGCGACCTGACTGCTACAAATTTCCAAGCGTCTCCTGCAATCTGCACTTGAGAATCTAAGCAGAGTCGAGGAAGTGGCTGCCAACCTGTTTCTGCACTTGACCAAGGCAACTGGCAACGGGCAACTGGCAACATGTTGCCGAATTGACAATCGCAACTGTTGTTGCTGTTGCTGCTGCCGCTGCTGCCACTGTTGTTGTCAATTGTCAGTTGAAGCTGGCTGCGCTTTGGAGTCTTGGTTTATGCAAATTGCAAGAATTTGTTTTTTTTTTTTTGCTTTGGCCTAGCTCGAGTTCAAGTTCCAAGTGGGCGTTTGATTTCAATCGCCACAACATTTTCACATACGTTCGCTCAGTCGGTCGGTCGGTCGACTGGGTGTCGACAAAACGGATTCTCGTCCTGTTCTTTTTTTTTTTGGTTTTTTATTATTAACGGTTTGCCATTCTGATTTTATGTCTAGTTATATTTTACTTGGGCTCGTTATTTTTCATGCGGTTTTTTCATATTTGGCCTCTTGATCTCGCTGGAAGGAAATTCATTAATAATGCGGATGATCTTCCCCGTTGATATTTCTTCCTCCCTTCTGTTGACACTGCCACTGCATTCCATTTCTTATCACGTAATTTAATCTTTTTTTCTTATTGTTTATTTTGTTTCATTTCCATTCCAGAAAAAATTAATCTTCCACACTTGTGGGGTAAGTAAGCAAGGGTAATCGATTCAATCGATCGTGTGGGTTGTTAGCTGTCAAGTCACTGACATTGGACACATCAACAACATTCGGACGGACAATGTGACATTTCAAATTGGGCATGCAAGATTTGGGTAAGCGTGTGTGAGCATTGAGCTCCGCCTTTGAACTGTTTTAATTAATTTTAAAATATTTAATATTGCAGCACATTGTTTTGATAGAAATATTAAATACTCTGTAATCCATTTTAAAAGAACTAAACAGAAAAAACATGCCGAGGCCCTTAATGCTCGTTGAGCGGCCAAGTGCCAACTGCTTACATTCTTTACCATAATTTGGTCGCTATGTCTCGGCAAAGCTTGATGATCGTTTGAGTCGAAATCTATCTATGTGGTCGGTCGTGTCTTTCTACAATAACTAGTAAGGTATTAGATATGCAGGTTCCATCACCCTCCGAAATTTTCGACGCTTTAATTACTGAATATGTTTAAACAATCTTTAAGTTTTAAGTTTCGCCTAGAGATGTACCCGAATCGTGTTTATTCCGTAGCCAAAAGTGAAGGTCTCTTTACTTTTAGTATTACTCTGTTGCGACCAGATTCTCATCTCATGTTGTGTCAGATAAAAAATGAAACGAGAAGGCCAAGCAAACTTCGTCTGTGCCGAAGTTTTTATACCCTTGCAAAAGCTGTTTTTGAAATGTCAGAGTTTGAGAACGCTTAGATAAAAATCAAAAACTTTTGTAACTAAAATCCATTTTCCGTCAGATGAACATCTGATTTTGACCAAATTTCGCGAATCTTTTTGAAAACATATCAAATTAACAATCGCCAAGTTTAAGAACGATAAAATTGAAAACTAAAAAGTTTTTCTCACTAAGACTGATTTACCGACCGATAAGTCCTATGGCAGCCTGAAGATACAGTCATCTGATTTCGACCAAATTTTTCAAATTAATCAACGACCTTAAGAACGATTTAATTGAAAAGAAAAATTTTTTTTCACTAAGACCCATTTTTCGACTGATCGGTCCTATAGCAGCTATAAGATATAGTCATCCGATTTTGACCAACATTTGCAAATCTGTTTAAAAGCATATAATAGTAATAAGGGACGAGTTTGAGGACGCTAACATTGAAGCCAAAAAAGTTTTTCTCAGTAAGACCCATTTTCCGAACGATCGGTCCTATGGCAGCTATAAGATATGGTCATCCGATTTTGACCAAAGTTTGCAAATCTGTTTGAAAGCATATAATATCAATTATGGCCGAGTTTTATGACGCTAGCATTGAAAACAAAAAAGTTTTTCTCACTCTCAAGACCCGTTTTTTGACCAATGGTTCCTATGGCAGCTATAAGATATAGTCATCCGATCCGGTTGGTTCCGACATATTAGCAGCGTGCAGTAAAAAGAAGACTCTGTGCAAAATTTCAGCTCGATAGCTTTAAAACTGAGAGACTAGTTTGCGTAGAAACAGACGGACAGACAGACGGACAGACAGACGGACAGACAGACGGACGGACAAAGCTCAATCGACTCAGCTCATCGCCCTGATCAAAAATATATATAGTTTATGGGGTCGGAAATGAATATTTCCATGCGTTGCAAACTTCTGGGCAAAATTATAATACCCTTTGCAAGGGTATAAAAACAAAGCCGACTCGGTCTCTCACTGAGCAAAACACTTTTTTTCCCTCCTCATGTGTATTCTGTTGAGCATTTTCGGTTGATCAAACCAAACGAGACGGTCTGCCAATAACAACGGAGAGGGACACTTGTGAGCAAAAACTGTCTTCAAATGAGCAAAACACAAAAAGAGTCATCAAAAAGTGTTGTTTTTTTTCGTGTGGTAGGCGGTGGGCTTATGTACTTTATGTACAATGTACATAATTAAATAAATATGGTTTTTAGGCGTTAAGCAATTACCAAAACTTAATATTTTCTGAATTTCATTTGATAGGTTAATAATACAAAATTTCTCCATACTCCACATATGTACAAAGATCGTTGACTGTGACAAACACACTCACACACACATCCAGGCATCCCAGTCTTAGAAGACACTTTGGAAGTCGGCTCTCGGCAAAACGGTCAGTGAAAGACATGAGCAAAACAGAAACAAAAAAAGCGATCTTTCGTTGAGCGAAAACAGCTGCTCAAGCAAAACAGAATTGAAAGTGTCTTTTTGCAACCTCTTTTCGTTGTGTCTGTAACTGAACAGTTTTACACAGACACGCTGATAGTGTTAACAGTTTTTTGCGAGCTCTGCTTTTAACAAAGGCAATCTTAGTGAGTGTGAGAGAGAGTGAGAAACTTAGAGATGAGCGTATACAAGGTATACTTAACAAGGTAGCCGCACTCGCTCTCTCACAGCTTCTTAAATAAGAAGCTGAACACCAAAAAATTCGTCGGCAGAGATGCGTCGCTCACAAGGGTTGCTTACGGAGTGACATTTAAGAAGTAAGCAAGAGAAGTATATCTTGAGCGTATAGCTTCTGAGCAAACGCGAGCGGAGCACAGTGGGAGATTTGGAACATCAATTAATAGTCAATACATTAGTCTAACGGTACTTGAAGCTTTTGTGTGCTATCCTTTCAAGCATGCAGTACGAGAAAGCTCGCATGCTAAAATATTTTGGAGCCTATTTGGAAGCAGCAGAAAAGCCAAAAAAACATGAAATATTAAAGCTGATATAATTTTTGTTTTTAATTAAAAAAGTATTTGTGAGTTCGTTGAGTATGTGTTTTAGTTGAATAAAGTGATGTATTTGCGGATGCATCGATTTATGGAAAATATTTCACTTTTTAATTTTTCGTGGCTTAGAATTTGTGACCGCAGCCAGCTGCAGCTGTGATTTTTGTTTTAATTTATGTGTGCGTCTATAGTGATACTAAAAAAAACAAACCTGCCTTAGCTCGTAAAAAAAAATTTTCTGGTACAATGATCAAAACTCGTTTTTTTCATATATTTTGGATCTTTGTGATCAAACTAGTAAACCGATTCGAAAACAATGTTTCACGCGATGATGGGAAATTCAATAATTTTTAGATTGGTGTATTGCTTGATTTAATTTGAAGTTCCTGAATTGAAATAGGGCTCAAAATGTATGCTCCTACTGAAAAAATTAAAAAAAAAAAATATTTTAAAAAAAAGTTTGCATTAAAAATATTTAAAATTGATTTTCTAGTTCAGCACTCCAAACTACCAAAAAGTTAAAGAGTTCGTAAAAAATTTAAAACTAACAAAAAAAAATTTTTTTTTTTAAATTAATTTTTTTTTTATAAAAATTTATATATTAATTAAAAATTTAAGTCAAAAAATATTACTTTTTGTTTTATTATTAGTCGAAAATTTCATAACAGTGATTTCATTCTTTTAAATCTAAAATTTGAATTAATTCCACCTAAATATACGAAATCTCCCACTGTGCGGCGGCATTAAGGGTACAAAGTATGTTATAGTCGGACTTGACCGACTTTCGTTCTTGTTATTAATAACGATATATTGCAATTGCACCATTAAAACTCTTAGGACCGGTATCTTATGATCTACCTAGCTGCTATGTTTCAGATAAACTTGTAGTTTACTCTGTTCATTCTCATGAATTTAAGTAAAGCTTAAGTTTAGCTGAAGCAAGCCCTACGTTCTCGAAAAAATATGATTTGTTTATTTAAAAAAACCCTGGTTTTCTTAATCGAAACCTCGAACACCTTATGGAGAATTGGAGAATGAATGATGACGAGACGGAGAGTTGTATAAATTAAATAGTAGAAGATGGACAAAGACAGACGCTGTAAATAAATGGACCAGACAGACAGACAGACAGAAGAAATAAACCGAAGAGACAAACCCGTATAAAGACATTGTAAATAGTAAACCGTGTAAATAGTCTGTAAATAAAAGCCCAAAAATTCGAAAAAAAACAACTCGTTTGCAATAGATTTTGTAGGAGAAAGTATATGAGCCAATAATTTTACTAAATTTTAACCATACAGTTTGGAAATTGAGCCCCAATTGAACCCATCGCAACTCAAGAAGGCAGCGATTTGGAGTGGGGGTCAGCTCCACATATGTCTTTATTGCCAGACTTTTCGGCGTTAATTCTCTTTTACAGAACCTATAGCTCCTTGTACGAAATAGCTGATGATGAGGAGCTTTGGTCCAGCTCTAAGTGATTAATTTGTGGACGACGGCGATTCTGTATGTCGAACGATGAGCTGCACAACTTAGCAATGGTCGGACTATGGGACTGCTTTGTCACCGCAAGTCGTAGACCACATCTCCTAATCTATGCCGTTGCATTATAAGTAAATGATAACGAGATGCCATGGCCCAAACAGTCGATTCAGTCCTTTCCATACGATGGACCAAAAAACCATTTAATTATTTGCAAAAAATTATTAACCAAACTCTGTCGAACCATAGGTGTCGAACACTACCGCTTTTTAGAAATCACAGAAAGCTATTTATCAACTATTGCATCATTGGAGGCCACCATAATTATTCGCTGTTAAATAATTTAAATGTTCCCGCCAAGTTGAATTTGTAAACAAAACAACTAAAGATGAGCCCCTTTTTTTCGCACTTGCTATCGGCGAAATAATGTGCAGAGATTTCGCACACATTTCGCAAGTATCTACGTACCAAACTTTAATTCAAATTTTTCCCAAGTCGAGCTCGAATTGGTCTGAAAAAGTTATCAAAATGATTGTAACAGAAGCCCGAAATTTGGTAAAATGAACCCAAAATGCTTCCGAATTGAAACCAAAGTGCAGCGGCGTACGGAGGTTTTTTTAAAGGGGGGTTTTTTTCTTACTGTAGAATTTTGCATATAAAAATATGTTTAATGGGGGGTTTAGCCCCCACATTCTCCTGACATCATAAGACTCTTCGATGTCAATCAAACCGTTTCAAGATTTTGACATCTGATCAAAGTAAAGCACTTTAACCTATTGCGCTAGCTCTCTTATCAGTACCATCGAATGAAGTCTAAGTTAAAAGGACCCTAAAATTTGTTTTGACTGATCAAACATACAGAAATTCAGAATATTATTTTGAATAATAATCAGATTAATGGCAGGAGGTCTGATTAGACTCCAGATGCGGGAGTTTAACAATTTAGAACAGGGGTGCCCAGAACGAGCTTACGAGCGAGTGAAAGCCAATACAAATGCACAAAATACAACTCAACCAAGAACAACTACAAGAAATAGAAAGAGAAAACCGACTTTTGTTTGTTTGTGTGAGTGTGTGTGTGTGGTCATTGCTGTCTCAGGCAACATTGTAGTTGCTTTTTAATTTGCCAAAGACATAGGAGAGAGAGAGAAGAGAGAAGAGAGTCACATATGATGTTGTTGCTGCAGGTCTGCACGCGCCAACAACAAAACCTTCGTTCGGAAAGAAAGAGAGGAGATCACGCATATGAAATTGTTTTTGTTTTGTATAACGCCGCGTTTGTATATGACCGCGTTTTTCGTATGCGCGCGAGCTATGCCTTAGCGCAAAGCAAAATCAAATGCGTGGCTTGCGGAATAGGCTTGGGCACCCCTAATTTAGAAAGTTCGGTTCTGGGACCGGTTCAATAGACCCAAAAACCTGAATCAAACCGGTTCTCATATAATATTTGTTAAACTGTGTAAATTATTCAAATTAAGTATTGCTTAAGCTTGAACTCTGGGTAAAATATATGTATATTCTGTAACATTTTCAATTTCAAGTAGTTAACATGCAACCTTGTCCAAGCATCAGCATACTTTACAATTGACTCCACAACTGATATACCCCAATGTCCACTGTAGGGAATAATTATGCATTGCATTGCATTGACATTCAAATGCATTCCACGTTGCTCGAAGTCGTTAAAAATCGAACACGCACTCGAACAATCAAGTCACATTGATCTATGGAGGAGCTGTGGGCTGGCCGGCACACACGATATGATTTACGATTGAGCCATGAAGAATGTCACGATTTAATGGGCTTATCGCCACTTGGACTCCAGCACCAATCACACACACACAAACAAAAATCCCAATTCACTGCGTGCGGTCTAATTATTTTATGACGAAACTCGACTTGAGGAGTGGTAATTCGATTTTTCCTAATTAAAATTTCCAACCACATAAAGAAGGAATTTTTGATTTACGCCAAACAAAAAAACGAATAAATAATTAAAAGAAAATTTGTGTGTGACATTTAAGCCCCCCTTTTTTTTTTTTGTTTGTTTCCTTTTGTATGGGACCCATGGGGTTGGGCGGAGGGGGGTATACCCGTACCACCTGCCTGACACTTGCGTTTTTACGATGGCCATAGAAAAACTTATTTTACAAAAATCGTTTAACTTTGATTTCGTATTTCTGATTTATTTCCCTCTTGGTCATAAATTGACTCGGTTAAAAAAAGAAGAAAAAAAAACTCACCATAATTTTTAATTGCATAGATTTATGGGCGGCGTTCCTCCAGCTGGCTGATGACGGGCGGCCTTAGCGGTTCTGGTGTCCCTTGGCCTACATATATCAGTTAACCATTTTATGGCCAACGCCAGCGAGCGCTTCCCAGGGCGGGCGACGCTATTAAAATCAAATAAAATCGATGTTAAAATATTTTCGGTTTTTAATGAATCGGCCGATGCCATAAATCAGTAATCGTATACGATGTGCCCACATATTCTTTCGCTTTGCCAATAAAATGGGTTGTAATGATGCATTTATAAAAATGTTAAAATGTAAAAAAGATTTGTTTTATAACCACAGCAAAGATATTAAAATTAACTTTACGAAACCAACAGGGGAAAATCGACATGAATACAATACAAAATTGAAGCTGAGGGGGGGGAAGTATTTATGGGTTAGGTGCTAACGCCATATGATGAGGTTAAAATTGACTTGACTGATGTTAGAGTAATTTAATAACTCACATTAATTGCATTATGAAAGGGGCTAAAGGCGAAGCATTAAAGGTTCTTGCTGATCTTAGGACATGCCACAACAGTACCTGAACAGTTAGTAGAGCAACTGTGAAGCAGTTGTTGCTTAACAGAACTTTACAAAATTCAAAATTGGGATAACAAATTCAGATTGAGTCTTCCGAAACCAACTCAGAATTCTGTATGAATTAAGAATCCGCCCAAAACACACTAGACACATTATGTTTTTTATAAAATGGTATTAGCAGCCATGCTCCCATTTTCGCTTTCGCAAAAATTTTACGATTTGGTTGCTAAATCGCAAAAGTAGTTGCTCCGAAATTCGCAAATCGCAAAATTTCGCCTATTTAAAACCGGCGACGTCTGAGTCCGTGAAATGAAAAGTAAATGGAAAATATTGCTACAGTTAAGAGCTGCCATCCTATGAATCAATTTTTTGATCATTCTTTGACTCTTTAAGATTGTATTTGTCGACTCTCTTATACAGTTTGGATTGAACTCTTGTGTTAAACAATTTTTTTCCTAACCCTCCCAAAATTGCACGAGCAGCAAAATACCTTTAGACAACAACAAATTGCGTTTTGGCTATGGTATATATCGATACATAACTATCGATAACCGATAGAATTGCTAGAGTTGCCCAAGTAATCAGCGGAACGTAAAAAGATACGAAACAATGCTTAAACTTCACATACAAGCTTGATGATTTTTAGTTGTGGGTAAATTATGGTTTTAAATTATTTAAGTAAATACCACACAGAACTACAAGCCAGTTTTTTAATAGTAAAAATGTGAGTGGCATGGTTGCAAAATGATAACTTCGATGCCTTTCTAATTTTATTCATTTTGAATATTATTATTCCATTAATTGTGGGGGCAAGCATAAGAATGCGAATCAGGATGAAATCATTCTCAAGTTTATGAGAAATAACCCTGATTTGGCCAGGGTATTTGCCAAGGGCGATCGATGTAGGTTTTTCTAATTTGAATGTGTGTTCCATCTACACATGCGATAATGCTAGGAAGTTGGTATTTGGAGTAAAAGTAGTCCCGCGATTTCTGAATTTCTCCTGGTGTCATTTGCAAATTTATTTCCTCTGCGCAAACTGTCCTTTCCAGCAACTGAATAATGTTGTGGAGTATCTTCCCAAATGTACTCCTGCCCATGTTTATATGGTGATCCTTTGCAACAGACAACTGGTAAGAGCCAGTGGCAAGATACCGCAGCACTGCTGCTAGTTGAGTTGACTGCGCTATTCGGGATGATTTGAGATCTGCTCGTATTTTGGATAAAATTATTAAAAATGTTTGTTTATCCCATCGAAATGATTCCCAGAACCTAAAAACAATAGAAACAATAAAGTTCATTTTTATATGCACACATGACTTACCGTTCATCTGACAAAGTACTGACATATTTTTCCGTAAATGATGTCTGCGTCTTAGCTGAAGAATTTTACGGCGTCGTTTTTCCTCAAAGCAGGCAATGGCAAATCAAAAACGCATTTTAATTTCACTTGGAATTATTGCAAAACAAAATTTACAAATCTGAAATGGCGCTCATCAGCTGTTTTTGTTATGTGGAATGACACAAACCGGTTTGGAAATGAAACATTATCGATATCAAAAACTGACGAAATTCGGAGCACACAAAATTGAAATCGTACGAATTTGCTCAAATCGCAATTCGCAAAATTAAGTGAAAACCGGAGCATGGCTGTAGGTGTTGTTTCAAGCACTGCTTTTATGTAGATATCTGCATTTATGTTGCCCTTTGTACAAAAAGCACTTGTTTTTGTATGTCTTTAGGTTGTTTTCGATTATGCCATCATTCGGCAAGTCCCCATAACTTAACCCTGCAATATGATGAAAAACATCCAATCCTACTTCCATACAATTGCCAATTTACGCATCTTTTTGCGAATTTTATCCATCGCATAACACTCCACGGAGGTAATCAAGTAATGGCACGATTAATCCGAACCAAATACTGGATACTACCAAGCTTAAGAACCTCCTAAAATCCGTAGTCCAATCGTGCAAGGTATGCCTCATATATAAGACAAGAAAGAAAGTCGGTCAAGCCCGACTATAACATACTCTGTACCCTTACACTCGCATTTGCTCAGGAGTCAAACGGCCAGTTAACACCCCGCGCACAACGCGGTGCGCTCTCTAAGTTTCTCTCTCTCTCTCTTTCTCTCTCGCACTAAGATTGCCTGTGTTGAACGGTTAGGGTATGTTGCTGAGGTTATTGGTGGGGGGGTGGTTGGTGTTAACTGGCGGTTTTTTGCTCATAACTTGAGTATCGTTCATCCGATCTTTATCATTCCTTCAGCAAATCGATAAATAATTTTGTTACAAGGTATCTCAAAGTACAACGATCTCTCTCAAAACTGTGAAGGAGATAGAAGTTATTTCCAAATTGCGGGGGCGGGAGGGGGCGTGGCAAAAATTGAAAATAAACTTGATCTGCCTGCAGTGTACAGAAATATATGTCCCATACATGTCAAACCTCTATCTCTTACCATCTCTGAGATCTCTTCGTTCATACGGCCGACGGACGGACGGACGAGACGACAGACAGACAGACAGACAGACACGACGAGACGAGACACGACAGACAGACGAATGGCTATATCGACTCGGCTGTTGATGCTGATCAAGAATATTATATATACTTTATAGGGTCGGAAACAATTCCTTCTCCCTGTTACATACTTTTGCACAAACTTAATATACTCTATGTACCTTCGGTAAAGAGTATAAAAATACCGTTAATCTACCATTTCGTTTTCGAGTTACGAGCAGTTTTAAAGAGAGCATACAGGGTGTCCTATTCAAGTGGCGAGCAGTGTAGTTCGTGAGGCAAGGATTTAAGGGGGGATTCTCCATATGCAAAATTTTTTTTTTAGATTTTTTTTTTCATTTTTTTATAGTTTATATAATTGAGAATATCACCCTAAAAGAATTTTTTGAAATTGGAAATACTTTAGAAGGTATAGCCTTTTTTGTCGAGCCATGTTTTCGCTAAAACGAGTCATTTTTGAGTAAATAAAGCTGAGAAATAACGGCTGGTTCTTGAATTTGAATGGTAACATGTTGTCGCCTCAGATCGATATCGATTATTAATCGATAATTATCGAAGGCTATCCTACATAATGTTCAGGCTGCGAAACTAGAGGTGCGGCCGCATCTAAAGAAGGCAGAATGGCACGCAGAGCAGAGAGAGCTGCTGCTGGAAAAAGTTTTTTTTTTTAAGATGAGGAAGGTCCGCTGTATGCAGCTGGCATCGCCGACTAATATCTGTAATATTTTTGGTTACTTTCGAAACAATTTTATCGAACTGCCAAGCCACTTTTCTCTAGTTCTACTAAACCGATTTTGATGAAACAAAATGCAATCGACGCAGAATTGTCACCATTCTCGAATTGCATTTTAACATTTTTGATTTATCTTTAATTTTCAAACTTTAAACGAATTTATCTCGAAACAGGGTTTTTTGAACTGGCGGCCATGATATCTCCAGTTATACTAAACCGATTTTGATTAAACTAAGTGAAATCGACGCAGAATTATCACCATTCTGGACTGACCCCGCTTTTACTATTTTTTTGTTACACTAAACTACAAAAAAAGGGCCCAAAATCGAATTTTCAATATTCAATGGCCGCCATTTTGTCAAAAAATTCACAAAAATTTTTCCGAGGGTCAGACGAGAATGACATTTATACTGATTATAACCCCGTTTTTACTTTTCATTTCAGACAACCTGGAGACGAGAAATCGTGGCCGCCAGCACTAAACCTTTTTTTTTGGACTCCCCACTTTGACGGCCGAGAACTTTCTGAACAGCCCTCGTATCGAAGCAGAAACATTTTTTTGTTTACTTTAATCTGTTTGTAACACAATAATAAAAACAGAATAGGAAAAACTCCTTGCGATTTCAAATAAGATTCAAAAAACAGCCTTGACATGTGTGTTCGTCGCGTAGAACAAAAACCGGTTTTGTTCTCTTCTTTGATTGGTGTTTGCGCGCGCAAGCAAACTGACCAATAACAATTTCAATTTGAGTATTGGTGAGTGCTCTGTCGTATGCTGCTTTTGGGCATGCCTGGTGTAGAGCATGTATCATGTACCCGTCCCCTTTGTAATACCAAAGAAAAAGTTGACATATGGAATTTTCTGAGAATGCTGCATTTCAGTAAGCAGCTCCTCACTAAAGAAGAGGTAATCAGCATACCAAATGACAGGAGCAACAACTTTTGGGAGAACCTAGACAACTTTTTGAGAAACTGACTTATGGGACGACTATTCTGGATACACTCACTGGCACTTAAGTCAGCATGGGTATGAGTCTGTGCATCACACTGAGGAACGATCAGGTATCTAGGGACGCGGGTAGCCAAGTGTAATAGTTCAGTGTTCATACGGATGAGATGTACATGAGCTACATATTGAACATATTATTTCGTTGTTCAATTGCTGAATTGCTGGTTCCACATATAATATATACTTTTACATATTAGATTATTTGTTAAACAATAAATAAACATTACTATTATTATTAGTTCCGTTCCGTATGAAGTGCTCTTCATTCAGACTTGCTTGAATTTTGCTACTTTGTAGCTTCGACAACGACAAAGTTAAGTATTTACACTTTATTATTAATATATTTTCTAGTTTCCTTCTACCTTATCGGTTAAGTATTTGCAACAAACGAAACACTGCGTAACGTCTTTTTGTTTAACAAAATTTCTCTGCAACCATTTGATAAACATTCACTTCATAATTTAAGTTTCATGTACCACTCCAGAAGGTAATTTCTACTAATTAGTAACAAAGTGACTATAAAATAGAACGCCAACTGCTGGCCACGCTACAATTGCTCAAAAGATGCATTTAAGTAAGTTCATTTACGTATTTATACAAAATTTCCACTAATTTCAAACGATTCTCTGTCCTTGCAGTTTTGGTGAGGCTCTTTTGCTTAGGTCTGGTGGCCATACCACAGATTTACGCCACCTCCGATGAATGTTTAAATCAGAGTTTTGGTGCCAAAGTAGCTGATCCTAAAGATTCACGGTTGTATTTCACATGTCTGGGCCCGCTGGGAAAATTTAGCTCCTCTTGCGATGAGGGCTTAGAATTTAGCCAGAAAGCACAATACTGCGTCGCTACGGCGATTGGAAACAAAAGAACGGAACCCAAAAATGTCTTCAATATTCAACAAAATGTTGCCCTGATCAAACCATTTATATTTAACATATTTGGTTCTTGGTGCAAACCAACAGTCACGACACCAGCTCCACCACCATGTTCTACAACTACAACGAGCTGCGCAACAAAAACTACCACAGAAACTCCAGCAGTCACAGATTGCAGGACTAAAAGCTCATCTACCCCAACGGATACTACTGAGAGCTCTACAGAAAGCTCTATAGACAGCTCTACCAGTACATCGGGTGCCTCTGACAGCACCCCGGAGATCTCTTCTAGTTCCACCTTATCATCAGTGGACTCCACTGAAAGCTCTTCTCCCCAACCGGACATCTCTTCTAGTTCAACTTTATCATCAGTGGACTCCACTGAAAGCTCTTCTTCCCAACCGGACATCTCTTCAAGTTCAACTTTATCATCAGTGGACTCAACTGAAAGCTCTTCTCCCCAAACGGACATCTCAAGTTCAACTTTATCATCAGTGGACTCCACTGAAAGCTCTTCTCCCCAACCGGACATCTCTTCAAGTTCAACTTTATCATCAGTGGACTCAACTGAAAGCTCTTCTCCCCAACCGGACATCTCAAGTTCAACTTTATCATCAGTGGACTCCACTGAAAGCTCTTCTCCCCAACCGGACATCTCAAGTTCAACTTTATCATCAGTGGACTCCACTGAAAGCTCTTCTCCCCAACCGGACATCTCAAGTTCAACTTTATCATCAGTGGACTCAACTGAAAGCTCTTCTCCCCAACCGGACATCTCAAGTTCAACTTTATCATCAGTGGACTCAACTGAAAGCTCTTCTCCCCAACCGGACATCTCAAGTTCAACTTTATCATCAGTGGACTCCACTGAAAGCTCTTCTCCCCAACCGGACATCTCTTCAAGTTCAACTTTATCATCAGTGGACTCAACTGAAAGCTCTTCTCCCCAACCGGACATCTCTTCAAGTTCAACTTTATCATCAGTGGACTCAACTGAAAGCTCTTCTCCCCAACCGGACATCTCAAGTTCAACTTTATCATCAGTGGACTCAACTGAAAGCTCTTCTCCCCAACCGGACATCTCAAGTTCAACTTTATCATCAGTGGACTCCACTGAAAGCTCTTCTCCCCAACCGGACATCTCTTCTAGTTCAACTTTATCATCAGTGGACTCAACTGAAAGCTCTTCTCCCCAACCGGACATCTCTTCTAGTTCAACTTTATCATCAGTGGACTCCACTGAAAGCTCTTCTCCCCAACCGGACATCTCTTCTAGTTCCACTTTATCATCAGTGGACTCCACTGAAAGCTCTTCTCCCCAACCGGACATCTCTTCTAGTTCAACTTTATCATCAGTGGACTCAACTGAAAGCTCTTCTCCCCAACCGGACATCTCAAGTTCAACTTTATCATCAGTGGACTCAACTGAAAGCTCTTCTCCCCAACCGGACATCTCAAGTTCAACTTTATCATCAGTGGACTCCACTGAAAGCTCTTCTCCCCAACCGGACATCTCAAGTTCAACTTTATCATCAGTGGACTCAACTGAAAGCTCTTCTCCCCAACCGGACATCTCTTCAAGTTCAACTTTATCATCAGTGGACTCCACTGAAAGCTCTTCTCCCCAACCGGATATCTCAAGTTCAACTTTATCATCAGTGGACTCCACTGAAAGCTCTTCTCCCCAACCGGACGTCTCTTCAAGTTCAACTTTATCTTCAGTGGACTCCACTGAAAGCTCTTCTCCCCAACCGGACATCTCTTCTAGTTCCACTTTATCATCAGTGGACTCCACTGAAAGCTCTTCTCCCCAACCGGACACCTCTTCTAGTTCCACTTTATCATCAGTGGACTCCACTGAAAGCTCTTCTCCCCAACCGGACATCTCTTCAAGTTCAACTTTATCATCAGTGGACTCCACTGAAAGCTCTTCTCCCCAACCGGACATCTCTTCAAGTTCAACTTTATCATCAGTGGACTCCACTGAAAGCTCTTCTCCCCAACCGGATATCTCAAGTTCAACTTTATCATCAGTGGACTCCACTGAAAGCTCTTCTCCCCAACCGGACATCTCTTCAAGTTCAACTTTATCATCAGTGGACTCAACTGAAAGCTCTTCTCCCCAACCGGACATCTCTTCAAGTTCAACCTTATCATCAGTGGACTCAACTGAAAGGTCTTCTCCCCAACCGGACATCTCTTCTAGTTCAACTTTATCATCAGTGGACTCCACTGAAAGTTCTTCTCCCCAACCGGATATCTCAAGTTCAACTTTATCATCAGTGGACTCAACTGAAAGCTCTTCTCCCCAACCGGATATCTCAAGTTCAACTTTATCATCAGTGGACTCCACTGAAAGCTCTTCTCCCCAACCGAATATCTCAAGTTCAACTTTATCATCAGTGGACTCAACTGAAAGCTCTTCTCCCCAACCGGACATCTCTTCAAGTTCAACCTTATCATCAGTGGACTCAACTGAAAGGTCTTCTCCCCAACCGGACATCTCTTCTAGTTCAACTTTATCATCAGTGGACTCCACTGAAAGTTCTTCTCCCCAACCGGACATCTCAAGTTCAACTTTATCATCAGTGGACTCAACTGAAAGCTCTTCTCCCCAACCGGATATCTCAAGTTCAACTTTATCATCAGTGGACTCCACTGAAAGCTCTTCTCCCCAACCGGACATCTCTTCAAGTTCAACTTTATCATCAGTGGACTCAACTGAAAGCTCTTCTCCCCAACCGGACATCTCTTCAAGTTCAACCTTATCATCAGTGGACTCAACTGAAAGGTCTTCTCCCCAACCGGACATCTCTTCTAGTTCAACTTTATCATCAGTGGACTCCACTGAAAGTTCTTCTCCCCAACCGGATATCTCAAGTTCAACTTTATCATCAGTGGACTCCACTGAAAGCTCTTCTCCCCAACCGGATATCTCAAGTTCAACTTTATCATCAGTGGACTCAACTGAAAGCTCTTCTCCCCAACCGGACATCTCTTCAAGTTCAACTTTATCATCAGTGGACTCAACTGAAAGCTCTTCTCCCCAACCGGACATCTCTTCAAGTTCAACCTTATCATCAGTGGACTCAACTGAAAGGTCTTCTCCCCAACCGGACATCTCTTCTAGTTCAACTTTATCATCAGTGGACTCCACTGAAAGTTCTTCTCCCCAACCGGATATCTCAAGTTCAACTTTATCATCAGTGGACTCCACTGAAAGCTCTTCTCCCCAACCGGACATCTCTTCAAGTTCAACTTTATCATCAGTGGACTCCACTGAAAGCTCTTCTCCCCAACCGAATATCTCAAGTTCAACTTTATCATCAGTGGACTCAACTGAAAGCTCTTCTCCCCAACCGGACATCTCTTCTAGTTCAACTTTATCATCAGTGGACTCCACTGAAAGTTCTTCTCCCCAACCGGACATCTCAAGTTCAACTTTATCATCAGTGGACTCCACTGAAAGCTCTTCTCCCCAACCGGACATCTCTTCAAGTTCAACTTTATCATCAGTGGACTCCACTGAAAGCTCTTCTCCCCAACCGGACATCTCTTCTAGTTCAACTTTATCATCAGTGGACTCCACTGAAAGCTCTTCTCCCCAACCGGACATCTCAAGTTCAACTTTATCATCAGTGGACTCCACTGAAAGCTCTTCTCCCCAACCGGACATCTCAAGTTCAACTTTATCATCAGTGGGCTCCACTGAAAGCTCTTCTCCCCAAACGGACATCTCTTCAAGTTCAACTTTATCATCAGTGGACTCCACTGAAAGCTCTTCTCCCCAACCGGACGTCTCTTCAAGTTCAACTTTATCTTCAGTGGACTCCACTGAAAGCTCTTCTCCCCAACCGGACATCTCAAGTTCAACTTTATCATCAGTGGACTCCACTGAAAGCTCTTCTCCCCAAACGGACATCTCTTCAAGTTCAACTTTATCATCAGTGGACTCCACTGAAAGCTCTTCTCCCCAACCGGACATCTCAAGTTCAACTTTATCATCAGTGGACTCCACTGAAAGCTCTTCTCCCCAACCGGACATCTCTTCAAGTTCAACTTTATCATCAGTGGACTCCACTGAAAGCTCTTCTCCCCAACCGGACGTCTCTTCAAGTTCAACTTTATCTTCAGTGGACTCCACTGAAAGCTCTTCTCCCCAACCGGACATCTCAAGTTCAACTTTATCATCAGTGGACTCCACTGAAAGCTCTTCTCCCCAACCGGACGTCTCTTCAAGTTCAACTTTATCTTCAGTGGACTCCACTGAAAGCTCTTCTCCCCAACCGGACATCTCAAGTTCAACTTTATCATCAGTGGACTCCACTGAAAGCTCTTCTCCCCAACCGGACGTCTCTTCAAGTTCAACTTTATCTTCAGTGGACTCCACTGAAAGCTCTTCTCCCCAACCGGACATCTCAAGTTCAACTTTATCATCAGTGGACTCCACTGAAAGCTCTTCTCCCCAACCGGACATCTCTTCAAGTTCAACTTTATCATCAGTGGACTCCACTGAAAGCTCTTCTCCCCAACCGGACATCTCTTCAAGTTCAACTTTATCATCAGTGGACTCCACTGAAAGCTCTTCTCCCCAACCGGACATCTCAAGTTCAACGTCATCATCAGTGGACTCCACTGAAAGCTCTTCTCCTCACACTGGCA